>CM035409.1:204043270-204173270 GCA_020310875.1 Ceratopteris richardii | reverse complement strand
AAGAAAGTGGATACTTATCTTCGTATTGACACCAATTGCATATTTTGTTCATGAATGAATTTTTCCACTTGAAAACAAGGAAAAGAGGAATGGAGAAAGATATCCATGCATAGAGGAGGGTCTGTAGTTTGCATACATTTTGAATCTTAGAGAAATTATTTTAAAGGTAAATGGACTCAATGAATATCAAAAGACATGGGGTTTGCTTACATAGTTGGCTAGGATCAAGAGATAAGGTAAAAGAAATACACCAAAAACATTATAAGAAGGCTAAAACAATTAGATATGCACAAATGTACAAGGATCACAATCTCTTCATTTCAATTCCCACACTTATGGACACAAAATCCACCCATATTAAAGTTCATGGTCATTAGCAAGTTTAAAAGAACAATTTGTAGAGAAAAATGAACTTATAATAAGACCAAGATTTAGCAAAAAGAGAAAACAAGAAAATATGTCATTTTGGGCAACACCATCCTTTGTTGTTAAGGAAAAAAAATCTCTCTATGGAAGGCTATTGGGGGAGGTAGTTCTTTAGAAATCAAACCTTAACATATGTAAAATCATTTCAAGAGATAATGATAGTATTTGAAGAGAAATGCATGGAATCTTGAGAGTCTCATTTTCATAGGATTATAGAGGTGTTTAGCTATCTAGGAAGTCATGGGAAGATATACTAGTGTTTTGCATTGATATAATTACCATTCTGAATTCTCATGTATTGTTGTAAAGGACAATGAAACTTAATTCAAGTTATGCCTTTCAACATTTACACTATCATATGCTATGGTTGTTTTTTGTTTTCATCATGCTATGAGTAACATTTCATGAAGTATTTAACTTGGATGTGTTGGGATGTGCATATATTGTTATTGTTTGTTGCACGTAGATTTTTTCGCTTTGCATAAGTGTAAAAATGCATTAAGTAAGTGTGTTGCAAAAGGAGCTGTTCTTATTCACATGAAGTACTATTTACTGCATTGTAGTAATGTTATTGTGTATCACGTTTTTAGTCAATTCTAAAGATGTGGTAGGATATATTATCCAATTTTCAGTGTGCACTTGTTACCTTTCCTACACTTAATGTGTTTGCCAAGATTGAGAATCTTGAATCTCTTCATCCTATCTTTGGAGCTTTCTCTTTAGCCTTTTGGGTAAGGATAAGTATTTTGCAAAACTGTGTTTGCCAAGATTGAGAACTTCATCCTATCTTTGGAGCTTTCTCTTTAGCCTTTTGGGTAAGGATAAAGTATTCCACAAAACTTTTTGGTGTTGATTAGAGCCCCAACACTTTGGGGATCCTAATAAGTCTAGCAAGCATTACTAGGGGGCAACATGCATGTCACTACCTGATCCATTAGTATTTAATTTTACTTATAATACCACACTGCAATGCAAGAAATTGATTGAAATCCTAAGAAAATATAATAAATCTTAGATAGAAGAATTGTTGAAGGGGTTTGGATGGGAGGAGACTTCTTCTAGTCACTTTGGAGAATGGACTACACAAGAAGTTCTATCAAAACCAAGGAAACCAAGATCAAGAGAGTGAAGAGGTACACACTTGTAGGATTGCAGACCTTACAACAAACGTTCAAGTGAAAAGGAAATTGAATTTTGACATGATAAGAGTGCAGAATTTGATAGTGAATCGGAAATAGATGAGGAAGAAGAAGATGAAGATGATGATGATGATGATGATAATGAATGGTCAATAAGAAAAAAGGAAAAATACCCAAGCATAAAAAGACAACTAGCAAAAGCAAAAGGAATGGGAAAGGTGAAATAAAAGAAAAATCATGAGGAAATTTCAACAAATATCAATAAGTTATCGGAGAAATTGGTATAGTTGTAGTCGGCAGTTGCAACCACCTAAGCAATTATACTATACTATATGTCAAAGAATGGGTCATGCATATGAGAGCTCCTATTATAACTCCAATTATAGGGGAAGAAAGGCAACACACTTTTTGGCAAAGATGAAGGGCAAAGTTAGTATGATGGTTCCTTACCCATTGAAACTAAGATATCAAGGCAATCAAATGTTGGAGAATTCCTCTCCTATGCGCAGTGGAAACTGAGACCTTCTCAGGATTAAGACTTTTACCTACAACTGAACCTTAGAATGAAAACTGATGTCAATTGAAGAACACAATGAACTTGAGGCTTTGGTCACTCAAACTAGATACTAATAGCTTTTGAATGAGCTATCAATCACTCAATTTGGAGTATTTTTGGTTTGGCAAGTCTTTGCCTCAAAATAGGCTTCCTGTCCACTCAGTTAGATTGAAAACTGGTCTTCACTAAAAACTTAATAACTCAAAGAACATGAATAATTTGATAAAACTATTTTAGATGGAGGAAGTACATGAGATAAGATTTCAAGTGACTATTTAAACTACAAAAATGGATATATACATTGAGATATATGACTCTCATAATCAAGCTACCCAGAAATGGTGAGTGGCAGGACATAGTCTATGAGACTATAGAAAACGAAATGACTGAAACCAAATGAACTACCTAAAAGTGGAATTCAGAACCTTCTTCCTCTATACTTGAGTGTCCTCCATTGCCTTTTGTAGCTAAGTGATCACGAGCTCTCATGATGACTTCATGAGTTCTTCTCCATAACTCCACTTCTTTGAGCAACCACTCTTCTCATTCGTCTCAATTTTCAGATTGATTCTCTTTTGGTCTCCACTACTTGCTGAAGTAAATGCTTCCATTTTTCATTTTTGTATTTACCTCCTATTTGAAGAAAATCCTTTTTGCAAAATATATACGACCTTTCTTCTTTATTTTTTAACACTCCCCCCTCAAGCTCACATGTGAGCTTGCACCTTCAACCATATCCTGCAAATTGATTTCATCCTTGAACCTCTTTAGTTTAGAAGTATCTAAGGACTTTGTAAACATGTTTGCAACCTGGTCATTAGTTCTAATGAACTGTATATCCACATCCTTCCTCAAAACTTTTTCTCGGACATAATGATAATGCACTTCGATGTGTTTATTTTGTGCATGAAACATTGGATTGTTTGTCAAGTGAATGCTTGACATGTTGTTACCATAAATTGGAATGGTCTCTACCTGCACATCAAGATCAGCCAATAGATTCTTAATCGACATAACCTCACAAGTTGCAAATGCTAATCCTCTATGTTCGGCTTCTATAGATGATAGTGCAATAGTAGGTTGCTTCTTTGAGCTCCATGTGATAGGTTTGCTACCTATCATGAATACATAACTTGAAGTGGATCTTCTATCTTCCTTTGAACAAGCTCAATCAACATCACTAAAGCCCTTCACGTGCAATTAGTGATCATATCTATAAATCAAGGCATGATTAATTGTGTGCTTCACATATCTTAACACTCGTTTGGCTGAATTTAAATGTTCACTTGTTGTTTGCATGAATTGAGAAAGAACTCCAATGATATAACACAAATCTAGTCTTGTGATTGTAGCATAGATCAACGAACCTATAATAATCTTGTATGTAGTTACATCATGTAACTTCTCTCCATCATTTGAGCATAGCTTCACATTTGTGTCCATAGGTTGAGTGAGTGGTTTGCATTCACTCATTCCAAATCTGAAAAGAACATCCAACAGGTACTTTCTTTGCATTAAGTAGATGCCATCTTTCCCATAGACTACCTCAATGCCTAAAAGTATTTTAGCTCACCAAGATGTAAAATTTTAAACTCTTTACCAAGTTTTCTTTTTATCTCTTGTATTCGTGCAACATTACTTCATGTTATGATGAGACCATCAACATATATGCAGATGTATACCTTCTAGCCATCTTCTTTCTTCATGTAGAGAGAAGGATCTGCACTACTTGGACTATACCCACACCTTGTGAGGTACTCAACCAATCTTTGGTTCCAAGCACATGGTGCTTGCTTTAGCCCATACAAAGCTTTCTTCAATCTGCAGACACAGTCTGGATGCTTTTTATCTTCAAATCCAATTGGTTGACTCATGTATAACTCTTCTTGAAGTTCATCATTGGGAAAAGCATTTTTTATGTCAAGTTGGTACAATGGCCATGTCCTTGCTGCACTCACTTCCATCAAGGTTCTAATTGTTCCCATCTTTGCATCTAAGCTGAAAGTCTCTTCATAGTCGATGCTATGAGCTTGCTTGAATCCTTTTGCTACTAGTCTAGCTTTGTGCCTAGCTACAGAACCATCATCATTTCTATTTATTTTAAACACCCGTTTATTTGGAACAATCTTCATACCTTCAGCCTTTGGAACGAGCTTCCATGTGTGATTGTCCTTGAGAGCTTTTATCTCTTCTTGCATAACTTGCTGCAATTCTTTTTGTGTACATGCTTCTTCATATGCATCCAGTTCTTTGTCTTCGACCACTTGTGTCATATATGCAAAATTCTTTGCAATAAAACTATCATAGCTCATCCTTTGAATTAGATACCTTGCTCTTGAAGATCTCCTTTCATTTCATTTTTAATATTACTTCTTCAACCAGCTCGACTTTACCTTTGGTGTAATTACCTCTTCATACTCTTCTTCACTTGCATTTGAATCACTATTTTGGGCATCACTTTCAGCTACCCAAAATGACTCCTTAGCCTCCCCTTCCATGTTGAGGAATGACTCCTTTATTATTGCAAGAGGTAGAAGATCTTATAGATGCTCAATTAGTTGGTTTTGAACATGCAAATAATCAAGATTCTTGGTATGAAGACACACTATAATAATTGTCTAGAGAACTACCTCCAAAATATGATAGAGTGAACACAAAGAAGTTTGCATTACAAAGTAGGAGTTATGTCATTATTGTAGGGGTTTTTAACAAATATGGCATTGACCAAGATTTGAGAAGATGCTTACTACCACAAATAGAGAATATCAATGCTAGAAGCACATGAATGTTGATATATTTTAGTAGTGATCTATGTGAACACACTTAGGATTGTCGAGGCACTTTTTTCCGTCTTTTTGAGGTTTTTTTCCCTCCCACTTGTATATACGTCTATAACCCTTATGGGCTATTTATCTTTGGACATTCACTTCATAATCCAAACTGTTTTGTATTGTGCTCCAAGCTTCTTCTTCTTCATTGTGTTGTTCATGTGCTTGCGTAATCCTCAAACTCAAACAATTGGTATCAGAACAGGTCACTACTTCATATAGGGCATCATCAACACGCTCCAGTCACGATTATAGAATTGCATGAAAATTTAAGCTCGTTTTGGCCTCCAAATGCACTATTGTAGTGCTTGTGTAGGAAATTTCATCCTTTTGTGCCAAAAATATATACAGGTTTTGGTTTGCCAGTACAAGTGCATCAAAGTCTGCTAATGTTTTAGTAGAGCTCAATAGGGTAGTTTTGTTCAACTTTTAGAGATATTATCATTTTTTTGCATCAGGATATCCAGTATGTGGCCATGGCTGAAAGCAATGATGTATTTCGTATGTTGGCTATTGAGGACAAGTTGAATAGTACTAATTAGCCACTGTGAGCATATATGACGTGTCATGTAATGGTAGCAAAAGGGCCGTGGAATATTATGCAGGGTATTGAAAAATGTCCTATTACACCTGTGAATATAGTTATTGAAGGTGATGTAGATGGCATTGAAGATGATGATCTTCAGATTCCTCTTCATGCTTCGGTTTCTGATGCACCTACAATGGAGCAACTTCAATGGAATACCAGAGATACTCAGGCACATGCATTGATATCTTTGTTTGCCAAACATGCCATTATTCCTCACATTCGCTCTAGCAAGACAACAAAGGATGCGGGATACACTTACAACCTTACACCAGGAAATAAATGAGGCTCATGTTACTTACCTCTGAAAACAGTTGGAGAGTGAGCACATGAATGAAGGGGACTGCATGGATAATTTTTTGACAATGATCAAAGATTTGAAGGAGCAATTGATTTCTACTGATGAAGTCTTACCAAATAGTTCACTTGTGTAGATTGTTCTGAATGGTCTTCTAGATTCATATCAGAGTTTTGCTTCTACTCTTTGATTGATGATGAAACGCAATCCAAATGCCTTAAAATTTGAGGACTTAGTCTTTGTTTTGTTGTAGGAAGATCAGTCAAGGCAAAACAAGTCTATTATGCATGTTCAAAATCAAGATTTCTTAGCTAGTTAGAAGGGTAAAGGTAAATGGAGCTCATTTACTAGTAAGTAGAAATCTCCTAGCATTGCATATGTGAAGACAAAGATGAGAAGAAAATAGAAAAGCAAAAAAAAAATTGCAACAATTGTAAGGGGCATTAATTGTTGCAAAAGGGGAAAAGAAGAAAGAGGCTAGAATGGTTGTTGCAGAGGCCTCTACACCTAAAATAGAGTCCCCTTATCATGTGCAAAATGAAGAATGGGCATTTACTACAATATGCAACTATGAACCATCTTATCATGAGCAATGTATGTCTACAGTAGATTCAGATGTTTGGTACTTTGATAGTGGGGAAACCAAACATATTACTTTGCAACAAACTTTCTTCAATCCACTTGAGCCTGACCCTACAGTTAATATTGTTACATGCACCAAAAACTCATCTTATCTTGTAATGGGAGTTGGTAAGATCATTTTGAATACTGCTAATGGAAGTTCTTTCACATTGTCATATGCCTTGTATGTGCCAGGGATCAAGAAAAATCTATTGTCAGTTTTTGCATTAGCCAAGATTGGCTTGGTTGTCAAATTTGTTGATAACAGATGTATAGTTTGATCTCTCAAATGACGATGTTATCATTGTTTATGGCATTTTATGTCGTGGGCTGTATAAGCTCATAGATTATGCAAAATCAGTGAATGGTTCAACATGTGGAGTTCAAGATTCTGAAGCTATCTCAGATGCAAAACTTTGGCATGCGTGCTTTGGTCATCTCCATTTTGCTAGTTTGCTACATCTGCACAAATTTGAAATGGTGTCCTCTCTACCCAAACTTGAGGCACCTTGTAGACATGTCTGTGAAGGTTGTATTTTGGAAAATTTCAGCATTCTTCCTTCCCTAAATATGGTTCAATTTGATTTGTTCATAATGATGCCTGCGGTCCTATGGAGACACCTTTTGGGATTTACCTTAACTTTGTGAGTTTCATTGATGATTTTTCCAAGCATGCATGGGTGTAACTATTGAAATGAAAGACCAAAATGTCTATGTGTTTCAAAGAGTTTCTGATGATGGTTGAAAATCTATTAGCATGTAAATTGGGCACCCTTTGTTCTAATCAAGGAGGGGAATCCTCTCAAAAACCATTAGGAGGTCAACTAGAGAAAAGAAGAAACAAGAAAGATATGGCTATGATACATCATTAGTCACTAAACACTCTATGTATTTAGCATAGGGTCCAAACTCTGAGGAGCCCTCATCTTATGAGGAAGCAAGGAAGAAACTAGAGTGGATGAATGCCATGGAGGAAGAGATTGAAGCCCTACACAAAAATTATACTTGGGAGTTGGTATCCAAGACCTCAACTATGAAGATCATTGGACCAAGGTGGATATGCAAGGTAAAGAAAAAATATGATGGAACTATCAATAGGTGTAAAACAAGAATTATGGCCAAAGGGTACAAGGGATTGAAAATGAAGAGACTTTTTCACCTATGACAAAGATGCCAACTATCAAAGTGCTTATGAGCATTGCAACTTCCAAGAATTGGAAGATTTATTAGATGGATGTCTAGAATGCATTCCTAAATGGTTGGATATCTAAAGAGGTATATGTGGCTCAACCTCCTATTTTTGAAGATTCATCATTACATGAACATGCATGCATGTTAAGGAAGGCCCTATATGTTCTAAAGCAAGCCTTAAGGGCTTGAAATCGTAGGCTTCTCACCTATTTGCAAGATAAAGGATTCATGGTTAGAAAAGTAGATCCTTCACTCTTTATCAAGAGGAATCAATATGAAGTCACAATATGTTGATGATATAATAATAATAGGGAATGATGTGGAAGGAATAAACAGGATCAAGCTTCAAATGAAAGAAGAATTCAAAATCAGTGACCTAGGGCAACTTACATACTTCCTAGGGTTGGATGTAGTGTATACAAAAAAGGGTATGTATCTAACTCAAAGGAAACAGATGAAACATATGCTTGCTAAGTTCAAGATGGAGATCTGAAAGGTTGCAGGTACACCCATGGAGGTGAATCAAAAGCTAAGTGCTGATGAAGGAGAGAAAATTGAAGATATAACTAGTTGTCAGAGTTTTTTGGGTAGCTTTTACAATGCCACATTGACTAAAGTGGACATTTGCTATAGAGTAAGTGCCCTAAATCAATTTATGCACACTCCTAGGAAACATCACATGGAAGCAATACTTGAAGGGATCCATCAATGAAGGTTAGTATTATCCATACACATCTGATATAGATATCAAACTCTTTTATGATGTAGAATGGATAGGTTCTAAAGACACTATCACTATGTGAGAGGAAAAATCACAACTAGAGAAATTGAGTTGTCATATGTATCTACTCACCAACAATGTGCAGACATGATGACCAAGACATTGGATGGAGTTAAGTTGAATAGGTTCAAAGCTATGTTTGGATTACATGAAGTATGAAGAAATGAAGACTCAACCATCTAAGGCTTGAGGGGGGGCCGTTTGTACATGGAGTAAGCCTAAGAGCTTATTCAATGTTCATACAACTTCTCTTTTATTGTTAGCATATAGTTCTTGAAGAAATTCAAAGATTAAAAAGATTGGATTATCCTAGTTAGTGGCAGAAGCAAAATGAAGAGAATCTCTTGATTGAAAGGAGATAAACCACAATTTTGATTCAAAAGTTCAAGTTGGTCCTAATGATTAGAACTTCCTTTCAGGTAGAAGTTCCAACCACCATCAAGATTAAAAAAGTTTATATAAACACTATTCTTCTAGGCATGGGGTAGTAGAGCATTACACATTGATTGGAGCTATTCTTTGAGTATACATTATACTATCTGAAAGTGAGAGAAGCCCTCCATAACTCTTTTGTATCATATGTGAAATATCAATACACATGATGGTTCATTTCTATTGATTAGTTATTCTTTGTTAACTATTACACTACCTTGTGCTACTCTTTCATATTCTCAGAGTCATTTCTCAGTGTGCAAGTACTCAATGTCTATCTATCACTTGGATCACTTTGTTAGGCCTTTTGTAAGCACACATACAAATTTTAATTATCATTGGAATCATAGGTCTCAAGATAGGAGTATTTATGTATAATTGTTCCTATGTATCATCCAGCTCCTAAAACGTTAGGGTGACCCCCCAAACTATAATTGAAAGTATGCAAAAGCTCTTTGGATAGTTCTTATTAGGTTCTAAGCATTGAACATATTTATGAGAGCTTCTCAACCATAAATAGAAGGTATCTAAAGTTTCTTGAATCCCAAATGCATATGCTTCGACACAGAAGTTCGTGGATGATGTTCCAAAGGACTTAGGTGTTTTCAATGCATATTGAGGAAGCTTAGAGTGTGTAGTAGGTGTCTCTAAAGTTACATGGGCTAGTGTTGAGCAGGATTTTTCTAACACACTCTCATCTATGCAACTCATGCATCATGTCTTCACATACACATACACATACACATACACATACGCATACGCATACGCATACGCATACGCATACGCATATGCATACGCATACGCATACGCATACGCATACGCATACGCATACGCATACGCATACGCATACGCATACGCATACGCATACGCATACGCATACGCATACGCATACGCATACGCATACGCATACGCATACGCATACGCATACGCATACGCATACGCATACGCATACGCATACGCATACGCATACGCATACGCATACGCATACGCATACGCATACGCATACGCATACGCATACGCATACGCATACACATACACGTACATACCCATACACATATGCATACACATACGCATACTGTTGAAGCTGAAGGTCAAGGACAAAGCACAGGAGCACATCAAAGAGGTGGACACACA
The DNA here is from genome assembly GCA_020310875.1 of Ceratopteris richardii. Classification (NCBI taxonomy): domain Eukaryota; kingdom Viridiplantae; phylum Streptophyta; class Polypodiopsida; order Polypodiales; family Pteridaceae; genus Ceratopteris; species Ceratopteris richardii. Next base: position 204,163,278 of record CM035409.1, on the reverse strand, counting down.
AGAAGAAGGAGCAAGTAGGGAGCTCCAGGAAGTGTATGTCAAATTTTCAGAAGAATTCCCTACAGAAATAGTGATTTTAATCACTAAAAGACATTGTAAATACCATTTCATATTTTTATAACTCCATTTTGTCCAAGCCGAGGAGTTCTCAAGCTTGAGGAGTATTAGAAGTATCATCCTACCAATTTTCATAATTTTTAGACTTCGTTTCAGCCCTCAAATAAGCCCTGGAACCTAATTTTTAACTAGGCTAGACACTAGGTTTGGAGAGGGCCAAATCTAGTCAAAAACTATAAAAAGAGCTAGAGAGCTCATTTTTGAGGCAAGCTTGTTGTAGATTTGAACTTGTATGAGAACTCTTTGGCAATAGAAGCTACTCCATTGTCTCTCTCTCTTTGTTCTTGCCTTGTGTGCGCGCGTGTGTGTATGTGTGTGCATGTTAGTGTGCTTCTCACTCACACATTTGTGCCATCACTTGTTCGAGGTCTTCATACCATCCTCATGTCTTCTCGGATTGACATTAAAGGAGGTGCTACTCATCACTGAGCTACACCAAATTTTGGCACCGTTGTCGGGGATTCAAGCTTTGAGGATGAGCGTGTGATGGTAAGACGTAGAGTTGAGACGTTGCAGTCATAGGTATTTTCTTCACTTTTATCTATTTCCTTTTATTCTCTACATCATCTTCATCATCATCATCACCATCTCCCACCTCCATCTCCACCTTCGCAAATTTTCAGAATTTTTTTGGTCATATGCTTGTATGGGCAATTGTTCTCTATGTTTCTCTGAGTGTTCTTGCAGGTTTTAGAAGCATCACCATCCCTAGCAAGCTCTGCAGGTATGGAATTTCTCTACATAGGCCCCGAGACGTTGACCTTGAGCTATCGTGACACACCAAAAAATCGGCCCTATTGGGAATCTGAGCACACCACGACACAATGCAGGCTGAGAGCTTCTAGGATCACTAGGTTGATCATTAGAATTCACCATATTCCGGTCTATCGCGACACACCGACCTATCGTGACACACCGACCTATCGTGACACACCGACCTATCGCGACACACCGACCTATTGTGACACACCGGCCTATCGCGACACACCGACCTATTGTGACACATCGACCTATCGTGACACACTGAACTATCGCGACACACTGACCTATCGCGACACACCGACCTATCGTGACACACCGACCTATCGCGGCACACAGATCTATCGTGACACAACAACCTATCGTGACACACCCACCTATCGCAACACATCGACCTATCGCGACACACCCACCTATCATGACACACCGATTTTACGCATATTTTTTGGGGGTATAATTGTGGTAATTTTGGGCTTGATTTTTTACAAATTGGGACTACTTAGAGTCTTATAAGTGGGCAAAACTCCTAGAAAACCTTAGATGAATTTGTTAGGCCGCCGGATGGGAATAATGTAATTTTATTTTCCATAGTTGCACGCACCGAAAGGGTGTAGCAAATAGTTGTACCTTTTTATCCATTAATGAAAGGGCGTTACGGTGTTCTCGGGAGAGAGGCGAGTTTGCCAGACTGTCTGTCTAGGTGACCGTGCGGAGACACTGTGTTGCAGATTTGCAGATATCTTGAGTAGTGTCATTCTGTTCTTGTTGAATTGCAATAATTCATTATTAACTCAGTAATGTTGTCTTAACATTAAGAGTTGTGCGATTGTGTGATTGCTAATTCGCACGATAAGTTTATTGAGTAAAGATAACCATAATCGAAGAATCGTAATTGCACCGTGGAAGTTGTTGCCTTGATGTATAGTTACTGTTTAGTTGAATAGTTACATTGGGAAAATTAAATAAAGGGCCTCTACACTGTTAGACCCCTATCCATCCCCAAGAACCCAAAATGAGATTAAAAGCAACTTGACCGAAGTGCTTTTAACGCTGGCGGCGCTCAACAAGTTTCAGTGAAAGTTCAACAAGTTCTGGTGGAAGTTCGGTACCATTTGGTGGGAATTTGAAATTTTTCGATGATAGTGTGGTGCTGCCTGGTGGAACCTTATTACATTCACCAATTTTTGGGCCAAGCATACCTAATTTCGATACCAAAGCTGCGGACAGGCTATTTGATTTAGAGATAAGTAAGAGATTCAACGACATTTTTGAATCGGAAAGTGAGCCGGCTGATAATACAGATTCTGAAGGACAAGAGACACCCCCTCAATATACAGATAACAACAATACTACCCACAATAGCACCATGAGTGGTTCACAGTCACAACAGCAAACACCCCCACAGCCACAACCGTAGTTCCAGCAGTAGCAACAGCAGCAACCACAACCAATCATTCCACCTCAACCGATTCCAACCGGAGTGACATATACAAAATTTGCTGGATTTTCGGGAGATAACCCTGACACACATGTTCGCATATTCGAGATTAGTTATGCCGTGTTGAATCATCCACCGGATCCGGCGTACAAGGCCATTGTATTTCAGGCCACATTGGTTAATGAAGCAGCTAGGTGGTTTACTGAATATGATATTAATCATTTCGGTAACTATGATGAGGTGAGAGACGCGTTCTTACAGAGGTTTCGTTTGAAGAAGAACCCTGCAGAAATCTTTGATTATTTGCAAAACAATCGACAGAAACCACACCAGAGTGTTCAGGAGTATGCGACATTGTTCAGAACTCATTTACGACAGCTGCCTCCGGCACACGCCAATCTGCCCGATGATGTCATAACACAATGGTTCATTAACGGACTGAATCCACAGTTAAGACAAATCATGATCATTCGCTGTGTGGGCGGAATGACATTGGACGCAGTAATTGCGATGGCCTTACAGTTGGAGCACAAAGTTGGAGGATTTACGGAGGACTTGGAATGGTTGAAAGCAAGTAAGAACGTAGCTGATGATTCGTCCAAATAGGTGTATTGTACTAAGTGTAAAAATCCGGGTCACACCAGTTCTACATGTGCCCTCAACCAGATGTATTGTGCCATCTGTAACACAACAAGACATTCAACAAAAACCTGTGCATATAATGCAAAGGTGCAGAGTAGAGCGGCCGTAAACGCTATAATCTAGGAACCAGGTTAGCTAGCAACCCATTATGTGCCGCCACAGTTGCAAAACAACCAGCAGCAAGGATATAGCAACTACCGAGGTCAGTGTAACAATAATTTCAATCCAAACTGATGGCAGGCAGGTACATCGGTGGAGGGTACTTCCCTCCCACCCCTCGGTGCCATTTTTGTGGCGAGGTTGGCCATATTCGTAGATTTTGCAAGGAAGCAGCACAGTATGACAAAAGGAAGAAGGAATGACAAAATCCAATGACTAATATGGTCTATATTTCCCTAGTTGAGTCACAAGCAGTTGTAGTTTAGACAAGATCAGGTAAACAGTTGCAACCAACAGCTGAAGTTTTCGAGCTTGGAATTCGTGAGCAGTAGCGGATGTTTGCAAAGGCTAGTCAATGGACAACTAAGGAGCCGACTGTGTTTCCTGATCCCATTCCGGTAACACAGGTCCCTACCATTGTAGCATCTTCTTGAAGTGTGCAAGATCCATCCTCCTTGTGAAAAACCCATCATATATGTCGGCCACTAGAGACCATTGGACAGGATCTTTCCAACTATGAGATCGACACCAAGATGTCCACCTGTGGGGCTAGCATGGGACTCCGAAATCATGATAGACACTTCATGAGGATGAACATAGTGGATCCAAACACCTGTAAGATCTTTGAAATGAAGTTGATCCAAGATCCATTCATGTTCAACCACCAAACTTTTCAGCATTAGTTAAACGATGACTAGCATAAAAGACTGGGTGAAACCAAGAGCAACCTTCTTTTTGCATTAAGACCGATCCAATTGCAACATCAGTAGCATTGATTAAAACATGGAAGGGATGATTCCAGTTTGGTGCTTGTAGTATGGGTCCTTTTGTAAGAAGAACTTTAAGCTACCGAAAGCCAAGATCACATTTTGTATCCTAATAAAAGTCATTGGGCTTAATATGATCTTCTAGATCACAGAGTTTTAGACAAGAACAACATCTTTATCTTCATGTGTACTCCTGGAAGGACCATGAGTTGATGTCATTCCTAATTCCTTGAGTGCTCCATTTGCTAGTTCAACTATCACACATTGCTGGTTCACCTAGGCATGAAGAAGTCCACTTCTTAGGTTCAAATTCACCACATGGTCATAGATCCAATCTTGGCCAAAAATAAGAGGCTCAATGAGTTCCTCATCTTGATATACTAGCACCTTCACTATCATTAGCACATCTTGAAGGTAGATGGGAAGTTCCACCTTGCCCATGCAAGGGGTTTCCACACCTCCCAATCCTATGAGATACACCTCTATAGGGCTGATATTCAGTTGCAAAGCTTGACAGTATGAAAGTTAACTAAGCTGGTGGTAGCATTTGAATCAACTAAGGCTTTTATAGTCCTAGTATTCTTTCCTTGTCCTAGCTCTAGCATCATGAAAGGACGTCTATCAACAATTCGTTGAGAGATCACACTCGTAGCTTGGCACATGGCCATGTGATATCTTGGTGCCTCTTGAGTATCTAACTTAGGTTGATCTCTACCATGTCCCCTCAATTTCATTCATTGGATGCATTCTAAGGCTTCTGCCTACGCTTCTTCTCGAACTCGTTTTTCCTCTTCCTTACTTTTCTTTGCAGTGTTGAGTCAATTAAGCATTTCCTCTATGAGAGTTCCTTGATATAATTTCACGTTGTAACCACTAATATAACTAGGTAAGACGTCACCTTCTAATGTAGCTAATTGGACTACTCCACATTGAGATTTTGTTAATTATCATTGGTCCATATCCACACTTCTCTAATTTCCTTGCATGTTGCTTCAGGGTGTATACCAAGACTAAATCTCTTGCTTGCAAACCCTTATTCTTCACATGAGATTTTATCTCTCCTATGCTTCTTGTCTCTCCTTAGTCGCATAAATCTCTGCTACTACTCTCAATCATGTCTCTCCTAGTCACTCTAAGCCAGAAATTCTAGATGAAAGCTAATGACCAGTCCATTGGTGCTCTTGTGCTACTTTCAATGTCAATATCAAGAAGTCTAATAGCAACACACCATTTTGCTTAAAGACCATCTAAAAGGGGGCAGCTTGGAACACCATTTTATAGGCCACTCTATATGCCCAAACATGTAGTTATTTGTCCCAATCAGAACACTTATTATTCATCAATTTAGTCAGAATAGTACAAAGTATCTTGTTCGTATTTTTGTCTTGGCCATTGGCTTGTGGGTGATATGGAGCCGAATTCTTGTGAACCACCATGAATTCATGTACAAAGTATTCAATGACCTCATTCAACAAGTGCGTACCACGCTCACTCACCAATTCTATTGGCAAACCATATCTTGTAAATACATTCTCAAATAGAAACTTGGTTATGGTCTGCACATCATTCTTTCTTGTTGCCTTTAGTTTCACCCATTTAGTTAGATAATCAGTGGCCACAATGATGTATTCAACATGTGAACTCTTAGCCGGGGGATTAATGGGACCAACAAAGTCTATTCCCCACTTAGAGAATGCACGTCCACCCATCATGGGTTTTAGTGGCATCTGATCTTTACGTATAGGGTACTGAGTTCGCTCACAAATATCGCACCTCTTCATGTAGGTATGTGCATCCATGTGAAGAGTTGGCCACCAAAGACTCGCAAAAAGTATTGCCTTGATGATCCTATCTGGTCCAAAGTGTCCTTGTGCTACACCTTGGTGAGCAGTCTCTAAGATCTTGAGGTATTCACTCTCATGGACACACAATCTGAGATAGTTGTCTCTTCCTCACTTGTATAGATTATAACCTATGAGTGTGTAATCTAGGGCTTCTTGTTCTAAACTCCGTTGTCTGGTCAATGTCATTTCTTGAGGGAATGTCTTTGTCCTCAAAAGTTTCACCAATGGTTCACTCCAATCTAGTACTAGGAACACTTGATAGATCATAGCATGTTCCATAGGTGGTCTAATATGATAGATTGGGCATTCATTGCATACCTTATGGACATCTACTTCCATTGTTCACCAATATACACCTAATCTTGGAGAGTCTATAGGTTTCAAACTTTGGAATGATGTTGTTGTAGTGCACCTACATGTGTTATTTGCAACCATTTTGCATGCTCATCTTCATCTACATAGCAAGTCAGTATGCCTTGATCAGTATGCTTATATATGTTGCCTGCCAGTATGTGATATTTTTGAGACCTCACTACTTCTTTATCTTTGGCTCTCAGTACAAATGTTTAGGTCCAAAGGTGAGAATAGGCACTATAGTTTTGGCCCATTCAGGCACTGCTTCTACATTGAACAAGTAAGCATCAGGAAGGTCATATGACACTCCTTTAGGGGACTCTCCTGAAGTTAGTCTAGAAAGGTGATCAACCCTAAGGTGAGTTCTACCTTTCCTAACTACAACTTCAAAGTCATATTCCATTAGCAAGAGGAACCATCTTACTAATTTGCCAGTATTTCAAGGTTTGTTCACAAGATAGAGTAATGCTTGATGGTTTGTAAAAAATTTAAACTTACTTGCAAGCAAACAATGTCTAAACTTTTTAACCACATATACCATGCCTAATCCTTCTCTTTTAGCAGTGTTATAATTTCGTTCAACCTCATTCAATTGGCTACTAGTGTAAGATATTGGAAGATCCATATTACCTTCACAGTAGGTTGTGCTACTACACACCCAATAGCATAATTGGATGCATCCACATGAACATGGAATGGCTTATCTAGTGTAGTCAAGATTGGTGCTTAACATAATTGTTCCTTAAGCTCGTTAAAAGATTTTTCACATTCGTCCATCCACTCAAAGTTAGTCAAAAGGGAGTACACAGGCTTTGCAATCATTGCATACATATGAATGAAACGTTGATAATAGCCGCAATTCCCCATGAAATCTTGTACTTCCTCAACATTCTTTGGCCTAAGTATCTCTACAATCGCTCTAACTTTATCCCCGTCCATGGAGATTCCATTCTTTGACACTATGTGTCCTTGAATCTTTCCTTGCCTAACTATAAAAACACACTTTTCTAGATTGAGGTAGACCTAATATTCTCTACATTTATCAAGATTTGTCTTAGCTCAGGTATATGTGTTTGTCTAATGTTGAAAGGAACTCATAGATCGTCAACATAAACTTCCAAGTTTTTGCACAAGAACTCTTTAAATACATGACACATCAGCCTTTGGAAGGTAGTTGGTGCATTGGTGAGGCAAAATGGCATTACCCAAATGTGAATATGCCCCACTCTGTGGCCAAGGCCATCTTATGCTTGTCTTTTGGGGCACTGGCCACTTGATTGTGGCCAGAGAACCCATCAAGGAAGCTATATACTTCCGTGCCTATGACTCTCTCCAATAGATTCTCCGTGATACGAAGTGGATAACTATCTTTAATAGCGATTGTGTTAACCTTCTTGAAGTTAATGCATACATGTAACTTGCCATTATTTTTGGGCACCACTACAATGGGGGACACCCATTCAGTGTGCTCAATTTCATAGATAAATACAACTTCTACCAACTGATCTATCTCTTCCTTAATCTTAGCAGCATAATTGTCATTATATGTGTATGGATTCTACTTAGAGGGTTTGGCTTCTGAGGTCATGGGAATCGTATGTGAGCATATGTCAGGGCCTACTCCTCTTAAGTCCTTATAACTCCATGCAAACACATCTTTGTATTCTCTTAACCAATCAATCACCTCCTTTTCCTCTTCCTCAGCCAGGTCATGTCCTATGTAGGTGCATTGTTCTTCACCTTCTTCTATGGTGACAATAATTTTTTTAGTCGTCTCTTTGTTATCATAGGCCACTCCTGTGAGTGCTTCTCGTTTAGGCATTCTGATCATGAATTTCTTATCCTCGGCGTCATACTTCTTAAAAATTTAGGAACCTCAAACAAGGATCCTTCCTCTTCTGATGGGAGTTCTCCCTTCTTTCTTTTCTTGCCTTTGCTCTTGGTGGTTACCTATGTGGTTAATCTCACATTATTTGTAAGTTCTTCTCATCCTTGAGGGTGAGCTTCTACTATGTATTGGTATTCATCTTCTGACGCACAGAAAAGATCCATAATAATTGATTCTAGATCTAAGTCACTTAATTTATCAAGCTCATCCATGCTAGGCTCACATTCTTTAATAACCGAATCACACATGATTGGTTATATAATGAAGATTGAAATGTCATAGACATCTTCTTTACATTGTGGTGTCGATTGTTATTCATTAATAGCTACCTCCATTGTGGCTAGGATTTCTGCCCAACCATGAGATTCAAACTCTTCATCTCGAAATACTATAGGTGCATAGGCTAGGTCTCTAATTGATCTATTGGTTTCCTTCCCACATGTGACCATCTGCCATTCTCAATTTCATTCTTGTTGGTGTGAGTGCTAGCTTGTCCCAACATTTGCCTTTGGGATAAAAAAATTCAAGTAGTCGGGTAGCACTCAAGTAGAGAAAGATTTGCTTAACCACCTACCAATGCTTGATGCTAAGGCTATGCATACACGTCTTTTTGAGGGATAATGAACTGAATATTAGGCCAAGTTATGCATAAGTAAATCAATCATCCGACAGCCCACTGATAGAGAACAACATCAAATACATCTCCAACATCATGAAGGGACAACCCTAAACCTAGTTCCATGGGAATGGGAATAGGTTTGCAGTCTTCAAGGACAAAATGCTACAATAATATGTCAATATATATTTTTTGGCACAAAGCTATTCCCCCATCAACTTACATAAACTAAATGCCAATGTAATGATGCAAATGCCCAAAATCTCACATCTCAAAAGAGACATGCAAATCAGCCTCAGATTTTGCCTCAGATTCAGCAACATGCTTCTCATTAGGATGAGTGAGCAGCATATCATCAACATATACAACAATTATCATAAGTAAATTATCTACACACTTAACATATAAGGTGCTCTCACTCCAATTGTTCTCAAAACCATGTGCTAGCAAGTAGGCATGTATCTTTTTGTACCAAGCACGTGGTGCTTTCTTCAATGCATACAATGCCTTTTTCAACCTGTACACTTTGGTTTCATGCATTCATAACTGCATTTTTAATGTCTAATTGATGTACATTCCAACCATGATAAGTTGCAAGTGCACAAATGCTATGGATGGTGGTCATTGGACATGTGGGATCAAAGATCTCATCAAAATCAATGCCTCCGTCTTGAGCATGACCTTATTTTATTACTAGGAAAACTATTGATTTTCGTACTATTTTAATTTCATCAAAGTAGAAAAAACATGTCTCGTTTTATAATTGTGGAAAAAGGAAATTCCCTTGCGAAAATCCTTGTTTTCGGAGGTATTATTACCACAGACGAGTAGAATTTTTAGTGTTTGCAATAAGACTGTATTGGATATATTGATGTTACAAGAGGACATCATATATGTTGAGGCTTCATCATTGGGTTCGTTATACTTGCACTCTATTGAATTATATTTTAACTTTCTTGTAATAATCTACAAAATATTTATGAGAAGTTTTTTTTTTTAAGTAGATCTATTTAATGGTTATTTTATTTGTTTAAAAGAAGTATCTCACACCAAGAAGTTTCTCGTGGGTTGCTTTACTTCTTGCATACTTATTGAGTGAGGTTTTCACCTAATTATTCAACATACGAATAGGACACAAACTTCTTTGTAGTTTTCCATGCTTGTCTAATACTACGGTACATAAGAAGACGTTGGATCAACTTTGTATTAAGTGGGAGGGTTAAGTGAATTAAATTTAGAAGCTTAACTTTTTAATCCCAAAATCTCCTAAATTTTTTTAGTTGATAGAAGGGAAAAAACTTGGATCAACTATGTCTTAAGTGATTTCCTCCAAATTTTTAATAGCACCCTTTTGGAATTTTAGCTTTTTGTAGTTCATAGAAGCACATCTTTGTGAGTACTTGCTGTATATGAATGATGTATGTGTGTGCATGGGATTGTATTTATCGCCTAAAACATTCTAAATGAGTACATTCACTATGTATCTTCGTGCATGGATTTATGTGGCCAAGTTTTTTATATTCAAAATTTATCTTTATACTTTTCCATATATCTTTATAGGGAATCGTAGTAAGAACTGTAAATCTGATTTATCCGACATGATTGTACCAAGTAAATTTGGTTTTTCACATAAAGAGTTATGAGCTCCTATAAATTTCAAGATGAAGAGTATCACTTTAATGTACTTTCCAACCAACTATCTTACTATAACTACCTGCTATCAGTATCAAGTCCGAAAACTCACTTAGTATATTCCATATCAAGTGAAAAAAAAAGTTAGATGTTACAGATTTTCATGCCTCGGTTGTGAACATTCTAATTAAGATAGGAAAATAAGATAAAGGTTTCCTTGTATTTTTGTTTTATCAATCAAAAATTGATGAAATGCAGGTCACAATATTTAGTATTTCAATATGAATGTAAAGGCTTATCACCATTGCATCCTTTTGGAAAGTTACTTCCTTACATCCCCAAGTGTTGGCCAATTCAAAAATTACGGGAATCGAGGGAAATGGCAGTTGAGGTCGTGGTTGGGATGAGGAGGCGGTGAGCAGTTGTTGGGAGTTCGGTGGAGAGTAGTTGAGGGATGAGGACGAGGAGGCACCGGGTTCGGCAGGGTGGATGGGCTGGATGGGGATAATGGGTTCGATTGGTGGTTCCGGTGGGGGAGTGGGAAGGACAGTCTGACATGTTACCTGATCGTCGTTTTGTTGTGCATTGTCTGCTGCTGTGGATTCAACTGCCTTAAGCAGTCTTTGGAACTCTTTTTTTGCAAGTTGTTCTTCATCTGCTTGTTGTTCCTTTTCATACTGGTGTTGTGATGCTTCTTCGGTAGATGTTGTGTCAGCTTCAGTATGATTTTCCTGTTGTTGCTCCTGGGAAGATTGTGCGGAGGATTCATTCTACATTGATGTTGTGGTGTCGTGGAATGTTTCCTCGTCCTATTTTTCTTCTTCTTTGTGCTTCACTCTTAGAAGAACTAATTCGGATCCTTTTTCTGCGGAAGAGTTGATTTAGTTCCTCTTCATCTTCTTCTTCATCGTCCCATAGTTGTACTGATTCTTCATGTCGCAGAACAGGTCCTCGGGGTGGTGGTTGTGCTGCAAGTATTGCCGGAAAAAGGAATGAAAGGATGTGCGGCAATCTGGATCTCGGCATGCCTCCCTTGTTTACCTGTTTCATAATGGACACGCACTCTCGGTGAATGCGGTGGAAGAAGAAGGATGCAAAGTTGACTGGTTCTTGCGCAGCTAATTCTATGGCGGAGTAGAAGGGGCGGGATATTCCATAGGTGCATTTCTGTAGGTTGAGAATGGCTACTAAGAACTGGAGAGCTGATCGTTCTGGTTCCGGTCGGCAGAGAATCGCATACTCGTTGGATGAATGCCTAGGAAATAACTCTACCATTCTAGCTACTGTCAGACTTGGGCCATTTTCCCGGCCTTGCGAAGGGAGTCTAAAGGCTTCTGCAAAAGCTTGGAATGTGATGAGTGTACGGGATGGGAGGGAGGTGATCGGCCAACTCTGCTCGGTGGCAGGTGTCTTGGCGATGGCAGAGATGATTTGGGCGAAAAATGGGTGGGACTCCACTGAATGCCAAGGCAGTTCAGCGAAGTTGTTAAGCCCACGAATGCGTAGGAACTCTCCTACGTCTGCAGGGAGTCCATCATGGAAGGCGGCGTAGTTAGCCAAAGCTTCCATGGCGCACACAACGATAGTAAACACAAGCACGCAGAGCACAGGGTAAGCACACAGAGCACAAATCACACAAACACAATAGCGTTTTTCGGCAAAACAGAAAAGGTTAAGTAGATGCGTCGCAGTGGAGAGCAATGAAGGATGATTAATCATCGCGCGGTATTGAAATGATAATTCTTAACTTCAGTGTGCATGCGTGGGTAGCTGGCAAGAGCAGGGCGGTCGTGGACATAATTAGGTATCAAAACTTGGATATTTACAGATTTATTTTATTAAGCACGCAAAATAAAAGAAAAGAAAAGAAAAGAAAAGAAAAGTGAAAGGAACGCCAAAAGACGCGGCCAACCGCAAAACGTTTTAGTGCGGGTTAGACGTGTGTTGATACGGCCGCAGCTTCGAACCGTTAATGACTTTCGGAAGAGGTATTCTGGTCAACGTAGTCAACCGAAAAGTTGCTGGGCCCACTTGCTCAGAAATTCGGTAGGGACCAAACCATCGCAACTTGAATTTGCCTGCAGAGCGATTCGACTTTGCATTGTACAAGAGTATAAGTTGTCCCACCGAAAAAATTGGGGTCTTTAGATATCGGTCATGTGTTCGAGCTTGTCTTAGCTGTACTTCCTGCATAGTCAAAAAATTGTGCCATCGTTGCTCGTCTAATTCTCTGAGTGTATCCAACCGAAAGGACAGTGATTCTTCCGGTAGTAGTTTCTGATTGATGGCTACTCGTAAACTGGGTATAACTATCTCCATCGGTGCTATTGCTTCTAATCCATAAGCCAGTTTGAAAGGGGTTAATCCTGTTGTTACCTTGTATGTAGTCTGATATGCCCATAATAATGCAGGCAACAGTTGATCCCATCTTTCCGGTGCTTCCATAATCAATTTTCGAAGCATATTCAACAAAGTTTTATTTGTACTTTCAGCCAAACCATTAGCACGAGGATAATAAGGAGAACTAAACTTATGCGTGACCTAGAACGAATGTGTGAGTACTTTCATTAAATTGTTGACAAAATGAGTGCCTTGATCTGTAACAAGTTCCAGTGGTAAACCAAAACGTGGAAAGACATCGGTTAGCAGACACTTTGCTACCGCAACAGCTGTAGCAGACCGTAAAGCCCAGGCTTCTGCCCATCTGGTAGCATAATCAGTACATGTCAAAATATAACGATTGTTACTGAGGATTGCTGGTGGTGTAATAGGTCTAATGAAATCTAGACCCCACTTCTGAAAAGGTTCTAATGGCAGGACAGGTTGTAGAAGAAAATAATGACGTGGTAACGGCTATCCAGACCTTTGACAATTATCACATTTTTTTACAAACTGCAATACATCCCTGTACATAGTAGGCCACCAGAGACCACTTTGCAGAATTTTTCGGTGTGTTAAGTCTGCCGCAAAATGGCCACCGGAAGGAATTGAGTGAGCCAAAGTAATAACTGAGTTAACTTCATGTGGTGGAATACATCGAAGTAAAATTCCAGTATGATCCACATAGTATAATTCCCCAGCAATCAACCAAAATCGGCGGCTAAAAACTGCAATTTTCTTGCGTATTTCCATAGAAGTCTGAGATGGAAGGCATCCATCAGTGAGAAAGGTCAATATCTGATCATAGTATGTAGATGGCATAGGCGGGTCTGTAATTTCATCATTAGTTGGTTCAGAGACATAAATTGCTGGTGTTGCGTCATCTATGCCGACCGGAGCTTCACCGGAATCTAAGCGAGACAAAAAATCTGCTAAGGCATGTGAACTGCCTGGCCGATGAATGAATTCGTAGTCAAATTCTTGTAAAAGTAGAACCCATCGTGCTAATCGACCTCCTAGATGCTGTTGTCGAACCAGATAAACAAGTGCAGCATGATCTACATGAAAAGTAAATCTACAGCCCAGCAAATAATGTCTGAATTTCTTGACAGAATATACTAAACCTAGACATTCTCTTTTTGTTACAGAGTAATTCTTTTCAGCAGGGGCCAATCTTCGACTTGCATAGTACACTGGTCTGAACCACTTATCGGTTTGTTGCATTATAACGCTTCCTATTGCTATATCTGAAGCATCAACAAAGACATGAAATGGGCGATTGCAGTCGGGAGGTTGTAAGATGGGAACTTGTGTTAATAAACACTTTAAACGATCAAATGCCATCTGACATTCCTGAGTCCACTCAAACTATCGAGGAGTCTTGGTGATTAATCTGTTCAGTGGTATTGCCAAGTGAGCAAGCCATCGTAAGTGTCGTCCATGCCATCTTACTTGGCCCATGAAGCCATTACTTCCTTTGGTGTAGTGGGCACCGGAGCTTCTAACACAGCTGAAATTTTATCTGGATCTACCCGTATACCCTGTGCAGATACAATGTGGCCAAGTAGCTTGCCACATGAAACCGCAAACACAGATTTGTTTGGGTTCAAACAGAGTCTGTATTCTCGGCACTTTTCAAAGCAGCACCGTAAATGGAATAGATGTGCTATCATCTTACCGAAAATTGAAAAATCGTCAAGATATACTTGCTAAAAGAGGTAAGGTAAGGAGAAAATATTTCCTACATACACCTTTGGAACGTATTTGGGGCATTCCTTAATCCAAACCACATAACAGTACATGCGAACACGCCCCAGTTGGTTATGAAGGCGGTCTTTGGTATATCCTGTTCAACCATTCTAACTTCATTATAACCACTGTATCCATCTATGAATGAATACATTTCATGTCCTGCTACTTTATCAAGCATTGTATCAAGAAAAGGGAGCGGAAATGGATCACAAACTGTAGCTGCGTTCAGTTTCCGGTAATCTACACATATTCGTAACTGCTTATTCTTTTTAGGCACAATAACAATTGGTGAGATCCATTCAGCATGCTCTACTGGTACAATGAATCCAACCTTCAATAACCTATCCAGTTCTGCCTTTACCTGTGATGCATAGTTTGGATTCATCTGGTAGCTGGGTTGCTTGATCGGTCTTGCTTCTGGCTTCAACATGACCCTGTGTTGGTAGATGCGCGGGTCCAGGCCTTTCATGTCTTTGTAATCCCATGCAAATACATCAGAAAATTCTCGAAGTAGTTGAATTAAATCTGCTTGAAATAATTCTGGTAAGCTCTCTTTTATTTTAATAGGTCGTGGATTTGCTTCATCTCCTAAATTGTAAGTGGTCAGTTGATCTTCTGGAACATAAAATTGTCGAGGCTTCTCTGTATCGTCAGCTGGCGTAAACAATTGTTGTAGATCAGCGTCATCTATGGTAGCCTTATCTTGTTTCATATCTGTTTCTGTTACAGTCATTACCGTACACACTGTAGGATTCCAGTTATCTACAACAGATTGTAGATCAACACTTCCTAGGGAGATCAAGTCAATGTTATTTTTCAGAAACTCTTCTTCTTCATCATCTGACAACCCATCTAGCATATGAACTGGTTCCGCAAAATACGGTCTAGCATGCAACTCGCAAGGTTGTATAGCATCTAATTTTACAACGTATTTACGATTATTATCCTTGAAAGTGAGTTCCTGTGCAGACCAATCCTGTATCACCTTAGCGTGCTTCAGCCAAGGTAGGCCGAAAAGGAGATTATAATCAAGAGTGGATTCCGGTAAATCTAGTATGACAAAGGTCATTTTAAATGTTGTACCTTGTAAAGTGATTGGTACATTTCGTACAAGTCCTATGGGATGGACTCTGGATTGGTCGGCCATTCTGACAAAAAACTGAATTGGTTCGATTTCGGTCCACCCTAACTTTTACACAGTGCAGCAGTAGCAATGTTGACACCAGATCCTCCATCAATTAGTACCTGTGTGATTTTATGATTTTTATACCATACCGTAATCAAAGGAACTGACTGATCGACCGTAGAATCAAGTTCCGGTTGCACTGTTGCTGTCGTTGGAATGCAAGAAGGCACAAGACTGAACTGCTGTTGGAATTGTTGTCGAACCCCTGATACTAGTGCAAGTAATTGGCCCAGAGGAAGAGTAATGGATGCCTTAGATAAAATTTCCCAGGCCTTTTGTGATTGGATTGTATTTTCCACAGGTTCTGAAGATGATGCGCCTGCTGAAGATGATGTGCCTGCTGTTGAATTGGAATTCTGCTATTGTGTTCCTTCTTCGGTTAACGGAGTCTGGGTTACCGGAATAGGATCTGGGAAGACAGGAGGTTCTACGGTGGTCCATTGACTAGCTTTATCGTACATCCTTTGTTGTTCACGTATGCCTGGTTCAAATATTTCTACTGCTTGTTGCAGTTGTTTACCGGAGCGGGTCTGAATTACCGCAGCGTGCGTTTCTACTGGTGTGATTTGTACCATATTAGCCATTGGGTTTTGATGTTCTTTCTTCCTCTGATCATACTCAGCTGCATCCTTACAAAATCTTCTAATGTGACCAAATTCACCACAGAAATGGTAGCGCGGGGTGGAAAATTGGGATTTTACGGTGGCGGTCCGGTCTGCCAGCGGTTTGCATTATAGTTATTATTTCTCTGTCCTCGGTAATTTTGATATCCTTGTTGCTGGTTGTTTCTCATTTGTGGAGGAACATAGTGATTGGCTGGCTGCCCTGGTTCCTGTATAATTGCATTGACCATAGACTTGCTTTCCGTGCTTTAGTAGTACTTTGGAAATGATACTCCAATGCATTCCATATATCTTCAGATGATTCCAATCCTCTGATGTGTGGTAGCAAATGATCAGAGATTGTATTGTAGATGTATGCTTTTGCACTTGCATCCTTCTTCTGCCAATGCTTTAAAGCATCAAGTTCCTCTTTCTTTGGTCGGCTTTCATCTTCAAATACTGGCTTCTCTTCTTCACCTGTTACATATACCATGAGATCCTTACTCATAAGTAAGGCTTCCATTCTCATTACCCATGCGGGGTAATTATCTCTGTCCAGTTTGTCAATGGAGATATGATCTGCCATAGTTCTTTTCTTCTGCTGCAACCTGTGAGCTTAAAGGATAAAGGATAATACCTTTTGAAGTTCTTTGTGTATGAGGATACTTTTGAAGTAACCTTTTGATGCCTTGTGTCTTAAAATGCTTCACCTTTCAAACTTTAATGGAAAACTTTACAAAACTTCTCGTACCTTTGTCGTCTTCTGCTCTCGAGAATCTTTCTGCTCTGATACCACTTGTTGATGTATGAAACACCACAAGAAATGAATTAATGTGACACTAGAACACCTCTATGGTCACCATTAACTCATTGCCACTCCAAACTTTGAGAAATGATAGCCTAAAGTGAGAACTTTGCTTCTACAGAAATTCCTAGTCACCGAAATGACATACCTTCAGTATTTTGCTAATTTCTCCTAGCTCAAGTATTATTTCTCCATGAAACTTTATAGGCTGAAACTAGAAGAGTAGAGCTTTCCAACAAGCTATCATATGCATCAAACGGATCTCTAGAACTCAAGTTATGGCCTTCACAAGATGACCCTGTATGACCTTCCAAAACTGGAAATTTTACCTGTTTTAGTAAGAGCGCCTGTTTAAAATTAGAATTCGATGCCTAGCATCGACTTGCAACGAGAATTCGATGCTCGGCATCGACTTGGGATGTTTTTGGCCACTTTTCAGCAGGGATTCGATGCCCGGCATCGACTTCCCGCATAAAGTCTTGATCTTTTGGACACCAAAACTATAGGTGATTTCATGCACACTTAGAATATGACTTATCAACTGGAATTCGATGCCAGGCATCGAGTTGCTCCAACAACATCATGTTTTTCAAACACTTCAGTACTGAATGAAAAATATAAAAGAAAATATGACTTATCAACAGAGATTCGATGCCAGGCATCGAGTTGCTTGGAAAACTTGATCTTTGTAACTCATCACACAGTAGGTAATCATGGAGATAATGGAGAGAGGCTCATACACAGAACTTTACTCAGTTCTTCTCATAACTATAAAAAACTCAGAAGTTTTACAGATGATTTCTCACTCAGAGAAGCCCGACTATACTCAGTCATACAAAAATGAGTTCTTCTCACTTTCTCATTGTCTTCCTCCTTCTTCTTCTCACCGCGTCAGTTAATACTAACTAACTTATATAGATTTTCTCATTCTCGTGATTTTTTTTTTTTTTAACTTCTATAACTAAAGTGAACTAACTTCACAAATATGATACACTTGTGAATTTGTCCCTTCACATAGGCATGGGGTTTTCTTCCTAAGATTTGACCTTCAAATATATGTCCAATTAGTGAGTGTTTCTCCAACAGCTCCCCCTCAATCACTAATTGACATTTCCTGTTTCTTCATATCATCTTCTTTTCTTTTACTCCTGCCATGCTTTTGAATCTGCTGGTCTTCACACCATCCAAGCTCTTTGTCATTATGTCTGCTAACTGATCTTTAGTAGAAATGTACTCCACTTCAATCTCCTTCTCCATTACCTTTTCTCTGAGAAAATGATACTGTATCTCTATGTGCTTTGTCCTTGCATGAAATACTGGATTTGCTGCAAGATAAAGTGAACTCATATTATCTCCATGTATTGTAGGTGTACCTTGATCAATGCCTAAGCTCTTGAACAATGTCTGCATCCATATGACTTCCTTAGCTGCTTCCACAAGTCCTTTGTACTCTGCTTCAGTTGATGATAATGCTACTGTATGTTGTTTCTTTGAACACCAACTTACAAGCTTATCACCAATGTATATCATGTAACCATGAGTTGATCTTCTGTCATCTTGGTTACCTGCCCAGTCTGAGTCACTGTAGGCTCTTAACTTCAAATCTGATGTAAAAGGATAATATAATCCTTCCTTTATAGTTCCTTTGATATATCTGAGAACTCTTTGACCTGCAATCCAATGTGGGTCCTTTGGACAATGCATGAATTGTGACAAAACTCCCACTGCATAACTAAGATCTGGTCTTGTTAGTGTAGCATAAATCAAACTACCCACAAGAGATTGATACTTCCTCATATCTTTGTAGTCTGCACCATCATATTTACTGAGCTTGTGATTAACTTCAAGTGGAGTTGAAGCTTCTCTGTAGTTTTCCATATCAAACTTCTTCAACAAGTTCAGAAGATACCTTTCTCGTGACACATATATGCCATGATCTGTATAAGTAACTTCCATTCCAAGAAAGTATGACAACTTTCCTAGATCACTGATCTTGAATTCTTTCTCAAGTAATCTCTTTACCTCCTTGATTCCTTCATCTGAAGTACCTGTGATTATAATGTCATCTACATAAATACAAATGTAGATTGTACCTTCCTCTGTTCTTCTGATAAGTAGACTTGGGTCTGCTTTTGAACTTTGATATCCAAGATCATTGAGATACTTCACCAGTCTATAGTTCCAAGCTCTTGGAGCTTGCTTCAATCCATACAATGCTCTTCTCAACCTGCAAACAAAATTTGGATACCTGGAATCTATAAACACTTGAGGTTGTTCCATGTATACCTCATCTGATATGTATCCATTCAAGAATGCATTTTTTATATCCAATTGACTTAGAGTCCATCCTTTTGAAGCTGCAATAGCAATGATTGTCCTTATAGTTGACATCTTAGCTACGGGACTGAATGTCTCATCATAATCTATGCCATAGGTCTGGGCATAGCCTTTCACCACCAATCTAGCTTTGTATCTGGCTATACTTCCATCTGCAAGCTTCTTCACTTTATAAACCCATTTATTTCCAATTACTTTCTTACCATTTGGTTTAGGAACAAGTTCCCATGTCTTGTTCTCCTCCAGTGCATTGAACTCTTCCTTCATTGCTTCTTCCCATTGCTTCTTACCTTTAGCTTCATCATAGTTCTGAGGTTCTTCATCATCTTTGACCATATATGCATAGTTCTTCTGAGTTATGTAAGAAGTATCATAAGAATACCTTTCTGGTTGTCTTCTAGTCCTGCTTGACCTTCTTGGTTCACATTCTTCATATGTGTCTGGATACACTTCTTCATCAAATATAGGAGCTTCTTCATTCCTTCTTGTTAATCCACTTCTGGATGTACTTGCTTGCATATAGTCTTCATCTCTATTCACCTGCACAATTGATTTTCCTTTCTCACATCTTCTTACCTCTTCTTCAAATTCTTCAGCTGTATGACTTTGATCTGCATACCAACTTTTCTGTTCATCAAATGTAACATCTCTAGAAACAATAAATTGTTTTGTTAGAGGATTCCACAACCTGTAACCCATCTGCTTTTCATCATAACCAATGAACACATATTTTTCTGCCTTTGGTTCAAGTTTATGCCTAAGTTGTGATGGCACATAAGCATATGCAATTGATCCAAACACTCTACAATGATCTAGTGTTGGTTTCTTACCCAACCAAGCTCATGTGGAGTCATTCCATTTAGAGCTGCACATGGTAATCTATTCACAAGATATGTAGCTGTATTTACAGCCTCAACCCAAAGATAATTTGGACAGTTCTTCTCCTTTAGCATAGCTCTAGCAAACTCAACCAAAGTCCTGTTCCTTCTTTCTGCTACACCATTTTGTTGTGGTGTATACCTGCAAGTTATTTCTCTCTTAATACCTGCATTCCAAAGATAATCATTGAACTCTTGGGAGAAATATTCTCCCCCTCCATCAGACCTCAGTCTTTTAAGCTTTTGACCTGTGACTCTCTCTGCATATGCATGAAAATGCTTGAAAGCTCCAAACACTTCTGATCTTTCCTTCAAAACATATAATGTTATCCATCTTGTAGCATCATCAATAAAAAGAACATAGTACCTTGAGCCACTGATAGATCCTTCTTTTGTTGGTCCCCATACATCTGTATGAATGAGCTCAAGTACTCCATCATGTTTGAATCCTTTCTTTTGAAATGGTAACCTGTGTGCTTTACCCATTTGACATGCTTCACATTTATAAACCATATGTTGACTTTGCACATTTGGTAATCCTAGTACAGACTGATTAGCAACCATAGCTTTAATTCCTCTTTCATTGAAATGACCTAATCTCTTATGCCAGAGATCAAGTTCGGTAATCACTGCTTCACCATGTGTGAGCAAAGCTTAACCAATGTTTCCTTGCACTCTTAAAGTAAAGAGTCTACCTTCTTTCTTACCAGAGACAATCTGATTATATCCACTCTCTGGATCTTCCACAAATACTCCTTCATTTGTAAACCTGACTTGAAAACCTTTTTCAACTATCTGTCCCACACTAATCAAGTTTTTAGGTATTGTTGGAACATACAAAACATTGGTTAGCAAATCTGCTCCACTCTTGCATTTCACTTTTCCAATTGAATGTACACTATGTCTTGTATTATCACCAGTTTGAACTGTGTGACTAGAAATGCCTTTTTCCAATTCTGACATCAATTCTATGTTTCCTGACAAATGATTAGAACATCCAGAGTCAATGTAAAATACCTTTAGATCTTCTTTATCTGATGTGTTGATTGAGTTCATCATCAATGATGTATGACTTTCATTCTGTGTGTCATTTGCATAATTGTAGTAGGTGGTGTTGTAGGATTGATTCTGTCCCCAACTTCTTCCTCCACCTCTACCATAGCCTCCTCTTTGACTTTGTCTACCTCTTTGAAAATTACTTTGATATCTTCCACCTCGACCTCTGCTATTGTTGTTTTGATTCTGGTTTGATCCTTGTTGGTTGTGCCAACAGTCATGAGCCAAATGATTACTCAATCCACAGATCCAGCAAGCCTTCTTGTTGTTATTTTGATTACCTCTTCCTCTTCCAAAACCTCTTGCTCTTCCTCTGCCAGTGCCTTTACCTCTTGCATAATAAACTTGAGAAGTTGACTCTTCTTCATCCTTTGCTTTACCTTTATCTCCTTTCTTCTTGTTCTTCATGTACATTGCAGAACTTTGTCCTTTATCTCCATCTCCCTTCAAGTCTTGCTCATATGTGAGCATCAAACCAAGCAATTGATTCAAATCTGGAACATAATGATTTAATGAAAGTTCTGTTGATAAGACAAAAGGTTTCCACCTTTCATCCCCTCTCAAACCTGCAAGTAATTGAGCAATCAATCTGTGATCTTCAACATCTTCATCTATGGATCCAAGACTATCTGCTAGATCCTTCATCTTAGTGACATAATCACTAATGGTTTGACTTGGCTTCTTCTTGAATGTTGTAAACTCTGACCATAGACTTGCTTTCCGTGCTTTAGTAGTACTTTGGAAATGATACTCCAATGCATTCCATATATCTTCAAATGATTCCAATCCTCTGATGTGTGGTAGCAAATGATCAGAGATTGTATTGTAGATGTATGCTTTTGCACTTGCATCCTTCTTCTGCCAATGCTTTAAAGCATCAAGTTCCTCTTTCTTTGGTCGGATTTCATCTTCAAATACTGGCTTCTCTTCTTCACCTGTTACATATACCATGAGATCCTTACTCATAAGTAAGGCTTCCATTCTCATTACCCATGCGGGGTAATTATCTCTGTCCAGTTTGTCAATGGAGATATGATCTGCCATAGTTCTTTTCTTCTGCTGCAACCTGTGAGCTTAAAGGATAAAGGATAATACCTTTTGAAGTTCTTTGTGTATGAGGATACTTTTGAAGTAACCTTTTGATGCCTTGTGTCTTAAAATGCTTCACCTTTCAAACTTTAATGGAAAACTTTACAAAACTTCTCGTACCTTTGTCGTCTTCTGCTCTCGAGAATCTTTCTGCTCTGATACCACTTGTTGATGTATGAAACACCACAAGAAATGAATTAATGTGACACTAGAACACCTCTATGGTCACCATTAACTCATTGCCACTCCAAACTTTGAGAAATGATAGCCTAAAGTGAGAACTTTGCTTCTACATAAATTCCTAGTCACCGAAATGACATACCTTCAGTATTTTGCTAATTTCTCCTAGCTCAAGTATTATTTCTCCATGAAACTTTATAGGCTGAAACTAAAAGAGTAGAGCTTTCCAACAAGCTATCATATGCATCAAACGGATCTCTAGAACTCAAGTTATGGCCTTCACAAGATGACCCTGTATGACCTTCCAAAACTGGAAATTTTACCTGTTTTAGTAAGAGCGCCTGTTTAAAATTAGAATTCGATGCCTAGCATCGACTTGCAACGAGAATTTGATGCCGGGCATCGACTTGGGATGTTTTTGGCCACTTTTCAACAGGGATTCGATGCCGGGCATCGACTTCCCGCATAAAGTCTTGATCTTTTGGACACCAAAACTATAGGTGATTTCATGCACACTTAGAATATGACTTATCAACTGGAATTCGATGCCAGGCATCGAGTTGCTCCAACAACATCATGTTTTTCAAACACTTCAGTACTGAATGAAAAATATAAAAGAAAATATGACTTATCAACAGAGATTCGATGCCAGGCATCGAGTTGCTTGGAAAACTTGATCTTTGTAACTCATCACACAGTAGGTAATCATGGAGATAATGGAGAGAGGCTCATACACAGAACTTTACTCAGTTCTTCTCATAACTATAAAAAACTCAGAAGTTTTATAGATGCTTTCTCACTCAGAGAAGCCCGACTATACTCAGTCATACAAAAATGAGTTCTTCTCACTTTCTCATTGTCTTCCTCCTTCTTCTTCTCACCGCGTCAGTTAATACTAACTAACTTATATAGATTTTCTCATTCTCGTGATTTTTTTTTTTTTAAACTTCTATAACTAAAGTGAACTAACTTTACAAATATGATACACTTGTGAATTTGTCCCTTCACATAGGCATGGGGTTTTCTTCCTAAGATTTGACCTTCAAATATATGTCCAATTAGTGAGTGTTTCTCCAACAGCTCCCCCTCAATCACTAATTGACATTTCCTGTTTCTTCATATCATCTTCTTTTCTTTTACTCCTGCCATGCTTTTGAATCTGCTGGTCTTCACACCATCCAAGCTCTTTGTCATTATGTCTGCTAACTGATCTTTAGTAGAAATGTACTCCACTTCAATCTCCTTCTCCATTACCTTTTCTCTGAGAAAATGATACTGTATCTCTATGTGCTTTGTCCTTGCATGAAATACTGGATTTGCTGCAAGATAAAGTGAACTCATATTATCTCCATGTATTGTAGGTGTACCTTGATCAATGCCTAAGCTCTTGAACAATGTCTGCATCCATATGACTTCCTTAGCTGCTTCCACAAGTCCTTTGTACTCTGCTTCAGTTGATGATAATGCTACTGTATGTTGTTTCTTTGAACACCAACTTACAAGCTTATCACCAATGTATATCATGTAACCATGAGTTGATCTTCTGTCATCTTGGTTACCTGCCCAGTCTGAGTCACTGTAGGCTCTTAACTTCAAATCTGATGTAAAAGGATAATATAATCCTTCCTTTATAGTTCCTTTGATATATCTGAGAACTCTTTGACCTACAATCCAATGTGGGTCCTTTGGACAATGCATGAATTGTGACAAAACTCCCACTGCATAACTAAGATCTGGTCTTGTTAGTGTAGCATAAATCAAACTACCCACAAGAGATTGATACTTCCTCATATCTTTGTAGTGTGCACCATCATATTTACTGAGCTTGTGATTAACTTCAAGTGGAGTTTAAGCTTCTCTGCAATTTTCCATATCAAACTTCTTCAACAAGTTCAGAAGATACCTTTCTTGTGACACATATATGCCATGATCTGTATAAGTGACTTCCATTCCAAGAAAGTATGACAACTTTCCTAGATCACTGATCTTGAATTCTTTCTCAAGTAATCTCTTTACCTCCTTGATTCCTTCATCTGAAGTACCTGTGATTATAATGTCATCTACATAAATACAAATGTAGATTGTACCTTCCTCTGTTCTTCTGATAAGTAGACTTGGGTCTGCTTTTGAACTTTGATACCCAAGATCATTGAGATACTTCACCAGTCTATAGTTCCAAGCTCTTGGAGCTTGCTTCATACCATACAATGCTCTTCTCAACCTGCAAACAAAATTTGGATACCTGGAATCTATAAACCCTTGAGGTTGTTCCATGTATACCTCATCTGATATGTATCCATTCAAGAATGCATTTTTTATATCCAATTGACTTAGATTCCATCCTTTTGAAGCTGCAATAGCAATGATTGTCCTTATAGTTGACATCTTAGCTACGGGACTGAATGTCTCATCATAATCTATGCCATAGGTCTGGGCATAGCCTTTCACCACCAATCTAGCTTTGTATCTGGCTATACTTCCATCTGCAAGCTTCTTCACTTTATAAACCCATTTATTTCCAATTACTTTCTTACCATTTGGTTTAGGAACAAGTTCCCATGTCTTGTTCTCCTCCAGTGCATTGAACTCTTCCTTCATTGCTTCTTCCCATTGCTTCTTACCTTTAGCTTCATCATAGTTCTGAGGTTCTTCATCATCTTTGACCATATATGCATAGTTCTTCTGAGTTATGTAAGAAGTATCCTAAGAATACCTTTCTGGTTGTCTTCTAGTCCTGCTTGACCTTCTTGGTTCACATTCTTCATATGTGTCTGGATACACTTCTTCATCAAATATAGGAGCTTCTTCATTCCTTCTTGTTAATCCACTTCTGGATGTACTTGCTTGCATATAGTCTTCATCTCTATTCACCTGCACAATTGATTTTCCTTTCTCACATCTTCTTACCTCTTCTTCAAATTCTTCAGCTGTATGACTTTGATCTGCATACCAACTTTTCTGTTCATCAAATGTAACATCTCTAGAAACAATAAATTGTTTTGTTAGAGGATTCCACAACCTGTAACCCATCTGCTTTTCATCATAACCAATGAACACATATTTTTCTGCCTTTGGTTCAAGTTTATGCCTAAGTTGTGATGGCACATAAGCATATGCAATTGATCCAAACACTCTACAATGATCTAGTGTTGGTTTCTTACCCCACCAAGCTTCATATGGAGTCATTCCATTTAGAGCTGCACATGGTAATCTATTCACAAGATATGTAGCTGTATTTACAGCCTCAGCCCAAAGATAATTTGGACAGTTCTTCTCCTTTAGCATAGCTCTAGAAAACTCAACCAAAGTCCTGTTCCTTCTTTCTGCTACACCATTTTGTTGTGGTGTATACCTGCAAGTTATTTCTGTCTTAATACCTGCATTCCAAAGATAATCATTGAACTCTTGGGAGAAATATTCTCCCCCTCCATCAGACCTCAGTCTTCTAAGCTTTTGACCTGTGACTCTCTCTGCATATGCATGAAAATGCTTGAAAGCTCCAAACACTTCTGATCTTTCCTTCAAAACATATAATGTTATTCATCTTGTAGCATCATCAATAAAAAGAACATAGTACCTTGAGCCACTGATAGATCCTTCTTTTGTTGGTCCCCATACATCTGTATGAATGAGCTCAAGTACTCCATCATGTTTGAATCCTTTCTTTTGAAATGGTAACCTGTGTGCTTTACCCATTTGACATGCTTCACATTTATAAACCATATGTTGACTTTGCACATTTGGTAATCCTAGTACAGACTGATTAGCAACCATAGCTTTAATTCCTCTTTCATTGAAATGACCTAATCTCTTATGCCAGAGATCAAGTTCGGTAATCACTGCTTCACCATGTGTGAGCAAAGCTTGACCAATGTTTCCTTGCACTCTTAAAGTAAAGAGTCTACCTTCTTTCTTACCAGAGACAATCTGATTATATCCACTCTCTGGATCTTCCACAAATACTCCTTCATTTGTAAACCTGGCTTGAAAACCTTTTTCAACTATCTGTCCCACACTAATCAAGTTTTTAGGTATTGTTGGAACATACAAAACATTGGTTAGCAAATCTGCTCCACTCTTGCATTTCACTTTTCCAATTGAATGTACACTATGTCTTGTATTATCACCAGTTTGAACTGTGTGACTAGAAATGCCTTTTTCCAATTCTGACATCAATTCTATGTTTCCTGACAAATGATTAGAACATCCAGAGTCAATGTAAAATACCTTTAGATCTTCTTTATCTGATGTGTTGATTGAGTTCATCATCAATGATGTATGACTTTCATTCTGTGTGTCATTTGCATAATTGTAGTAGGTGGTGTTGTAGGATTGATTCTGTCCCCAACTTCTTCCTCCACCTCTACCATAGCCTCCTCTTTGACTTTGTCTACCTCTTTGAAAATTACTATGATATCTTCCACCTCGACCTCTGCTATTGTTGTTTTGATTCTGGTTTGATCCTTGTTGGTTGTGCCAACAGTCATGAGCCAAATGATTACTCAATCCACAGATCCAGCAAGCCTTCTTGTTGTTATTTTGATTACCTCTTCCTCTTCCAAAACCTCTTGCTCTTCCTCTGCCAGTGCCTTTACCTCTTGCATAATAAACTTGAGAAGTTGACTCTTCTTCATCCTTTGCTTTACCTTTATCTCCTTTCTTCTTGTTCTTCATGTACATTGCAGAACTTTGTCCTTTATCTCCATCTCCCTTCAAGTCTTGCTCATATGTGAGCATCAAACCAAGCAATTGATTCAAATCTGGAACATAATGATTTAATGAAAGTTCTGTTGATAAGACAAAAGGTTTCCACCTTTCATCCCCTCTCAAACCTGCAAGTAATTGAGCAATCAATCTGTGATCTTCAACATCTTCATCTATGGATCCAAGACTATCTGCTAGATCCTTCATCTTAGTGACATAATCACTAATGGTTTGACTTGGCTTCTTCTTGAATGTTGTAAACTCTGACCATAGACTTGCTTTCCGTGCTTTAGTAGTACTTTGGAAATGATACTCCAATGCATTCCATATATCTTCAGATGATTCCAATCCTCTGATGTGTGGTAGCAAATGATCAGAGATTGTATTGTAGATGTATGCTTTTGCACTTGCATCCTTCTTCTGCCAATGCTTTAAAGCATCAAGTTCCTCTTTCTTTGGTCGGATTTCATCTTCAAATACTGGCTTCTCTTCTTCACCTGTTACATATACCATGAGATCCTTACTCATAAGTAAGCCTTCCATTCTCATTACCCATGCGGGGTAATTATCTCTGTCCAATTTGTCAATGGAGATATGATCTGCCATAGTTCTTTTCTTCTGCTGCAACCTGTGAGCTTAAAGGATAAAGGATAATACCTTTTGAAGTTCTTTGTGTATGAGGATACTTTTGAAGTAACCTTTTGATGCCTTGTGTCTTCAAATGCTTCACCTTTCAAACTTTAATGGAAAACTTTACAAAACTTCTCGTACCTTTGTCGTCTTCTGCTCTCGAGAATCTTTCTGCTCTGATACCACTTGTTGATGTATGAAACACCACAAGAAATGAATTAATGTGACACTAGAACACCTCTATGGTCACCATTAACTCATTGCCACTCCAAACTTTGAGAAATGATAGCCTAAAGTGAGAACTTTGCTTCTACATAAATTCCTAGTCACTAAAATGACATACCTTCAGTATTTTGCTAATTTCTCCTAGCTCAAGTATTATTTCTCGATGAAACGTTTTAGGCTGAAACTAGAAAAGTAGAGCTTTCCAACAAGCTATCATATGCATCAAACGGATCTCTAGAACTCAAGTTATGGCCTTCACAAGATGACCGTGTATGACCTTCCAAAACTGGAAATTTTACCTGTTTTAGTAAGAGCGCCTGTTTAAAATTAGAATTCGATGCCTAGCATCGACTTGCAACGAGAATTCGATGCCGGGCATCGACTTGGGATGTTTTTGGCCACTTTTCAGCAGGGATTCGATGCCGGGCATCGACTTCCCGCATAAAGTCTTGATCTTTTGGACACCAAAACTATAGGTGATTTCATGTACACTTAGAATATGACTTATCAACTGGAATTCGATGCCAGGCATCGAGTTGCTCCAACAACATCATGTTTTTCAAACACTTCAGTACTGAATGAAAAATATAAAAGAAAATATGACTTATCAACAGAGATTCGATGCCAGGCATCGAGTTGCTTGGAAAACTTGATCTTTGTAACTCATCACACAGTAGGTAATCATGGAGATAATGGAGAGAGGCTCATACACAGAACTTTACTCAGTTCTTCTCATAACTATAAAAAACTCAGAAGTTTTACAGATGCTTTCTCACTCAGAGAAGCCCGACTATACTCAGTCATACAAAAATGAGTTCTTCTCACTTTGTCATTGTCTTCCTCCTTCTTCTTCTCACCGCGTCAGTTAATACTAACTAACTTATATAGATTTTCTCATTCTCGTGATTTTTTTTTTTTTTAAACTTCTATAACTAAAGTGAACTAACTTTACAAATATGATACACTTGTGAATTTGTCCCTTCACATAGGCATGGGGTTTTCTTCCTAAGATTTGACCTTCAAATATATGTCCAATTAGTGAGTGTTTCTCCAACAGCTCCCCCTCAATCACTAATTGACATTTCCTGTTTCTTCATATCATCTTCTTTTCTTTTACTCCTGCCATGCTTTTGAATCTGCTGGTCTTCACACCATCCAAGCTCTTTGTCATTATGTCTGCTAACTGATCTTTAGTAGAAATGTACTCCACTTCAATCTCCTTCTCCATTACCTTTTCTCTGAGAAAATGATACTGTATCTCTATGTGCTTTGTCCTTGCATGAAATACTGGATTTGCTGCAAGATAAAGTGAACTCATATTATCTCCATGTATTGTAGGTGTACCTTGATCAATGCCTAAGCTCTTGAACAATGTCTGCATCCATATGACTTCCTTAGCTGCTTCCACAAGTCCTTTGTACTCTGCTTCAGTTGATGATAATGCTACTGTATGTTGTTTCTTTGAACACCAACTTACAAGCTTATCACCAATGTATATCATGTAACCATGAGTTGATCTTCTGTCATCTTGGTTACCTGCCCAGTCTGAGTCACTGTAGGATCTTAACTTCAAATCTGATGTAAAAGGATAATATAATCCTTCCTTTATAGTTCCTTTGATATATCTGAGAACTCTTTGACCTGCAATCCAATGTGGGTCCTTTGGACAATGCATGAATTGTGACAAAACTCCCACTGCATAACTAAGATCTGGTCTTGTTAGTGTAGCATAAATCAAACTACCCACAAGGGATTGATACTTCCTCATATCTTTGTAGTCTGCACCATCATATTTACTGAGCTTGTGATTAACTTCAAGTGGAGTTGAAGCTTCTCTGCAATTTTCCATATCAAACTTCTTCAACAAGTTCAGAAGATACCTTTCTTGTGACACATATATGCCATGATCTGTATAAGTGACTTCCATTCCAAGAAAGTATGACAACTTTCCTAGATCACTGATCTTGAATTCTTTCTCAAGTAATCTCTTTACCTCCTTGATTCCTTCATCTGAAGTACCTGTGATTATAATGTCATCTACATAAATACAAATGTAGATTGTACCTTCCTCTGTTCTTCTGATAAGTAGACTTGGGTCTGCTTTTGAACTTTGATACCCAAGATCATTGAGATACTTCACCAGTCTATAGTCCAAGCTCTTGGAGCTTGCTTCAATCCATACAATGCTCTTCTCAACCTGCAAACAAAATATGGATACCTGGAATCTATAAACCCTTGAGGTTGTTCCATGTATACCTCATCTGATATGTATCCATTCAAGAATGCATTTTTTATATCCAATTGACTTAGATTCCATCCTTTTGAAGCTGCAATAGCAATGATTGTCCTTATAGTTGACATCTTAGCTACGGGACTGAATGTCTCATCATAATCTATGCCATAGGTCTGGGCATAGCCTTTCACCACCAATCTAGCTTTGTATCTGGCTATACTTCCATCTGCAAGCTTCTTCACTTTATAAACCCATTTATTTCCAATTACTTTCTTACCATTTGGTTTAGGAACAAGTTCCCATGTCTTGTTCTCCTCTAGTGCATTGAACTCTTCCTTCATTGCTTCTTCCCATTGCTTCTTACCTTTAGCTTCATCATAGTTCTGAGGTTCTTCATCATCTTTGACCATATATGCATAGTTCTTCTGAGTTATGTAAGAAGAATCATAAGAATACCTTTGTGGTTGTCTTCTAGTCCTGCTTGACCTTCTTGGTTCACATTCTTCATATGTGTCTGCATACACTTCTTCATCAAATATAGCAGCTTCTTCATTCCTTCTTGTTAATCCACTTCTAGATGTACTTGCTTGCATATAGTCTTCATCTCTATTCACCTGCACAATTGATTTTCCTTTCTCACATCTTCTTACCTCTTCTTCAAATTCTTCAGCTGTATGACTTTGATCTGCATACCAACTTTTCTGTTCATCAAATGTAACATCTCTAGAAACAATAAATTGTTTTGTTAGAGGATTCCACAACCTGTAACCCATCTGCTTTTCATCATAACCAATGAACACATATTTTTCTGCCTTTGGTTCAAGTTTATGCCTAAGTTGTGATGGCACATAAGCATATGCAATTGATCCAAACACTCTACAATGATCTAGTGTTGGTTTCTTACCCCACCAAGCTTCATATGGAGTACCTCAGTCTTTTAAGCTTTTGACCTGTGACTCTCTCTGCATATGCATGAAAATGCTCGAAAGCTCCAAACACTTCTGATCTTTCCTTCAAAACATATAATGTTATCCATCTTGTAGCATCATCAATAAAAAGAACATAGTACCTTGAGCCACTGATAGATCCTTCTTTTGTTGGTCCCCATACATCTGTATGAATGATCTCAAGTACTCCATCATCTTTGAATCCTTTCTTTTGAAATGGTAACCTGTGTGCTTTACCCATTTGACATGCTTCACATTTATAAACCATATGTTGACTTTGCACATTTGGTAATCCTAGTACAGACTGATTAGCAACCATAGCTTTAATTCCTCTTTCATTGAAATGACCTAATCTCTTATGCCAGAGATCAAGTTCGGTAATCACTGCTTCACCATGTGTGAGCAAAGCTTGACCAATGTTTCCTTGCACTCTTAAAGTAAAGAGTCTACCTCCTTTCTTACCAGAGACAATCTGATTATATCCACTCTCTGGATCTTCCACAAATACTCCTTCATTTGTAAACCTGACTTGAAAACCTTTTTCAACTATCTGTCCCACACTAATCAAGTTTTTAGGTATTGTTGGAACATACAAAACATTGGTTAGCAAATCTGCTCCACTCTTGCATTTCACTTTTCCAATTGAATGTACACTATGTCTTGTATTATCACCAGTTTGAACTGTGTGACTAGAAATGCCTTTTTCCAATTCTGACATCAATTCTATGTTTCGTGACAAATGATTAGAACATCCAGAGTCAATGTAAAATACCTTTAGATCTTCTTTATCTGATGTGTTGATTGAGTTCATCATCAATGATGTATGACTTTCATTCTGTGTGTCATTTGCATAATTGTAGTAGGTGGTGTTGTAGGATTGATTCTGTCCCCAACTTCTTCCTCCACCTCTACCATAGCCTCCTCTTTGACTTTGTCTACCTCTTTGAAAATTACTTTGATATCTTCCACCTCGACCTCTGCTATTGTTGTTTTGATTCTGGTTTGATCCTTGTTGGTTGTGCCAACAGTCATGAGCCAAATGATTACTCAATCCACAGATCCAGCAAGCCTTCTTGTTGTTATTTTGATTACCTCTTCCTCTTCCAAAACCTCTTGCTCTTCCTCTGCCAGTGCCTTTACCTCTTGCATAATAAACTTGAGAAGTTGACTCTTCTTCATCCTTTGCTTTACCTTTATCTCCTTTCTTCTTGTTCTTCATGTACATTGCAGAACTTTGTCCTTTATCTCCATCTCCCTTCAAGTCTTGCTCATATGTGAGCATCAAACCAAGCAATTGATTCAAATCTGGAACATAATGATTTAATGAAAGTTCTGTTGATAAGACAAAAGGTTTCCACCTTTCATCCCCTCTCAAACCTGCAAGTAATTGAGCAATCAATCTGTGATCTTCAACATCTTCATCTATGGATCCAAGACTATCTGCTAG
Organism: Ceratopteris richardii; assembly: GCA_020310875.1. Taxonomy (NCBI): domain Eukaryota; kingdom Viridiplantae; phylum Streptophyta; class Polypodiopsida; order Polypodiales; family Pteridaceae; genus Ceratopteris; species Ceratopteris richardii. The sequence goes on along the minus strand of CM035409.1, from coordinate 204,130,612 downwards.
ATCCTTCATCTTAGTGACATAATCACTAATGGTTTGACTTGGCTTCTTCTTGAATGTTGTAAACTCTGACCATAGACTTGCTTTCCGTGCTTTAGTAGTACTTTGGAAATGATACTCCAATGCATTCCATATATCTTCAGATGATTCCAATCCTCTGATGTGTGGTAGCAAATGATCAGAGATTGTATTGTAGATGTATGCTTTTGCACTTGCATCCTTCTTCTGCCAATGCTTTAAAGCATCAAGTTCCTCTTTCTTTGGTCGGATTTCATCTTCAAATACTGGCTTCTCTTCTTCACCTGTTACATATACCATGAGATCCTTACTCATAAGTAAGGCTTCCATTCTCATTACCCATGCGGGGTAATTATCTCTGTCCAGTTTGTCAATGGAGATATGATCTGCCATAGTTCTTTTCTTCTGCTGCAACCTGTGAGCTTAAAGGATAAAGGATAATACCTTTTGAAGTTCTTTGTGTATGAGGATACTTTTGAAGTAACCTTTTGATGCCTTGTGTCTTAAAATGCTTCACCTTTCAAACTTTAATGGAAAACTTTACAAAACTTCTCGTACCTTTGTCGTCTTCTGCTCTCGAGAATCTTTCTGCTCTGATACCACTTGTTGATGTATGAAACACCACAAGAAATGAATTAATGTGACACTAGAACACCTCTATGGTCACCATTAACTCATTGCCACTCCAAACTTTGAGAAATGATAGCCTAAAGTGAGAACTTTGCTTCTACATAAATTCCTAGTCACCGAAATGACATACCTTCAGTATTTTGCTAATTTCTCCTAGCTCAAGTATTATTTCTCCATGAAACTTTATAGGCTGAAACTAAAAGAGTAGAGCTTTCCAACAAGCTATCATATGCATCAAACGGATCTCTAGAACTCAAGTTATGGCCTTCACAAGATGACCCTGTATGACCTTCCAAAACTGGAAATTTTACCTGTTTTAGTAAGAGCGCCTGTTTAAAATTAGAATTCGATGCCTAGCATCGACTTGCAACGAGAATTTGATGCCGGGCATCGACTTGGGATGTTTTTGGCCACTTTTCAACAGGGATTCGATGCCGGGCATCGACTTCCCGCATAAAGTCTTGATCTTTTGGACACCAAAACTATAGGTGATTTCATGCACACTTAGAATATGACTTATCAACTGGAATTCGATGCCAGGCATCGAGTTGCTCCAACAACATCATGTTTTTCAAACACTTCAGTACTGAATGAAAAATATAAAAGAAAATATGACTTATCAACAGAGATTCGATGCCAGGCATCGAGTTGCTTGGAAAACTTGATCTTTGTAACTCATCACACAGTAGGTAATCATGGAGATAATGGAGAGAGGCTCATACACAGAACTTTACTCAGTTCTTCTCATAACTATAAAAAACTCAGAAGTTTTATAGATGCTTTCTCACTCAGAGAAGCCCGACTATACTCAGTCATACAAAAATGAGTTCTTCTCACTTTCTCATTGTCTTCCTCCTTCTTCTTCTCACCGCGTCAGTTAATACTAACTAACTTATATAGATTTTCTCATTCTCGTGATTTTTTTTTTTTTTAACTTCTATAACTAAAGTGAACTAACTTTACAAATATGATACACTTGTGAATTTGTCCCTTCACATAGGCATGGGGTTTTCTTCCTAAGATTTGACCTTCAAATATATGTCCAATTAGTGAGTGTTTCTCCAACAGCTCCCCCTCAATCACTAATTGACATTTCCTGTTTCTTCATATCATCTTCTTTTCTTTTACTCCTGCCATGCTTTTGAATCTGCTGATCTTCACACCATCCAAGCTCTTTGTCATTATGTCTGCTAACTGATCTTTAGTAGAAATGTACTCCACTTCAATCTCCTTCTCCATTACCTTTTCTCTGAGAAAATGATACTGTATCTCTATGTGCTTTGTCCTTGCATGAAATACTGGATTTGCTGCAAGATAAAGTGAACTCATATTATCTCCATGTATTGTAGGTGTACCTTGATCAATGCCTAAGCTCTTGAACAATGTCTGCATCCATATGACTTCCTTAGCTGCTTCCACAAGTCCTTTGTACTCTGCTTCAGTTGATGATAATGCTACTGTATGTTGTTTCTTTGAACACCAACTTACAAGCTTATCACCAATGTATATCATGTAACCATGAGTTGATCTTCTGTCATCTTGGTTACCTGCCCAGTCTGAGTCACTGTAGGCTCTTAACTTCAAATCTGATGTAAAAGGATAATATAATCCTTCCTTTATAGTTCCTTTGATATATCTGAGAACTCTTTGACCTGCAATCCAATGTGGGTCCTTTGGACAATGCATGAATTGTGACAAAACTCCCACTGCATAACTAAGATCTGGTCTTGTTAGTGTAGCATAAATCAAACTACCCACAAGAGATTGATACTTCCTCATATCTTTGTAGTCTGCACCATCATATTTACTGAGCTTGTGATTAACTTCAAGTGGAGTTGAAGCTTCTCTGCAGTTTTCCATATCAAACTTCTTCAACAAGTTCAGAAGATACCTTTCTCGTGACACATATATGCCATGATCTGTATAAGTGACTTCCATTCCAAGAAAGTATGACAACTTTCCTAGATCACTGATCTTGAATTCTTTCTCAAGTAATCTCTTTACCTCCTTGATTCCTTCATCTGAAGTACCTGTGATTATAATGTCATCTACATAAATACAAATGTAGATTGTACCTTCCTCTGTTCTTCTGATAAGTAGACTTGGGTCTGCTTTTGAACTTTGATATCCAAGATCATTGAGATACTTCACCAGTCTATAGTTCCAAGCTCTTGGAGCTTGCTTCAATCCATACAATGCTCTTCTCAACCTGCAAACAAAATTTGGATACCTGGAATCTATAAACACTTGAGGTTGTTCCATGTATACCTCATCTGATATGTATCCATTCAAGAATGCATTTTTTATATCCAATTGACTTAGAGTCCATCCTTTTGAAGCTGCAATAGCAATGATTGTCCTTATAGTTGACATCTTAGCTACGGGACTGAATGTCTCATCATAATCTATGCCATAGGTCTGGGCATAGCCTTTCACCACCAATCTAGCTTTGTATCTGGCTATACTTCCATCTGCAAGCTTCTTCACTTTATAAACCCATTTATTTCCAATTACTTTCTTACCATTTGGTTTAGGAACAAGTTCCCATGTCTTGTTCTCCTCCAGTGCATTGAACTCTTCCTTCATTGCTTCTTCCCATTGCTTCTTACCTTTAGCTTCATCATAGTTCTGAGGTTCTTCATCATCTTTGACCATATATGCATAGTTCTTCTGAGTTATGTAAGAAGTATCCTAAGAATACCTTTCTGGTTGTCTTCTAGTCCTGCTTGACCTTCTTGGTTCACATTCTTCATATGTGTCTGGATACACTTCTTCATCAAATATAGGAGCTTCTTCATTCCTTCTTGTTAATCCACTTCTGGATGTACTTGCTTGCATATAGTCTTCATCTCTATTCACCTGCACAATTGATTTTCCTTTCTCACATCTTCTTACCTCTTCTTCAAATTCTTCAGCTGTATGACTTTGATCTGCATACCAACTTTTCTGTTCATCAAATGTAACATCTCTAGAAACAATAAATTGTTTTGTTAGAGGATTCCACAACCTGTAACCCATCTGCTTTTCATCATAACCAATGAACACATATTTTTCTGCCTTTGGTTCAAGTTTATGCCTAAGTTGTGATGGCACATAAGCATATGCAATTGATCCAAACACTCTACAATGATCTAGTGTTGGTTTCTTAACCCACCAAGCTTCATGTGGAGTCATTCCATTTAGAGCTGCACATGGTAATCTATTCACAAAATATGTAGCTGTATTTACAGCCTCAACCCAAAGATAATTTGGACAGTTCTTCTCCTTTAGCATAGCTCTAGCAAACTCAACCAAAGTCCTGTTCCTTCTTTCTGCTACACCATTTTGTTGTGGTGTATACCTGCAAGTTATTTCTCTCTTAATACCTGCATTCCAAAGATAATCATTGAACTCTTGGGAGAAATATTCTCCCCCTCCATCAGACCTCAGTCCTTTAAGCTTTTGACCTGTGACTCTCTCTGCATATGCATGAAAATGCTTGAAAGCTCCAAACACTTCTGATCTTTACCTTCCAAAACTGGAAATTTTACCTGTTTTAGTAAGAGCGCCTGTTTAAAATTAGAATTTGATGCCTAGCATCGACTTGCAACGAGAATTTGATGCCGGGCATCGACTTGGGATGTTTTTGGCCACTTTCCAACAGGGATTCGATGCCGGGCATCGACTTCCCGCATAAAGTCTTGATCTTTTGGACACCAAAACTATAGGTGATTTCATGCACACTTAGAATATGACTTATCAACTGGAATTCGATGCCAGGCATCGAGTTGCTCCAACAACATCATGTTTTTCAAACACTTCAGTACTGAATGAAAAATATAAAAGAAAATATGACTTATCAACAGAGATTCGATGCCAGGCATCGAGTTGCTTGGAAAACTTGATCTTTGTAACTCATCACACAGTAGGTAATCATGGAGATAATGGAGAGAGGCTCATACACAGAACTTTACTCAGTTCTTCTCATAACTATAAAAAACTCAGAAGTTTTACAGATGCTTTCTCACTCAGAGAAGCCCGACTATACTCAGTCATACAAAAATGAGTTCTTCTCACTTTCTCATTGTCTTCCTCCTTCTTCTTCTCACCACGTCAGTTAATACTAACTAACTTATATAGATTTTCTCATTCTCGTGATTTTTTTTTTTTTTAAACTTCTATAACTAAAGTGAACTAACTTTACAAATATGATACACTTGTGAATTTGTCCCTTCACATAGGCATGGGGTTTTCTTCCTAAGATTTGACCTTCAAATATATGTCCAATTAGTGAGTGTTTCTCCAACAGCTCCCCCTCAATCACTAATTGACATTTCCTGTTTCTTCATATCATCTTCTTTTCTTTTACTCCTGCCATGCTTTTGAATCTGCTGGTCTTCACACCATCCAAGCTCTTTGTCATTATGTCTGCTAACTGATCTTTAGTAGAAATGTACTCCACTTCAATCTCCTTCTCCATTACCTTTTCTCTGAGAAAATGATACTGTATCTCTATGTGCTTTGTCCTTGCATGAAATACTGGATTTGCTGCAAGATAAAGTGAACTCATATTATCTCCATGTATTGTAGGTGTACCTTGATCAATGCCTAAGCTCTTGAACAATGTCTGCATCCATATGACTTCCTTAGCTGCTTCCACAAGTCCTTTGTACTCTGCTTCAGTTGATGATAATGCTACTGTATGTTGTTTCTTTGAACACCAACTTACAAGCTTATCACCAATGTATATCATGTAACCATGAGTTGATCTTCTGTCATCTTGGTTACCTGCCCAGTCTGAGTCACTGTAGGCTCTTAACTTCAAATCTGATGTAAAAGAATAATATAATCCTTCCTTTATAGTTCCTTTGATATATCTGAGAACTCTTTGACCTGCAATCCAATGTGGGTCCTTTGGACAATGCATGAATTGTGACAAAACTCCCACTGCATAACTAAGATCTGGTCTTGTTAGTGTAGCATAAATCAAACTACCCACAAGAGATTGATACTTCCTCATATCTTTGTAGTGTGCACCATCATATTTACTGAGCTTGTGATTAACTTCAAGTGGAGTTGAAGCTTCTCTGCAATTTTCCATATCAAACTTCTTCAACAAGTTGAGAAGATACCTTTCTTGTGACACATATATGCCATGATCTGTATAAGTGACTTCCATTCCAAGAAAGTATGACAACTTTCCTAGATCACTGATCTTGAATTCTTTCTCAAGTAATCTCTTTACCTCCTTGATTCCTTCATCTGAAGTACCTGTGATTATAATGTCATCTACATAAATACAAATGTAGATTGTACCTTCCTCTGTTCTTCTGATAAGTAGACTTGGGTCTGCTTTTGAACTTTGATACCCAAGATCATTGAGATACTTCACCAGTCTATAGTTCCAAGCTCTTGGAGCTTGCTTCATACCATACAATGCTCTTCTCAACCTGCAAACAAAATTTGGATACCTGGAATCTATAAACCCTTGAGGTTGTTCCATGTATACCTCATCTGATATGTATCCATTCAAGAATGCATTTTTTATATCCAATTGACTTAGATTCCATCCTTTTGAAGCTGCAATAGCAATGATTGTCCTTATAGTTGACATCTTAGCTACGGGACTGAATGTCTCATCATAATCTATGCCATAGGTCTGGGCATAGCCTTTCACCACCAATCTAGCTTTGTATCTGGCTATACTTCCATCTGCAAGCTTCTTCACTTTATAAACCCATTTATTTCCAATTACTTTCTTACCATTTGGTTTAGGAACAAGTTCCCATGTCTTGTTCTCCTCCAGTGCATTGAACTCTTCCTTCATTGCTTCTTCCCATTGCTTCTTACCTTTAGCTTCATCATAGTTCTGAGGTTCTTCATCATCTTTGACCATATATGCATAGTTCTTCTGAGTTATGTAAGAAGTATCCTAAGAATACCTTTCTGGTTGTCTTCTAGTCCTGCTTGACCTTCTTGGTTCACATTCTTCATATGTGTCTGGATACACTTCTTCATCAAATATAGGAGCTTCTTCATTCCTTCTTGTTAATCCACTTCTGGATGTACTTGCTTGCATATAGTCTTCATCTCTATTCACCTGCACAATTGATTTTCCTTTCTCACATCTTCTTACCTCTTCTTCAAATTCTTCAGCTGTATGACTTTGATCTGCATACCAACTTTTCTGTTCATCAAATGTAACATCTCTAGAAACAATAAATTGTTTTGTTAGAGGATTCCACAACCTGTAACCCATCTGCTTTTCATCATAACCAATGAACACATATTTTTCTGCCTTTGGTTCAAGTTTATGCCTAAGTTGTGATGGCACATAAGCATATGCAATTGATCCAAACACTCTACAATGATCTAGTGTTGGTTTCTTATCCCACCAAGCTTCATATGGAGTCATTCCATTTAGAGCTGCACATGGTAATCTATTCACAAGATATGTAGCTGTATTTACAGCCTCAGCCCAAAGATAATTTGGACAGTTCTTCTCCTTTAGCATAGCTCTAGCAAACTCAACCAAAGTCCTGTTCCTTCTTTCTGCTACACCATTTTGTTGTGGTGTATACCTGCAAGTTATTTCTGTCTTAATACCTGCATTCCAAAGATAATCATTGAACTCTTGGGAGAAATATTCTCCCCCTCCATCAGACCTCAGTCTTCTAAGCTTTTGACCTGTGACTCTCTCTGCATATGCATGAAAATGCTTGAAAGCTCCAAACACTTCTGATCTTTCCTTCAAAACATATAATGTTATTCATCTTGTAGCATCATCAATAAAAAGAACATAGTACCTTGAGCCACTGATAGATCCTTCTTTTGTTGGTCCCCATACATCTGTATGAATGATCTCAAGTACTCCATCATGTTTGAATCCTTTCTTTTGAAATGGTAACCTGTGTGCTTTACCCATTTGACATGCTTCACATTTATAAACCATATGTTGACTTTGCACATTTGGTAATCCTAGTACAGACTGATTAGCAACCATAGCTTTAATTCCTCTTTCATTGAAATGACCTAATCTCTTATGCCAGAGATCAAGTTCGGTAATCACTGCTTCACCATGTGTGAGCAAAGCTTGACCAATGTTTCCTTGCACTCTTAAAGTAAAGAGTCTACCTTCTTTCTTACCAGAGACAATCTGATTATATCCACTCTCTGGATCTTCCACAAATACTCCTTCATTTGTAAACCTGGCTTGAAAACCTTTTTCAACTATCTGTCCCACACTAATCAAGTTTTTAGGTATTGTTGGAACATACAAAACATTGGTTAGCAAATCTGCTCCACTCTTGCATTTCACTTTTCCAATTGAATGTACACTATGTCTTGTATTATCACCAGTTTGAACTGTGTGACTAGAAATGCCTTTTTCCAATTCTGACATCAATTCTATGTTTCCTGACAAATGATTAGAACATCCAGAGTCAATGTAAAATACCTTTAGATCTTCTTTATCTGATGTGTTGATTGAGTTCATCATCAATGATGTATGACTTTCATTCTGTGTGTCATTTGCATAATTGTAGTAGGTGGTGTTGTAGGATTGATTCTGTCCCCAACTTCTTCCTCCACCTCTACCATAGCCTCCTCTTTGACTTTGTCTACCTCTTTGAAAATTACTATGATATCTTCCACCTCGACCTCTGCTATTGTTGTTTTGATTCTGGTTTGATCCTTGTTGGTTGTGCCAATAGTCATGAGCCAAATGATTACTCAATCCACAGATCCAGCAAGCGTTCTTGTTGTTATTTTGATTACCTCTTCCTCTTCCAAAACCTCTTGCTCTTCCTCTGCCAGTGCCTTTACCTCTTGCATAATAAACTTGAGAAGTTGACTCTTCTTCATCCTTTGCTTTACCTTTATCTCCTTTCTTCTTGTTCTTCATGTACATTGCAGAACTTTGTCCTTTATCTCCATCTCCCTTCAAGTCTTGCTCATATGTGAGCATCAAACCAAGCAATTGATTCAAATCTGGAACATAATGATTTAATGAAAGTTCTGTTGATAAGACAAAAGGTTTCCACCTTTCATCCCCTCTCAAACCTGCAAGTAATTGAGCAATCAATCTGTGATCTTCAACATCTTCATCTATGGATCCAAGACTATCTGCTAGATCCTTCATCTTAGTGACATAATCACTAATGGTTTGACTTGGCTTCTTCTTGAATGTTGTAAACTCTGACCATAGACTTGCTTTCCGTGCTTTAGTAGTACTTTGGAAATGATACTCCAATGCATTCCATATATCTTCAGATGATTCCAATCCTCTGATGTGTGGTAGCAAATGATCAGAGATTGTATTGTAGATGTATGCTTTTGCACTTGCATCCTTCTTCTGCCAATGCTTTAAAGCATCAAGTTCCTCTTTCTTTGGTCGGATTTCATCTTCAAATACTGGCTTCTCTTCTTCACCTGTTACATATACCATGAGATCCTTACTCATAAGTAAGCCTTCCATTCTCATTACCCATGCGGGGTAATTATCTCTGTCCAATTTGTCAATGGAGATATGATCTGCCATAGTTCTTTTCTTCTGCTGCAACCTGTGAGCTTAAAGGATAAAGGATAATACCTTTTGAAGTTCTTTGTGTATGAGGATACTTTTGAAGTAACCTTTTGATGCCTTGTGTCTTCAAATGCTTCACCTTTCAAACTTTAATGGAAAACTTTACAAAACTTCTCGTACCTTTGTCGTCTTCTGCTCTCGAGAATCTTTCTGCTCTGATACCACTTGTTGATGTATGAAACACCACAAGAAATGAATTAATGTGACACTAGAACACCTCTATGGTCACCATTAACTCATTGCCACTCCAAACTTTGAGAAATGATAGCCTAAAGTGAGAACTTTGCTTCTACATAAATTCCTAGTCACTAAAATGACATACCTTCAGTATTTTGCTAATTTCTCCTAGCTCAAGTATTATTTCTCCATGAAACATTTTAGGCTAAAACTAGAAAAGTAGAGCTTTCCAACAAGCTATCATATGCATCAAACGGATCTCTAGAACTCAAGTTATGGCCTTCACAAGATGACCGTGTATGACCTTCCAAAACTGGAAATTTTACCTGTTTTAGTAAGAGCGCCTGTTTAAAATTAGAATTCGATGCCTAGCATCGACTTGCAACGAGAATTCGATGCCGGGCATCGACTTGGGATGTTTTTGGCCACTTTTCAGCAGGGATTCGATGCCGGGCATCGACTTCCCGCATAAAGTCTTGATCTTTTGGACACCAAAACTATAGGTGATTTCATGTACACTTAGAATATGACTTATCAACTGGAATTCGATGCCAGGCATCGAGTTGCTCCAACAACATCATGTTTTTCAAACACTTCAGTACTGAATGAAAAATATAAAAGAAAATATGACTTATCAACAGAGATTCGATGCCACGCATCGAGTTGCTTGGAAAACTTGATCTTTGTAACTCATCACACAGTAGGTAATCATGGAGATAATGGAGAGAGGCTCATACACAGAACTTTACTCAGTTCTTCTCATAACTATAAAAAACTCAGAAGTTTTACAGATGCTTTCTCACTCAGAGAAGCCCGACTATACTCAGTCATACAAAAATGAGTTCTTCTCACTTTCTCATTGTCTTCCTCCTTCTTCTTCTCACCGCGTCAGTTAATACTAACTAACTTATATAGATTTTCTCATTCTCGTGATTTTTTTTTTTTTTTTAACTTCTATAACTAAAGTGAACTAACTTTACAAATATGATACACTTGTGAATTTGTCCCTTCACATAGGCATGGGGTTTTCTTCCTAAGATTTGACCTTCAAATATATGTCCAATTAGTGAGTGTTTCTCCAACAGCTCCCCCTCAATCACTAATTGACATTTCCTGTTTCTTCATATCATCTTCTTTTCTTTTACTCCTGCCATGCTTTTGAATCTGCTGGTCTTCACACCATCCAAGCTCTTTGTCATTATGTCTGCTAACTGATCTTTAGTAGAAATGTACTCCACTTCAATCTCCTTCTCCATTACCTTTTCTCTGAGAAAATGATACTGTATCTCTATGTGCTTTGTCCTTGCATGAAATACTGGATTTGCTGCAAGATAAAGTGAACTCATATTATCTCCATGTATTGTAGGTGTACCTTGACCAATGCCTAAGCTCTTGAACAATGTCTGCATCCATATGACTTCCTTAGCTGCTTCCACAAGTCCTTTGTACTCTGCTTCAGTTGATGATAATGCTACTGTATGTTGTTTCTTTGAACACCAACTTACAAGCTTATCACCAATGTATATCATGTAACCATGAGTTGATCTTCTGTCATCTTGGTTACCTGCCCAGTCTGAGTCACTGTAGGCTCTTAACTTCAAATCTGATGTAAAAGGATAATATAATCCTTCCTTTATAGTTCCTTTGATATATCTGAGAACTCTTTGACCTGCAATCCAATGTGGGTCCTTTGGACAATGCATGAATTGTGACAAAACTCCCACTGCATAACTAAGATCTGGTCTTGTTAGTGTAGCATAAATCAAACTACCCACAAGGGATTGATACTTCCTCATATCTTTGTAGTCTGCACCATCATATTTACTGAGCTTGTGATTAACTTCAAGTGGAGTTGAAGCTTCTCTGCAATTTTCCATATCAAACTTCTTCAACAAGTTCAGAAGATACCTTTCTTGTGACACATATATGCCATGATCTGTATAAGTGACTTCCATTCCAAGAAAGTATGACAACTTTCCTAGATCACTGATCTTGAATTCTTTCTCAAGTAATCTCTTTACCTCCTTGATTCCTTCATCTGAAGTACCTGTGATTATAATGTCATCTACATAAATACAAATGTAGATTGTACCTTCCTCTGTTCTTCTGATAAGTAGACTTGGGTCTGCTTTTGAACTTTGATATCCAAGATCATTGAGATACTTCACCAGTCTATAGTTCCAAGCTCTTGGAGCTTGCTTCAATCCATACAATGCTCTTCTCAACCTGCAAACAAAATATGGATACTTGGAATCTATAAACCCTTGAGGTTGTTCCATGTATACCTCATCTGATATGTATCCATTCAAGAATGCATTTTTTATATCCAATTGACTTAGATTCCATCCTTTTGAAGCTGCAATAGCAATGATTGTCCTTATAGTTGACATCTTAGCTACGGGACTGAATGTCTCATCATAATCTATGCCATAGGTCTGGGCATAGCCTTTCACCACCAATCTAGCTTTGTATCTGGCTATACTTCCATCTGCAAGCTTCTTCACTTTATAAACCCATTTATTTCCAATTACTTTCTTACCATTTGGTTTAGGAACAAGTTCCCATGTCTTGTTCTCCTCTAGTGCATTGAACTCTTCCTTCATTGCTTCTTCCCATTGCTTCTTACCTTTAGCTTCATCATAGTTCTGAGGTTCTTCATCATCTTTGACCATATATGCATAGTTCTTCTGAGTTCTGTAAGAAGAATCATAAGAATACCTTTCTGGTTGTCTTCTAGTCCTGCTTGACCTTCTTGGTTCACATTCTTCATATGTGTCTGCATACACTTCTTCATCAAATATAGCAGCTTCTTCATTCCTTCTTGTTAATCCACTTCTAGATGTACTTGCTTGCATATAGTCTTCATCTCTATTCACCTGCACAATTGATTTTCCTTTCTCACATCTTCTTACCTCTTCTTCAAATTCTTCAGCTGTATGACTTTGATCTGCATACCAACTTTTCTGTTCATCAAATGTAACATCTCTAGAAACAATAAATTGTTTTGTTAGAGGATTCCACAACCTGTAACCCATCTGCTTTTCATCATAACCAATGAACACATATTTTTCTGCCTTTGGTTCAAGTTTATGCCTAAGTTGTGATGGCACATAAGCATATGCAATTGATCCAAACACTCTACAATGATCTAGTGTTGGTTTCTTACCCCACCAAGCTTCATATGGAGTACCTCAGTCTTTTAAGCTTTTGACCTGTGACTCTCTCTGCATATGCATGAAAATGCTCGAAAGCTCCAAACACTTCTGATCTTTCCTTCAAAACATATAATGTTATCCATCTTGTAGCATCATCAATAAAAAGAACATAGTACCTTGAGCCACTGATAGATCCTTCTTTTGTTGGTCCCCATACATCTGTATGAATGATCTCAAGTACTCCATCATCTTTGAATCCTTTCTTTTGAAATGGTAACCTGTGTGCTTTACCCATTTGACATGCTTCACATTTATAAACCATATGTTGACTTTGCACATTTGGTAATCCTAGTACAGACTGATTAGCAACCATAGCTTTAATTCCTCTTTCATTGAAATGACCTAATCTCTTATGCCAGAGATCAAGTTCGGTAATCACTGCTTCACCATGTGTGAGCAAAGCTTGACCAATGTTTCCTTGCACTCTTAAAGTAAAGAGTCTACCTCCTTTCTTACCAGAGACAATCTGATTATATCCACTCTCTGGATCTTCCACAAATACTCCTTCATTTGTAAACCTGACTTGAAAACCTTTTTCAACTATCTGTCCCACACTAATCAAGTTTTTAGGTATTGTTGGAACATACAAAACATTGGTTAGCAAATCTGCTCCACTCTTGCATTTCACTTTTCCAATTGAATGTACACTATGTCTTGTATTATCACCAGTTTGAACTGTGTGACTAGAAATGCCTTTTTCCAATTCTGACATCAATTCTATGTTTCCTGACAAATGATTAGAACATCCAGAGTCAATGTAAAATACCTTTAGATCTTCTTTATCTGATGTGTTGATTGAGTTCATCATCAATGATGTATGACTTTCATTTTGTGTGTCATTTGCATAATTGTAGTAGGTGGTGTTGTAGGATTGATTCTGTCCCCAACTTCTTCCTCCACCTCTACCATAGCCTCCTCTTTGACTTTGTCTACCTCTTTGAAAATTACTTTGATATCTTCCACCTCGACCTCTGCTATTGTTGTTTTGATTCTGGTTTGATCCTTGTTGGTTGTGCCAACAGTCATGAGCCAAATGATTACTCAATCCACAGATCCAGCAAGCGTTCTTGTTGTTATTTTGATTACCTCTTCCTCTTCCAAAACCTCTTGCTCTTCCTCTGCCAGTGCCTTTACCTCTTGCATAATAAACTTGAGAAGTTGACTCTTCTTCATCCTTTGCTTTACCTTTATCTCCTTTCTTCTTGTTCTTCATGTACATTGCAGAACTTTGTCCTTTATCTCCATCTCCCTTCAAGTCTTGCTCATATGTGAGCATCAAACCAAGCAATTGATTCAAATCTGGAACATAATGATTTAATGAAAGTTCTGTTGATAAGACAAAAGGTTTCCACCTTTCATCCCCTCTCAAACCTGCAAGTAATTGAGCAATCAATCTGTGATCTTCAACATCTTCATCTATGGATCCAAGACTATCTGCTAGATCCTTCATCTTAGTGACATAATCAATAATGGTTTGACTTGGCTTCTTCTTGAATGTTGTAAACTCTGACCATAGACTTGCTTTCCGTGCTTTAGTAGTACTTTGGAAATGATACTCCAATGCATTCCATATATCTTCAGATGATTCCAATCCTCTGATGTGTGGTAGCAAATGATCAGAGATTGTATTGTAGATGTATGCTTTTGCACTTGCATCCTTCTTCTGCCAATGCTTTAAAGCATCAAGTTCCTCTTTCTTTGGTCGGCTTTCATCTTCAAATACTGGCTTCTCTTCTTCACCTGTTACATATACCATGAGATCCTTACTCATAAGTAAGCCTTCCATTCTCATTACCCATGCGGGGTAATTATCTCTGTCCAATTTGTCAATGGAGATATGATCTGCCATAGTTCTTTTCTTCTACTGCAACCTGTGAGCTTAAAGGATAAAGGATAATACCTTTTGAAGTTCTTTGTGTATGAGGATACTTTTGAAGTAACCTTTTGATGCCTTGTGTCTTCAAATGCTTCACCTTTCAAACTTTAATGGAAAACTTTACAAAACTTCTCGTACCTTTGTCGTCTTCTGCTCTCGAGAATCTTTCTGCTCTGATACCACTTGTTGATGTATGAAACACCACAAGAAATGAATTAATGTGACACTAGAACACCTCTATGGTCACCATTAACTCATTGCCACTCCAAACTTTGAGAAATGATAGCCTAAAGTGAGAACTTTGCTTCTACATAAATTCCTAGTCACCGAAATGACATACCTTCAGTATTTTGCTAATTTCTCCTAGCTCAAGTATTATTTCTCCATGAAACTTTTTACGCTGAAACTAGAAGAGTAGAGCTTTCCAACAAGCTATCATATGCATCAAACGGATCTCTAGAACTCAAGTTATGGCCTTCACAAGATGACCCTGTATGACCTTCCAAAACTGGAAATTTTACCTGTTTTAGTAAGAGCGCCTGTTTAAAATTAGAATTCGATGCCTAGCATCGACTTGCAACGAGAATTTGATGCCGGGCATCGACTTGGGATGTTTTTGGCCACTTTTCAGCAGGGATTCGATGCCGGGCATCGACTTCCCGCATAAAGTCTTGATCTTTTGGACACCAAAACTATAGGTGATTTCATGCACACTTAGAATATGACTTATCAACTGGAATTCGATGCCAGGCATCGAGTTGCTCCAACAACATCATGTTTTTCAAACACTTCAGTACTGAATGAAAAATATAAAAGAAAATATGACTTATCAACAGAGATTCGATGCCAGGCATCGAGTTGCTTGGAAAACTTGATCTTTGTAACTCATCACACAGTAGGTAATCATGGAGATAATGGAGAGAGGCTCATACACAGAACTTTACTCAGTTCTTCTCATAACTATAAAAAACTCAGAAGTTTTACAGATGATTTCTCACTCAGAGAAGCCCGACTATACTCAGTCATACAAGATGATTTCTTCTCACTTTCTCATTGTCTTCCTCCTTCTTCTTCTCACCGCGTCAGTTAATACTAACTAACTTATATAGATTTTCTCATTCTCGTGATTTTTTTTTTTTTTACTTCTAGAACTTAAAGTGAACTAACTTTACAAATATGATACACTTGTGAATTTGTCCCTTCACATAGGCATGGGGTTTTCTTCCTAAGATTTGACCTTCAAATATATGTCCAATTAGTGAGTGTTTCTCCAACAGCCCCCCCTCAATCACTAATTGACATTTCCTGTTTCTTCATATCATCTTCTTTTCTTTTACTCCTGCCATGCTTTTGAATCTGCTGGTCTTCACACCATCCAAGCTCTTTGTCATTATGTCTGCTAACTGATCTTTAGTAGAAATGTACTCCACTTCAATCTCCTTCTCCATTACCTTTTCTCTGAGAAAATGATACTGTATCTCTATGTGATTTGTCCTTGCATGAAATACTGGATTTGCTGCAAGATAAAGTGAACTCATATTATCTCCATGTATTGTAGGTGTACCTTGATCAATGCCTAAGCTCTTGAACAATGTTTGCATCCATATGACTTCCTTAGCTGCTTCCACAAGTCCTTTGTACTCTGCTTCAGTTGATGATAATGCTACTGTATGTTGTTTCTTTGAACACCAACTTACAAGCTTATCACCAATGTATATCATGTAACCATGAGTTGATCTTCTGTCATCTTGGTTACCTGCACAGTCTGAGTCACTGTAGGCTCTTAACTTCAAATCTGATGTAAAAGGATAATATAATCCTTCCTTTATAGTTCCTTTGATATATCTGAGAACTCTTTGACCTGCAATCCAATGTGGGTCCTTTGGACAATGCATGAATTGTGACAAAACTCCCACTGCATAACTAAGATCTGGTCTTGTTAGTGTAGCATAAATCAAACTACCCACAAGAGATTGATATTTCCTCATATCTTTGTAGTGTGCACCATCATATTTACTGAGCTTGTGATTAACTTCAAGTGGAGTTGAAGCTTCTCTGCAATTTTCCATATCAAACTTCTTCAACAAGTTCAGAAGATACCTTTCTTGTGACACATATATGCCATGATCTATATAAGTGACTTCCATTCCAAGAAAGTATGACAACTTTCCTAGATCACTGATCTTGAATTCTTTCTCAAGTAATCTCTTTACCTCCTTGATTCCTTCATCTGAAGTACCTGTGATTATAATGTCATCTACATAAATACAAATGTAGATTGTACCTTCCTCTGTTCTTCTGATAAGTAGACTTGGGTCTGCTTTTGAACTTTGATATCCAAGATCATTGAGATATTTCACCAGTCTATAGTTCCAAGCTCTTGGAGCTTGCTTCAATCCATACAATGCTCTTCTCAACCTGCAAACAAAATTTGGATACCTCGAATCTATAAACCCTTGAGGTTGTTCCATGTATACCTCATCTGATATGTATCCATTCAAGAATGCATTTTTTATATCCAATTGACTTAGAGTCCATCCTCTTGAAGCTGCAATAGCAATGATTGTCCTTATAGTTGACATCTTAGCTACGGGACTGAATGTCTCATCATAATCTATGCCATAGGTCTGGGCATAGCCTTTCACCACCAATCTAGCTTTGTATCTGGCTATACTTCCATCTGCAAGCTTCTTCACTTTATAAACCCATTTATTTCCAATTACTTTCTTACCATTTGGTTTAGGAACAAGTTCCCATGTCTTGTTCTCCTCTAGTGCATTGAACTCTTCCTTCATTGCTTCTTCCCATTGCTTCTTACCTTTAGCTTCATCATAGTTCTGAGGTTCTTCATCATCTTTGGCCATATATGCATAGTTCTTCTGAGTTATGTAAGAAGTATCATAAGAATACCTTTCTGGTTGTCTTCTAGTCCTGCTTGACCTTCTTGGTTCACATTCTTCATATGTGTCTGGATACACTTCTTCATCAAATATAGGAGCTTCTTCATTCCTTTTTGTTAATCCACTTCTGGATGTACTTGCTTGCATATAGTCTTCATCTCTATTCACCTGCACAATTGATTTTCCTTTCTCACATCTTCTTACCTCTTCTTCAAATTCTTCAGCTGTATGACTTTGATCTACATACCAACTTTTCTGTTCATCAAATGTAACATCTCTAGAAACAATAAATTGTTTTGTTAGAGGATTCCACAACCTGTAACCCATCTGCTTTTCATCATAACCAATGAACACATATTTTTCTGCCTTTGGTTCAAGTTTATGCCTAAGTTGTGATGGCACATAAGCATATGCAATTGATCCAAACACTCTACAATGATCTAGTGTTGGTTTCTTACCCCACCAAGCTTCATATGGAGTCATTCCATTTAGAGTTGCACATGGTAATCTATTCACAAGATATGTAGCTGTATTTACAGCCTCAGCCCAAAGATAATTTGGACAGTTCTTCTCCTTTAGCATAGCTCTAGCAAACTCAACCAAAGTCCTGTTCCTTCTTTCTGCTACACCATTTTGTTGTGGTGTATACCTGCAAGTTATTTCCCTCTTAATACCTGCATTCCAAAGATAATCATTGAACTCTTGGGAGAAATATTCTCCCCCTCCATCATACCTCAGTCTTTTAAGCTTTTGACCTGTGACTCTCTCTGCATATGCATGAAAATGCTTGAAAGCTCCAAACACTTCTGATCTTTCCTTCAAAACATATAATGTTATCCATCTTGTAGCATCATCAGTAAAAAGAACATAGTACCTTGAGCCACTGATAGATCCTTCTTTTGTTGGTCCCCATACATCTGTATGAATGAGCTCAAGTACTCCATCATGTTTGAATCCTTTCTTTTGAAATGGTAACCTGTGTGCTTTACCCATTTGACATGCTTCACATTTATAAACCATATGTTGACTTTGCACATTTGGTAATCCTAGTACATACTGATTAGCAACCATAGCTTTAATTCCTCTTTCATTGAAATGACCTAATCTCTTATGCCAGAGATCAAGTTCGGTAATCACTGCTTCACCATGTGTGAGCAAAGCTTGACCAATGTTTCCTTGCACTCTTAAAGTAAAGAGTCTACCTTCTTTCTTACCAGAGACAATCTGATTATATCCACTCTCTGGATCTTCCACAAATACTCCTTCATTTGTAAACCTGACTTGAAAACCTTTTTCAACTATCTGTCCCACACTAATCAAGTTTTTAGGTATTGTTGGAACATACAAAACATTGGTTAGCAAATCTGCTCCACTCTTGCATTTCACTTTTCCAATTGAATGTACACTATGTCTTGTATTATCACCAGTTTGAATTGCGTGACTAGAAATGCCTTTTTCCAATTCTGACATCAATTCTATGTTTCCTGACAAATGATTAGAACATCCAGAGTCAATGTAAAATACCTTTAGATCTTCTTTATCTGATGTGTTGATTGAGTTCATCATCAATGATGTATGACTTTCATTCTGTGTGTCATTTGCATAATTGTAGTAGGTGGTGTTGTAGGATTGATTCTGTCCCCAACTTCTTCCTCCACCTCTACCATAGCCTCCTCTTTGACTTTGTCTACCTCTTTGAAAATTACTTTGATATCTTCCACCTCGACCTCTGCTATTGTTGTTTTGATTCTGGTTTGATCCTTGTTGGTTGTGCCAACAGTCATGAGCCAAATGATTACTCAATCCACAGATCCAGCAAGCGTTCTTGTTGTTATTTTGATTACCTCTTCCTCTTCCAAAACCTCTTGCTCTTCCTCTGCCAGTGCCTTTACCTCTTGCATAATAAACTTGAGAAGTTGACTCTTCTTCATCCTTTGCTTTACCTTTATCTCCTTTCTTCTTGTTCTTCATGTACATTGCAGAACTTTGTCCTTTATCTCCATCTCCCTTCAAGTCTTGCTCATATGTGAGCATCAAACCAAGCAATTGATTCAAATCTGGAACATAATGATTTAATGAAAGTTCTGTTGATAAGACAAAAGGTTTCCACCTTTCATCCCCTCTCAAACCTGCAAGTAATTGAGCAATCAATCTGTGATCTTCAACATCTTCATCTATGGATCCAAGACTATCTGCTAGATCCTTCATCTTAGTGACATAATCACTAATGGTTTGACTTGGCTTCTTCTTGAATGTTGTAAACTCTGACCATAGACTTGCTTTTCGTGCTTTAGTAGTACTTTGGAAATGATACTCCAATGCATTCCATATATCTTCAGATGATTCCAATCCTCTGATGTGTGGTAGCAAATGATCAGAGATTGTATTGTAGATGTATGCTTTTGCACTTGCATCGTTCTTCTGCCAATGCTTTAAAGCATCAAGTTCCTCTTTCTTTGGTCGGCTTTCATCTTCAAATACTGGCTTCTCTTCTTCACCTGTTACATATACCATGAGATCCTTACTCATAAGTAAGGCTTCCATTCTCATTACCCATGCGGGGTAATCATCTATGTCCAGTTTGTCAATGGAGATATGATCTGCCATAGTTCTTTTCTTCTGCTCCAACCTGTGAGCTTAAAGGATAAAGGATAATACCTTTTGAAGTTCTTTGTGTATGAGGATACTTTTGAAGTAACCTTTTGATGCCTTGTGTCTTCAAATGCTTCACCTTTCAAACTTTAATGGAAAACTTTACAAAACTTCTCGTACCTTTGTCGTCTTCTGCTCTCGAGAATCTTTCTGCTCTGATACCACTTGTTGATGTATGAAACACCACAAGAAATGAATTAATGCGACACTAGAACACCTCTATGGTCACCATTAACTCATTGCCACTCCAAACTTTGAGAAATGATAGCCTAAAGTGAGAACTTTGCTTCTACAGAAATTCCTAGTCACCGAAATGACATACCTTCAGTATTTTGCTAATTTCTCCTAGCTCAAGTATTATTTCTCCATGAAACTTTAGAGGCTGAAACTAGAAGAGTGGAGCTTTCCAACAAGCTAGCATATGCATCAAACGGATCTCTAGAACTCAAGTTATGGCCTTCACAAGATGACCCTGTATGACCTTCCAAAACTGGAAATTTTACCTGTTTTAGTAAGAGCGCCTGTTTAAAATTAGAATTCGATGCCTAGCATCGACTTGCAACGAGAATTCGATGCCGGGCATCGACTTGGGATGTTTTTGGCCACTTTTCAGCAGGGATTCGATGCCGGGCATCGACTTCCCGCATAAAGTCTTGATCTTTTGGACACCAAAACTATAGGTGATTTCATGCACACTTAGAATATGACTTATCAACTTGAATTCGATGCCAGGCATCTAGTTGCTCCAACAACATCATGTTTTTCAAACACTTCAGTACTGAATGAAAAATATAAAAGAAAATATGACTTATCAACAGAGATTCGATGCCAGGCATCGAGTTGCTTGGAAAACTTGATCTTTGTAACTCATCACACAGTAGGTAATCATGGAGATAATGGAGAGAGGCTCATACACAGAACTTTACTCAGTTCTTCTCATAACTCAGAAGTTTTACAGATGCTTTCTCACTCAGAGAAGCCCGACTATACTCAGTCATACAAAAATGAGTTCTTCTCACTTTCTCATTGTCTTCCTCCTTCTTCTTCTCATCGCGTCAGTTAATACTAACTAACTTATATAGATTTTCTCATTCTCGTGATTTTTTTTTTTTTAACTTCTAGAACTAAAGTGAACTAACTTTACAAATATGATACACTTGTGAATTTGTCCCTTCACATAGGCATGGGGTTTTCTTCCTAAGATTTGACCTTCAAATATATGTCCAATTAGTGAGTGTTTCTCCAACAGCTCCCCCTCAATCACTAATTGACATTTCCTGTTTCTTCATATCATCTTCTTTTCTTTTACTTCTGCCATGCTTTCGAATCTGCTGGTCTTCACACCATCCAAGCTCTTTGTCATTATGTCTGCTAACTGATCTTTAGTAGAAATGTACTCCACTTCAATCTCCTTCTCCATTACCTTTTCTCTGAGAAAATGATACTGTATCTCTATGTGCTTTGTCCTTGCATGAAATACTGGATTTGCTGCAAGATAAAGTGAACTCATATTATCTCCATGTATTGTAGGTGTACCTTGATCAATGCCTTAAGCTCTTGAACAATGTCTGCATCCATATGACTTCCTTAGCTGCTTCCACAAGTCCTTTGTACTCTGCTTCAGTTGATGATAATGCTCCTGTATGTTGTTTCTTTGAACACCAACTTACAAGCTTATCACCAATGTATATGTTGGAAGGTGTATTCTTGGAAAAGCATTTTTGATGTAAGAAATTAGTAAAAAGTCAAAAAACTTGTAAAATATTTATGCAATGGTTGTAAAAATAAGGAAGAGTCTTCCTTATGTGGTTGAGGATCTCATGTAATTTTTGTAGAATTTTTAGAAACTCTTAGATAGCATTTTTTTAGAAAATTAGAGAAAAAGACCTAATTTCAAGTGTGAAAAGGGACACTTGAAAATGTATATAAGTCAATTTTCTCTATTTTGGAGAGGTTGGTTAGTCATTTGCTCAAGCTATCAATAGAGAAGAAAGAGTTTCTGCAAAATCGTGTTTTCTCCTGTTGAGTGTATTTCCTTTGATGTGTGAGCTTGTCTCTTGCTTAATCATGGAGATTTGTGAGTTACATTTGTGTAATACTGAGTAAGTTGTATGAAGAGAGAGACCTATTGCTGTAAGTAGTGGAAAAGGACTGAAGAAAGTTTCAAAATTGTGAAAATCGTCTGTTGGTACAGAATCGCGATTGTCTCGTCTTTGTGATACAGGTGATATTTTTCAATTTTGAGTTCATATTTGTATTCTGCTAATGAAGTGGCATGGTTTTGACATAAAGAACATGGAAAATGATGGAGATTTGCCTTAGTTATGGTAAACTCAAGATTTTCTCTTCATCTTCAATTTCTCTCAGCAATCCAGCCATCAATCTCTTATTTCCTTGAATCTATTATCTTGAAGGGGCTGTGGTCTTATGGATATTCCTAGGATTGACAAAATAAAGATGATTTGTTGATTCTTTGTTACTTCATGATTGGAGAGGACAACTTGGAGTCCAAAACAAAACATTTTTTGGCGCCGTTGCCGGGGAATATTCCAAGAACTTCTTTGAAGTTGGACCTTTGCTGGATCTTCAGTTGATGATGGTGAACAAGGTAAAGCTCATCAATTAGGAAAATTACACATGAATAGGTAGATATCATTGTTTGTCTTTAGGGAAGAAGAAAGCAATGGATGTCTTGTAGAAGTGGAAGTGCTGAAATCTTTGTAAATTGATAGTTGCTCATCATTTTGGTGAAGTAAAAGTGCAGGTGTGTGGAGGATTTGAGCCAAGAAGCTGAAGATGGAGGTAACTTGAATCTATTCTTGCATTTCTAGATTTCTTTTTGACCAAGTACTAGACACCATGGGTGATTTTGGGAAGATAACATGGTGATATTAAGGAAAGGACAGTTAAAGTAGCTAGATGTAAGAATGAGGGATTCAGTTGTTGACCAAGTCTGAGCATTAAATCTTGAGTTGTGCTGCATTTTGAAAAAAAATCATATGATTGAGTATATCTTTACAAAATTTGATTGCCTTTCATAACACTTTTTCATTGGAGAACCTTTCTTTGGTACTTTAGTGATAGCTAAGGACATAGAAACTCATAACCAATCAAGAACCAAGGGATCAGTTGATTTCCAAAACCAGAAACCCTAAGTAAAGTGTTCACCTTTATTTTTAGGGCAAAAATACCAAACAAATTCACAAAACTCATAAAAAACAATCAAACAAATTTCTTTTCTTGATAAGAAGTTGAAGTGAGGTGTTGTGGTTGGGAGTGATTGTGGAAAACTGGAAAAGAAAACAAAAAATGATCAAAAAACCAGAAAATTAAAAATCACGATTTTCTGCACAAAGTCGCAATTCTCTGAGGAAGATTGTGACTTTGGTGCAAAAATTCAGGAGCAGAGTTAATTACAAAGAAAAGAAGGAATTGAAGCAAAACAAAGAGAAAGAAAGTTTAAAAAATAAAAAAATTATTATCAAAAAAAAAAAAAAAAAAAAGAGAGAAAACCCCCCAGAAAAATATATTTTATTTTCTTGATTTTCTTTCTAAAATTAAAAAAAAACACAAAGCAAGATATAGGGAGGGAAAGAGAAGAAGAAAAAAAAAAAAAAAAAAGAGAGAAAACCCCCCAGAAAAATATATTTTATTTTCTTGATTTTCTTTCTAAAATTAAAAAAAAACACAAAGCAAGATATAGGGAGGGAAAGAGTAACTTATTATGGAAAAAAAGTTGTTTTGTCTTATTGTTGTTTAATTTTTTGTGATCATTTTTTTTTTTTTTTTTTGACCACTACTTTTTCAAGTTTCTTCATTAATCATCTTTTCTAGCATCATCTTTCTATTCAGGAATAATTGTTTTTTGAGCAAGGAAGTGACAATTGGAGAGAGCACATTAGATGTCTTGCTACACCTGTGTTGCTCACTTAAAATTGAGTCTCTTGGAAAAAAGCAAAAATTGCTTGGAACTTGTCTTTCTTATTTTTTATATATGTCAGTAACATTCCAGAATAATCTAGTATTTTCTTGTGAAATCTTGTGACTCATGTGGGTGGAGTATTTTCTTTTCTGTTATATATAAATACAGGATGGTGAATGCAAAGGAGTTGACAATCCATGACTTCAAAGCTGATTTAGTGACTTTGTCCAGAGGACACTGGTTTTTGGATAGTGATGCAGCTGAAGAACAAGTGGACTTAGAATCAGATGAAGACCAAGAAATCCCAGAAGCTGAAAAAATAGCAAAAGAACTTAAAGAAATTCTGGGAGTAATAGGACAGCATATCTTCACAGTAGCAGTGGGAGGATATAAATACACTATGCTGTGCCAGGAATTTTACAGATTTCAGAAAACTTCTGTCAACCTCAAGAGATGGAAAGCTGTGGGATTGCACAAGCTCTTGGAAGAACCTATTTTCTTTATTGACTTTGAAAGAGTAGCACAAGTAATGGGAAGTTTGGAGGAAGTGGGAAAAGGTAATGATGCCTACTTCAGATGCAAAGTGAAGAACAAGGACAATCAGGAGGTACGGATAACTATCAAAGCAGAACATATCAGAGCCGCCTTACAGTTCTATCCAATGGGCACCAAACTGGACCAAAGTTTTGTCAAGAAAAATAAGGAGACTTACACGGGATATGTAAAGTTCACTGACTTCAAGGGAAGAGAAAATGAAGAATATGCTATAAGAATGTTCTTGCAGTTCTTTTGTTTTCCAAAATTACCAAGGTACACCATGCCTCATAAGTCAGTAACTCTATTGATGTTCAATAACAAAGATAGAACCAAGCCATTTGGGGTGATGGATGTCTCACCATACATCCATGAACAGCTGAAGGAGGCAGCAAAACACTGGGAGCAGAAGAAATTCATGAATGGAGCCCAGTATTTGACAAGAATCATTTATCATATTCTTGGAATGGAAGAACAGTTAAAGTTAGCTCCTGAAGCACAGTACTTCAGAAATCTGATGTCAGGAATCAAAAGTCCCCCAAGAAAAGCACTTGGAAGAGAATCAGAAGGACAAACTCGCATGAGGGGAACAGGAATGAAGAGAAAAGTAATATCTGAGGAAGTGATTCCAGTAAAGAAAAGAAAGTTGGACCCCAGAAAAGTAGAATTAGAACAGGCAGAAGAAACAAGAGAGGAACAGGTGGCAGCACAGAAAAAGGTACAATCCTCCAGTGAACCTCACCCTCCGCAGACAAGTAAAGAACAGATTTATACTTATCTCACTCAAGGTAACAACAAAAGAGCTATATATGAGGCTCAGTATCAAAAAATGTTGGAAGATTTTTCATGCAAAGCTACAGATTGGATCCAAGAAGAGGTGGAGCACTATGAAGCATTACATGAAGAAATGATGGCAGCCGAAACTGAAGAGATATTTGTGAAGAAGGAGGTAGAATTGCTGGCATACTTCAAGGAGTTGCAAGGACCTCCAGAGGCCAGGACTAGCGTGATAGTGAAAAAGAAGATGCCAAGGAAACCTGTTCAAAAGAAGAAGATGATAAAGAAAGGGAAAGGAAAAATGGCAGATGAATCTGTGATGAAAGAAATGGAACAAGTAATTACAAAAGAAACACAGAAGCTAACCTCAGTGATGGAAGTATCAAAGCCTACAGAACAAGAAGTGGGAGGATCTTCACGATTCTCATCTGATTCAGATAGCGACATTGAGAGTTTTCTGTTAAAAAGTTTAAACTTGTCAATACCCAACACTCCCAATGTAGTTGTACAGACTGTGGAAAAAGTGAAGACACCTGAGGATTCAAGTAAGAAATTTCAAGAGAAGCAGACACAGGAGGAAATAGTTCCACAGATGAGTGCTGAAGAAAAAAGAAGGCTGTTAAAAGGGAAGGCAAGAATGACAGAAGAGGAAAACCAGAAGGGAGATGAAGATAGCTCTGGAATAATGAATGTTGATGAAAATTCAATATGGACTAAACCTTCACAGACACAATTCCAATTGGATGCAAGGTTGACTGCAAGTTTAGAGGAACTAGCAAAGAAGGTATTCGGCAGTTCAAATAATCAGCAGAAGGATGCATCCGAAGAAAAGGAAAGCAAGAAGTTAGAACCAGAAAAGAATGCTCAAGAGGTCTTGGGACAAGTAATACACAAATGAGAAAAGAAATGACCAGGTTGCTTGTACAAAAGAAATTGAATCAGTTGAAATTCAGGAAAAACAGGAACAGCAAGAGCAACTCAGGAAAGTTCAACAAACTCTTGTTGGAAAGGACTCAAACAGAAGTCAGGAAACCCTAACACAAGAGAAGGAGATACTAATTAAGGGAGACCAGCTCTTTACAGAGAAGCAACAAGTATTGGAAGAAAAGAAGTCATTAGAAAAAAAGAGGGCTTCAGATTTTTCAGAGCAGAAGAGTGCAAATGATAAAGCACTAGTTTATGAAGAGGATGATACCAATCAGGATACAAAGAATGATGATCACAGTTATGAAGAACAAGACATTCAGGACATAGAAGATGAAACAGCAGCAGAAGAAGATGATGTGGGGAAAGAAGATAAGCAAATTGAAGTTAGACAGACAGAAATAGAAGTGGGGTTGGAAAGAATACCCAAAAATATAAGATCAGCTTGTCAAATGATTATGAGCAACATTGAACAATTCAGACCATCTAGCAGAAATATGATCATATCAGGAATGGTGGCTGAATCAGAATTTGAGAAAGGAAGTTTAATTATCAAAGAACACAAGAGGGAAAAAGAGCAGATGACAGAGCAATTAAGGGTGATGAAGGAAAGGAATGAAGAATATATCAATAGAATCATTGCTTTGGAAGAAGCTGAGGTTCAGAAGCAGAACAGGATCCAATATTTGGAAGAAAAGAGTGTAAGGTTATCAGAGCAGAATGCCAAAATGGAAATGGAACTAAAAGCCATAGGAGGAAGATACAGAACTTTACAAACATCCTATCAAATTCTGACTAGAGCACATGAAGAGATTAATAAAGTGTTGTTAGAAGAAGGTCAACTACAAGATGGAGGTAAACCTGTTCAATTGACAGAGGAAGAAAAGGAAGAGCTGCATAAAGAAATTCAAAGACTTCAAATAGAATTAAAAGAGGCCAAGGAAATGGAGAAACAGGCAAACACTCATGCTGCCACATCAATGAGAGGGTATCATCAATTACATATGGAGGTAGAGAAGGAAAGAAGTGAATGGCAAACAAAGATGGAGAAAGAAAGAAATGAGTGGAGGAAGGAAAAGGAGTTATGGGCAGCTCGGAACAAAAGTTCAATGATGACTATAGAAGAATTACAGAAACAGTTGGAGAAATCAAAAGTTCGAGAAGAAATTCAAGATCAAGTACAGGCAGAAGATACAGATAACAGGGAATATGAAACAGGGGATTTTGACAGGGAACAAGAGAATAAGGAACCAGCAGCCAAAGAAACAGAGGAAAAGTATTCTGAAGATTTTGTCCAGAAATTATTGACCAATAGAGAGTCAAGAATGGAATTTATCAGAAAAATGCATGATGAGTATGAAGATCAAATAGTTACCTTTGCTCTGAATAAAGGCATTAATCCAGATCAGCATCATTGGGCTGCAGATGGATTGGGAATACCTTTCTGTATGATTTTGGAGAGTATAAAGAATTATCAATTGGCCAGAGTAGGGCTATCTCCAAACAAATACTTTGAGTATGAAGAAGATATTAATGTCACGAAGGAGTTATTTGAAAGAGCAAATCCTAAATGGAGAAATAAGTGGTTGGATGCCAATAAGGAATGTAGGAAAATCTGGAAAGAGGCACCTTTGAATTTAAAGATCAACCCAGCTTATTGCCCAGTTGCCAGAAGAAGAGAATGGACTGTTTTTTGGGAAAGAAGAAAAACAGGTCAGATTCCAGCAAAATGGCTGAACTTTCCAAAAATAGCAGGTCCAAAGGCAGGAACTTGGCCTACAAAAAGTTACATGGTGAATACTGCTGAGTCAGTTTTAACAACATATAAAGATGTTAATGATCCGGCTTGTATATTACTTGTCAGAATAATGAGGTTGATTCTAGCTTGTATAGAGACCTACACTGATACAGATGTCAGAATTTTGAACTACATAGGTTTTAATTCGCCAACAGATGCTCTTTTGTTTGATTTGAGTGAGACACCAGACAGGAATTGTTTGATGGCCTACTACAGTAGAATAATATTTCTGGGCAGTCATTTTTTGCAAATATTTGAAGATGCTTTTGATTATGGATTCTTTGAAAGGGAGTCAGAAATTTTTGGAAACTTATCTGTTGTTACAAAAGCAAGACTTACTGCCTATGAAGCTGCTTACACAGAATATTTGAAGAAGGATGTCATAGATAAGCCTGAAGCTGCGATACAATGGAGAAAAGCTTTGTTCGAGATGGTCAACAATTTGAATGTAACAGAAAGGAAAAGCCATGATTTACTGTCACAGGTATATCAAAGGAAGAAGAAATGAAGAAAAATGACCAAAGTAGAGGATCACAAAAATCTTCCGTCAGGAGCCGAAAGGCTTAGGAGGGGAAGGATGTTGGAAGGTGTATTCTTGGAAAAGCATTTTTGATGTAAGAAATTAGTAAAAAGTCAAAAAACTTGTAAAATATTTATGCAATGGTTGTAAAAATAAGGAAGAGTCTTCCTTATGTGGTTGAGGATCTCATGTAATTTTTGTAGAATTTTTAGAAACTCTTAGATAGCATTTTTCTAGAAAATTAGAGAAAAAGACCTAATTTCAAGTGTGAAAAGGGACACTTGAAAATGTATATAAGTCAATTTTCTCTATTTTGGAGAGGTTGGTTAGTCATTTGCTCAAGCTATCAATAGAGAAGAAAGAGTTTCTGCAAAATCGTGTTTTCTCCTGTTGAGTGTATTTCCTTTGATGTGTGAGCTTGTCTCTTGCTTAATCATGGAGATTTGTGAGTTACATTTGTGTAATACTGAGTAAGTTGTATGAAGAGAGAGACCTATTGCTGTAAGTAGTGGAAAAGGACTGAAGAAAGTTTCAAATTTGTGAAAATCGTCTGTTGGTACAGAATCGCGATTGTCTCGTCTTTGTGATACAGGTGATATTTTTCAATTTTGAGTTCATATTTGTATTCTGCTAATGAAGTGGCATGGTTTTGACATAAAGAACATGGAAAATGATGGAGATTTGCCTTAGTTATGGTAAACTCAAGATTTTCTCTTCATCTTCAATTTCTCTCAGCAATCCAGCCATCAATCTCTTATTTCCTTGAATCTATTATCTTGAAGGGGCTGTGGTCTTATGGATATTCCTAGGATTGACAAAATAAAGATGATTTGTTGATTCTTTGTTACTTCATGATTGGAGAGGACAACTTGGAGTCCAAAACAAAACAGTATATCATGTAACCATGAGTTGATCTTCTGTCATCTTGGTTACCTGCCCAGTCTGAGTCACTGTAGGCTCTTAACTTCAAATCTGATGTAAAAGGATAATATAATCCTTCCTTTATAGTTCCTTTAATATATCTGAGAACTCTTTGACCTGCAATCCAATGTGGGTCCTTTGGACAATGCATGAATTGTGACAAAACTCCCACTGCATAACTAAGATCTGGTCTTGTTAGTGTAGCATAAATCAAACTACCCACAAGAGATTGATACTTCCTCATATCTTTGTAGTGTGCACCATCATATTTACTGAGCTTGTGATTAACTTCAAGTGGAGTTGAAGCTTCTCTGCAATTTTCCATATCAAACTTCTTCAACAAGTTGAGAAGATACCTTTCTTGTGACACATATATGCCATGATCTGTATAAGTGACTTCCATTCCAAGAAAGTATGACAACTTTCCTAGATCACTGATCTTGAATTCTTTCTCAAGTAATCTCTTTACCTCCTTGATTCCTTCATCTGAAGTACCTGTGATTATAATGTCATCTACATAAATACAAATGTAGATTGTACCTTCCTCTGTTCTTCTGATAAGTAGACTTGGGTCTGCTTTTGAACTTTGATATCCAGGATCATTGAGATACTTCACCAGTCTATAGTTCCAAGCTCTTGGAGCTTGCTTCAATCCATACAATGCTCTTCTCAACCTGCAAACAAAATTTGGATACCTCGAATCTATAAACCCTTGAGGTTGTTCCATGTATACCTCATCTGATATGTATCCATTCAAGAATGCATTTTTTATATCCAATTGACTTAGAGTCCATCCTTTTGAAGCTACAATAGCAATGATTGTCCTTATAGTTGACATCTTAGCTACGGGACTGAATGTCTCATCATAATCTATGCCATAGGTCTGGGCATAGCCTTTCACCACCAATCTAGCTTTGTATCTGGCTATACTTCCATCTGCAAGCTTCTTCACTTTATAAACCCATTTATTTCCAATTACTTTCTTACCATTTGGTTTAGGAACAAGTTCCCATGTCTTGTTCTCCTCCAGTGCATTGAACTCTTCCTTTATTGCTTCTTCCCATTGCTTCTTACCTTTAGCTTCATCATAGTTCTGAGGTTCTTCATCATCTTTGACCATATATGCATAGTTCTTCTGAGTTATGTAAGAAGTATCATAAGAATACCTTTCTGGTTGTCTTCTAGTCCTGCTTGACCTTCTTGGTTCACATTCTTCATATGTGTCTGGATACACTTCTTCATCAAATATAGGAGCTTCTTCATTCCTTCTTGTTAATCCACTTCTGGATGTACTTGCTTGCATATAGTCTTCATCTCTATTCACCTGCACAATTGATTTTCCTTTCTCACATCTTCTTACCTCTTCTTCAAATTCTTCAGCTGTATGACTTTGATCTGCATACCAACTTTTCTGTTCATCAAATGTAACATCTCTAGAAACAATAAATTGTTTTGTTAGAGGATTCCACAACCTGTAACCCATCTGCTTTTCATCATAACCAATGAACACATATTTTTCTGCCTTTGGTTCAAGTTTATGCCTAAGTTGTGATGGCACATAAGCATATGCAATTGATCCAAACACTCTACAATGATCTAGTGTTGGTTTCTTACCCCACCAAGCTTCATATGGAGTCATTCCATTTAGAGTTGCACATGGTAATCTATTCACAAGATATGTAGCTGTATTTACAGCCTCAGCCCAAAGATAATTTGGACAGTTCTTCTCCTTTAGCATAGCTCTAGCAAACTCAACCAAAGTCCTGTTCCTTCTTTCTGCTACACCATTTTGTTGTGGTGTATACCTGCAAGTTATTTCTCTCTTAATACCTGCATTCCAAAGATAATCATTGAACTCTTGGGAGAAATATTCTCCCCCTCCATCATACCTCAGTCTTTTAAGCTTTTGACCTGTGACTCTCTCTGCATATGCATGAAAATGCTTGAAAGCTCCAAACACTTCTGATCTTTCCTTCAAAACATATAATGTTATCCATCTTGTAGCATCATCAATAAAAAAAACATAGTACCTTGAGCCACTGATAGATCCTTCTTTTGTTGGTCCCCATACATCTGTATGAATGAGCTCAAGTACTCCATCATGTTTGAATCCTTTCTTTTGAAATGGTAACCTGTGTGCTTTACCCATTTGACATGCTTCACATTTATAAACCATATGTTGACTTTGCACATTTGGTAATCCTAGTACAGACTGATTAGCAACCATAGCTTTATTTCCTCTTTCATTGAAATGACCTAATCTTTTATGCCAGAGATCAAGTTCGGTAATCACTGCTTCACCATGTGTGAGCAAAGCTTGACCAATGTTTCCTTGCACTCTTAAAGTAAAGAGTCTACCTTCTTTCTTACCAGAGACAATCTGATTATATCCACTCTCTGGATCTTCCACAAATACTCCTTCATTTGTAAACCTGACTTGAAAACCTTTTTCAACTATCTGTCCCACACTAATCAAGTTTTTAGGTATTGTTGTAACATACAAAACATTGGTTAGCAAATCTGCTCCACTCTTGCATTTCACTTTTCCAATTGAATGTACACTATGTCTTGTATTATCACCAGTTTGAATTGTGTGACTAGAAATGCCTTTTTCCAATTCTGACATCAATTCTATGTTTCCTGACAAATGATTAGAACATCCAGAGTCAATGTAAAATACCTTTAGATCTTCTTTATCTGATGTGTTGATTGAGTTCATCATCAATGATGTATGACTTTCATTTTGTGTGTCATTTGCATAATTGTAGTAGGTGGTGTTGTAGGATTGATTCTGTCCCCAACTTCTTCCTCCACCTCTACCATAGCCTCCTCTTTGACTTTGTCTACCTCTTTGAAAATTACTTTGATATCTTCCACCTCGACCTCTGCTATTGTTGTTTTGATTCTGGTTTGATCCTTGTTGGTTGTGCCAACAGTCATGAGCCAAATGATTACTCAATCCACAGATCCAGCAAGCGTTCTTGTTGTTATTTTGATTACCTCTTCCTCTTCCAAAACCTCTTGCTCTTCCTCTGCCAGTGCCTTTACCTCTTGCATAATAAACTTGAGAAGTTGACTCTTCTTCATCCTTTGCTTTACCTTTATCTCCTTTCTTCTTGTTCTTCATGTACATTGCAGAACTTTGTCCTTTATCTCCATCTCCCTTCAAGTCTTGCTCATATGTGAGCATCAAAGCAAGCAATTGATTCAAATCTGGAACATAATGATTTAATGAAAGTTCTGTTGATAAGACAAAAGGTTTCCACCTTTCATCCCCTCTCAAACCTGCAAGTAATTGAGCAATCAATCTGTGATCTTCAACATCTTCATCTATGGATCCAAGACTATCTGCTAGATCCTTCATCTTAGTGACATAATCACTAATGGTTTGACTTGGCTTCTTCTTGAATGTTGTAAACTCTGACCATAGACTTGCTTTTCGTGCTTTAGTAGTACTTTGGAAATGATACTCCAATGCATTCCATATATCTTCAGATGATTCCAATCCTCTGATGTGTGGTAGCAAATGATCAGAGATTGTATTGTAGATGTATGCTTTTGCACTTGCATCCTTCTTCTGCCAATGCTTTAAAGCATCAAGTTCCTCTTTCTTTGGCCGGCTTTCATCTTCAAATACTGGCTTCTCTTCTTCACCTGTTACATATACCATGAGATCCTTACTCATAAGTAAGGCTTCCATTCTCATTACCCATGCGGGGTAATTATCTATGTCCAGTTTGTCAATGGAGATATGATCTGCCATAGTTCTTTTCTTTTGCTCCAACCTGTGAGCTTAAAGGATAAAGGATAATACCTTTTGAAGTTCTTTGTGTATGAGGATACTTTTGAAGTAACCTTTTGATGCCTTGTGTCTTCAAATGCTTCACCTTTCAAACTTTAATGGAAAACTTTACAAAACTTCTCGTACCTTTGTCGTCTTCTGCTCTCGAGAATCTTTCTGCTCTGATACCACTTGTTGATGTATGAAACACCACAAGAAATGAATTAATGTGACACTAGAACACCTCTATGGTCACCATTAACTCATTGCCACTCCAAACTTTGAGAAATGATAGCCTAAAGTGAGAACTTTGCTTCTACAGAAATTCCTAGTCACCGAAATGACATACCTTCAGTATTTTGCTAATTTCTCCTAGCTCAAGTATTATTTCTCCATGAAACTTTATAGGCTGAATCTAGAAGAGTAGAGCTTTCCAACAAGCTAGCATATGCATCAAACGGATCTCTAGAACTCAAGTTATGGCCTTCACAAGATGACCTTGTATGACCTTCCAAAACTGGAAATTTTACTTGTTTTAGTAAGAGCGCCTGTTTAAAATTAGAATTCGATGCCTAGCATCGACTTGCAACGAGAATTCGATG
Source organism: Ceratopteris richardii (assembly GCA_020310875.1). Classification (NCBI taxonomy): domain Eukaryota; kingdom Viridiplantae; phylum Streptophyta; class Polypodiopsida; order Polypodiales; family Pteridaceae; genus Ceratopteris; species Ceratopteris richardii. The sequence goes on along the minus strand of CM035409.1, from coordinate 204,096,805 downwards.
CCGGGCATCGACTTGGGATGTTTTTGGCCACTTTTCAGCAGGGATTCGATGCCGGGCATCGACTTCCCGCATAAAGTCTTGATCTTTTGGACACCAAAACTATAGGTGATTTCATGCACACTTAGAATATGACTTATCAACTTGAATTCGATGCCAGGCATCTAGTTGCTCCAACAACATCATGTTTTTCAAACACTTCAGTACTGAATGAAAAATATAAAAGAAAATATGACTTATCAACAGAGATTCGATGCCAGGCATCGAGTTGCTTGGAAAACTTGATCTTTGTAACTCATCACACAGTAGGTAATCATGGAGATAATGGAGAGAGGCTCATACACAAAACTTTACTCAGTTCTTCTCATACCTATAAAAAACTCAGAAGTTTTACAGATGCTTTCTCACTCAGAGAAGCCCGACTATACTCAGTCATACAAAAATGAGTTCTTCTCACTTTCTCATTGTCTTCCTCCTTCTTCTTCTCATCGCGTCAGTTAATACTAACTAACTTATATAGATTTTCTCATTCTCGTGATTTTTTTTTTTTTAACTTTTAGAACTAAAGTGAACTAACTTTACAAATATGATACACTTGTGAATTTGTCCCTTCACATAGGCATGGGGTTTTCTTCCTAAGATTTGACCTTCAAATATATGTCCAATTAGTGAGTGTTTCTCCAACAGCTCCCCCTCAATCACTAATTGACATTTCCTGTTTCTTCATATCATCTTCTTTTCTTTTACTTCTGCCATGCTTTCGAATCTGCTGGTCTTCACACCATCCAAGCTCTTTGTCATTATGTCTGCTAACTGATCTTTAGTAGAAATGTACTCCACTTCAATCTCCTTCTCCATTACCTTTTATCTGAGAAAATGATATTGTATCTCTATGTGCTTTGTCCTTGCATGAAATACTGGATTTGCTGCAAGATAAAGTGAACTCATATTATCTCCATGTATTGTAGGTGTACCTTGATCAATGCCTTAAGCTCTTGAACAATGTCTGCATCCATATGACTTCCTTAGCTGCTTCCACAAGTCCTTTGTACTCTGCTTCAGTTGATGATAATGCTACTGTATGTTGTTTCTTTGAACACCAACTTACAAGCTTATCACCAATGTATATCATGTAACCATGAGTTGATCTTCTGTCATCTTGGTTACCTGCCCAGTCTGAGTCACTGTAGGCTCTTAACTTCAAATCTGATGTAAAAGGATAATATAATCCTTCCTTTATAGTTCCTTTGATATATCTGAGAACTCTTTGACCTGCAATCCAATGTGGGTCCTTTGGACAATGCATGAATTGTGACAAAACTCCCACTGCATAACTAAGATCTGGTCTTGTTAGTGTAGCATAAATCAAACTACCCACAAGAGATTGATACTTCCTCATATCTTTGTAGTGTGCACCATCATATTTACTAAGCTTGTGATTAACTTCAAGTGGAGTTGAAGCTTCCCTGCAATTTTCCATATCAAACTTCTTCAACAAGTTGAGAAGATACCTTTCTTGTGACACATATATGCCATGATCTGTATAAGTGACTTCCATTCCAAGAAAGTATGACAACTTTCCTAGATCACTGATCTTGAATTCTTTCTCAAGTAATCTCTTTACCTCCTTGATTCCTTCATCTGAAGTACCTGTGATTATAATGTCATCTACATAAATACAAATGTAGATTGTACCTTCCTCTGTTCTTCTGATAAGTAGACTTGGGTCTGCTTTTGAACTTTGATATCCAAGATCATTGAGATACTTCACCAGTCTATAGTTCCAAGCTCTTGGAGCTTGCTTCAATCCATACAATGCTCTTCTCAACCTGCAAACAAAATTTGGATACCTCGAATCTATAAACCCTTGAGGTTGTTCCATGTATACCTCATCTGATATGTATCCATTCAAGAATGCATTTTTTATATCCAATTGACTTACAATCCATCCTTTTGAAGCTGCAATAGCAATGATTGTCCTTATAGTTGACATCTTAGCTACGGGACTGAATGTCTCATCATAATCTATGCCATAGGTCTGGGCATAGCCTTTCACCACCAATCTAGCTTTGTATCTGGCTATACTTCCATCTGCAAGCTTCTTCACTTTATAAACCCATTTATTTCCAATTACTTTCTTACCATTTGGTTTAGGAACAAGTTCCCATGTCTTGTTCTCCTCCAGTGCATTGAACTCTTCCTTCATTGCTTCTTCCCATTGCTTCTTACCTTTAGCTTCATCATAGTTCTGAGGTTCTTCATCATCTTTGACCATATATGCATAGTTCTTCTGAGTTATGTAAGAAGTATCATAAGAATACCTTTCTGGTTGTCTTCTAGTCCTGCTTGACCTTCTTGGTTCACATTCTTCATATGTGTCTGGATACACTTCTTCATCAAATATAGCAGCTTCTTCATTCCTTCTTGTTAATCCACTTCTGGATGTACTTGCTTGGATATAGTCTTCATCTCTATTCACCTGCACAATTGATTTTCCTTTCTCACATCTTCTTACCTCTTCTTCAAATTCTTCAGCTGTATGACTTTGATCTGCATACCAACTTTTCTGTTCATCAAATGTAACATCTCTAGAAACAATAAATTGTTTTGTTAGAGGATTCCACAACCTGTAACCCATCTGCTTTTCATCATAACCAATGAACACATATTTTTGTGCCTTTGGTTCAAGTTTATGCCTAAGTTGTGATGGCACATAAGCATATGCAATTGATCCAAACACTCTACAATGATCTAGTGTTGGTTTCTTACCCCACCAAGCTTCATATGGAGTCATTCCATTTAGAGCTGCACATGGTAATCTATTCACAAGATATGTAGCTGTATTTACAGCCTCAGCCCAAAGATAACTTGGACAATTCTTCTCCTTTAGCATAGCTCTAGCAAACTCAACCAAAGTCCTATTCCTTCTTTCTGCTACACCATTTTGTTGTGGTGTATACCTGCAAGTTATTTCTCTCTTAATACCTGCATTCCAAAGATAATCATTGAACTCTTGGGAGAAATATTCTCCCCCTCCATCAGACCTCAGTCTTTTAAGCTTTTGACCTGTGACTCTCTCTGCATATGCATGAAAATGCTTGAAAGCTCCAAACACTTCTGATCTTTCCTTCAAAACATATAATGTTATCCATCTTGTAGCATCATCAATAAAAAGAACATAGTACCTTGAGCCACTGATAGATCCTTCTTTTGTTGGTCCCCATACATCTGTATGAATGAGCTCAAGTACTCCATCATGTTTGAATCCTTTCTTTTGAAATGGTAACCTATGTGCTTTACCCATTTGACATGCTTCACATTTATAAACCATATGTTGACTTTGCACATTTGGTAATCCTAGTACAGACTGATTAGCAACCATAGCTTTATTTCCTCTTTCATTGAAATGACCTAATCTCTTATGCCAGAGATCAAGTTCGGTAATCACTGCTTCACCATGTCTGAGCAAAGCTTGACCAATGTTTCCTTGCACTCTTAAAGTAAAGAGTCTACCTTCTTTCTTACCAGAGACAATCTGATTATATCCACTCTCTGGATCTTCCACAAATACTCCTTCATTTGTAAACCTGACTTGAAAACCTTTTTCAACTATCTGTCCCACACTAATCAAGTTTTTAGGTATTGTTGTAACATACAAAACATCGGTTAGCAAATCTGCTCCACTCTTGCATTTCACTTTTCCAATTGAATGTACACTATGTCTTGTATTATCACCAGTTTGAACTGTGTGACTAGAAATGCCTTTTTCCAATTCTGACATCAATTCTATGTTTCCTGACAAATGATTAGAACATCCAGAGTCAATGTAAAATACCTTTAGATCTTCTTTATCTGATGTGTTGATTGAGTTCATCATCAATGATGTATGACTTTCATTCTGTGTGTCATTTGCATAATTGTAGTAGGTGGTGTTGTAGGATTGATTCTGTCCCCAACTTCTTCCTCCACCTCTACCATAGCCTCCTCTTTGACTTTGTCTACCTCTTTGAAAATTACTTTGATATCTTCCACCTCGACCTCTGCTATTGTTGTTTTGATTCTGGTTTGATCCTTGTTGGTTGTGCCAACAGTCATGAGCCAAATGATTACTCAATCCACAGATCCAGCAAGCCTTCTTGTTGTTATTTTGATTACCTCTTCCTCTTCCAAAACCTCTTGCTCTTCCTCTGCCAGTGCCTTTACCTCTTGCATAATAAACTTGAGAAGTTGACTCTTCTTCATCCTTTGGTTTACCTTTATCTCCTTTCTTCTTGTTCTTCATGTACATTGCAGAACTTTGTCCTTTATCTCCATCTCCCTTCAAGTCTTGCTCATATGTGAGCATCAAAGCAAGCAATTGATTCAAATCTGGAACATAATGATTTAATGAAAGTTCTGTTGATAAGACAAAAGGTTTCCACCTTTCATCCCCTCTCAAACCTGCAAGTAATTGAGCAATCAATCTGTGATCTTCAACATCTTCATCTATGGATCCAAGACTATCTGCTAGATCCTTCATCTTAGTGACATAATCACTAATGGTTTGACTTGGCTTCTTCTTGAATGTTGTAAACTCTGACCATAGACTTGCTTTCCGTGCTTTAGTAGTACTTTGGAAATGATACTCCAATGCATTCCATATATCTTCAGATGATTCCAATCCTCTGATGTGTGGTAGCAAATGATCAGAGATTGTATTGTAGATGTATGCTTTTGCACTTGCATCCTTCTTCTGCCAATGCTTTAAAGCATCAAGTTCCTCTTTCTTTGGTCGGCTTTCATCTTCAAATACTGGCTTCTCTTCTTCACCTGTTACATATACCATGAGATCCTTACTCATAAGTAAGGCTTCCATTCTCATTACCTATGCGGGGTAATTATCTCTGTCCAGTTTGTCAATGGAGATATGATCTGCCATAGTTCTTTTCTTCTGCTGCAACCTGTGAGCTTAAAGGATAAAGGATAATACCTTTTGAAGTTCTTTGTGTATGAGGATACTTTTGAAGTAACCTTTTGATGCCTTGTGTCTTCAAATGCTTCACCTTTCAAACTTTAATGGAAAACTTTACAAAACTTCTCGTACCTTTGTCGTCTTCTGCTCTCGAGAATCTTTCTGCTCTGATACCACTTGTTGATGTATGAAACACCACAAGAAATGAATTAATGTGACACTAGAACACCTCTATGGCCACCATTAACTCATTGCCACTCCAAACTTTGAGAAATGATAGCTTAAAGTGAGAACTTTGCTTCTACATAAATTCCTAGTCACCGAAATGACATACCTTCAGTATTTTGCTAATTTCTCCTAGCTCAAGTATTATTTCTCCATGAAACTTTATACGCTGAAACTAGAAGAGTAGAGCTTTCCAACAAGCTATCATATGCATCAAACGAATCTCTAGAACTCAGGTTATGGCCTTCACAAGATGACCCTGTATGACCTTCCAAAACTGGAAACTTTACCTATTTTAGTAAGAGCGCCTGTTTAAAATTAGAATTTGATGCATAGCATCGACTTGCAACGAGAATTCGATGCCGGGCATCGACTTGGGATGTTTTTGGCCACTTTTCAGCAGGGATTCGATGCCGGGCATCGACTTCCCGCATAAAGTCTTGATCTTTTGGACACCAAAACTATAGGTGATTTCATGCACACTTAGAATATGACTTATCAACTGGAATTCGATGCCAGGCATCGAGTTGCTCCAACAACATCATGTTTTTCAAACACTTCAGTACTGAATGAAAAATATAAAAGAAAATATGACTTATCAACAGAGATTCGATGCCAGGCATCGAGTTGCTTGGAAAACTTGATCTTTGTAACTCATCACACAGTAGGTAATCATGGAGATAATGGAGAGAGGCTCATACACAGAACTTTACTCAGTTCTTCTCATAACTATAAAAAACTCAGAAGTTTTACAGATGCTTTCTCACTCAGAGAAGCCCGACTATACTCAGTCATACAAAAATGAGATTCGTAGAAAATCTATGGTTGGCACTCAGAGTGGAGATGCATATAATGTTCGTGATTCTTACCAAGGAAAGAATCAACAACGTGGCAGGAGCAAGAACAAGGAAAAGAATGGTCAACGGAATAAGAGCAGAAGTAAATCAAGGAAGAGGGATATTGAATGCTGTCATAAGAAAGGACACATGAAGAAAGACTGTTATGCATTAAAGAATGCTAAAGGTAAAGGACAGAATGTTGATGGGCATGTTAAACAGTTACCTGCACCATCTACTTCGACTGTGAAGATTGAAGAAATTAATGCTATTTCTGATGATGCTGATGTGTTGACACTTGATAGTATTGTGCCATCTGAGGCACTTATGGCTGATTCTCTTTCCCACACCTGGCTGCTAGATTCTGGTGCTTCTTTCCATGTGACACCACATAGAGAATGGTTCTCTAATTATGCAGCAAAGTCTCTTGGTACCGTGAGACTTGGTGACTCTTACCAGTGTGATGTTGTGGGGATTGGAGATGTGGTTGTGCAGTTCATTGACGGTTCAAAATTTACTATGCATAATGTACGCCATGTACCTCATTTATCACGCAGTTTGATGTCAGTTGGTCAACTTGATGACCTTGGTTACAAGGTGGTCTTCTATGCTCAATCCTTTCGTATATCAAAGGGCAATATGGTTATTGCAAAAGGAAGGAAAGTTGGCTCACTTTACCCTTTATTTGTATCACAGAAAGAACACTTGTTAGCTGTTACTGAACAGCCTATGGCTTGTATTTGGCATGGTCGTTTGGGCCATATATCTCGTAGTGGAATGGAAAATCTTTCTCGTTCTGGCTACTTACCTGTGTTATCTTTCTCTGATTTTTCATTTTGTGAGCATTGTCAATATGGAAAGCAAACCAGAAATGTGCATAAAACGCACATTGACTCTTCAATTCAGCCTTTAGATCTTGTTCATACAGATGTGTGTGGTCCTATGCCCACTAGGTCCTTAGGTGGTTCTCTTTACTTTGTCACTTTCATAGATGATGCTACTAGAAAAGTCTGGGTATATCCTATCAAATCGAAGGATGATGTATTTCCTACTTTCAGAAAATGGCTTGCTTCAGTTGAGATTGAAAAAGGAACTAAGCTTAAGGCTTTGCGTTCAGATAATGGGGGTGAGTATACCTCACATGAATTCAGCCTTTTCTGTCAGTGTAGAGGGATTCGTAGAGAGTTTACAGCTCCTTATACCCCAGTACAGAATGGTGTAGCTGAGAGGATGAATAGAACTATTCAAGATAGAGTAGTCTCTATGTTGCATCATGCAAACCTCTCACAAGGTTTTTGGGCAAAAGCAGTATTGACTGCAGTTCATGTGATTAACCTTTCACCTAGTACTGCCAAAGGTCTGAAAGTGGCACAAGAGTTATGGACAGGGAAACCACCATATTATGATCATCTTCGAGTTTTTGGGTGTGAAGCATATGTTCATATACCCAAGAATCTTAGACAGAAGTTGGACCATAAGTCAAAGAAATGCATTTTTCTTGGATATGGTCGAGAAGGACAATTTGGATATCGCTTATGGGATCCTGAAACACGGTCAGTGATCAGAAGTAGTGATGTCATTTTTAATGAGTCTAAGATGCATGGAGGTTGAAGTGAGAAGAGTGGTGTTTGAGGATACTAGTCCTCCGATTAGCATGCATAAAAATGCTACACATAGGGATGTTCAAGAGAATGTCCATTCAGATCAGTCTGCACATGTTCCTGTTCAGCAACCATTGAGACGTTCTGCACGTGTCTCATATCCACCTGATAGATATGTTCCAGGTTTAGATTTTGTTATGCTAACAGATGCCGGTGAGCCCTCTTGCTACAAAGAGGCTATGCAGACAGAGGATCATGTCAAGTGGGAGCGTGCCATGAAGAGTGAGTTGGATTCTATTCACAAGAATGGTACTTGGGACTTAGTACCTTTGCCAAAGGGCAGGAAAGCTTTACCATGTAAATGGGTATATAAGCTGAAATTCACATCAGATAGTGCTTCTCCAAAATATAAAGCACGACTTGTTGCAAAGGGTTTTAAGCAACAACATGGTGTTGATTTTGAGGAAATCTTCTCTCCAGTGGTCAAGATGACGACTTTGCGCATGTTGCTTGGATTCGTTGCAATGGAGGACTTAGAGCTAGTCCAAATGGATGTGAAAACAGCTTTCTTGCATGGAGATCTTACAGATGAGATCTATATGGAACAACCAGAGGGTTATGTAGTTCCTGGCAAGGAAAGTCTAGTTTGTAAGCTCAAGAAGAGCTTGTATGGACTTAAACAGTCTCCTAGACAATGGTACCAAAAGTTTGATGCTTTTATGAAGTCCCAAGGCTATTCTCGGAGCAATGAGGATCATTGTCTCTACACAAAGAGATGTTCTGATGGCAGCTTGATATGCTTGATACTTTACGTCGATGATATGTTGATTGCTGGGAAGTCCTCTTATGATTTGTCAATTCTCAAAAAGAAGTTGAGTCAGACATTTGATATGAAGGATTTGGGGGATGCCAAACATATTCTTGGCATGCGCATCACTCGTGATAGGAGTAAAAGATGCATATACTTGTCTCAAAGTGAGTACATATCCAAAGTACTTCATCGATTCAATATGCAGGGTGGAAAGGCATTGAGTACACCTTTACCCACATATGTGAAATTGAGCAAGGATGACTGCCCCAAATCAGATGAGGAAAAGGAATTCATGACCAAAATTCCCTATCAGTCTGCTGTTGGTAGTCTCATGTATGCTATGGTAGCTACGAGACCAGACATTGCATTTGCAGTGGGAGTTGTGAGCAGATATATGTCTAATCCTGGCAAGAAACATTGGGAAGTGGTCAAAATGATTTTGAGATATCTGAGTGGCACTAAGGACAAGTGTCTATGCTTAGGTAGAGGGAAAGCATCCATTATTGGTTACACAGATTCTGTACTATGCTGGTTGTGTAGACAATCGTAAGTCTACATCAGGGTACATTTTTCATTTTGCTGGAGGTGCTATCTTTTGGAGATCTCGTCTTCAAGAATGTACAACTGTTTCCACCACAGAAGCAGAGTATGTTGCAGCAAGTGAGGCATGTAAGGAAGCATTGTGGCTTTCTCGTCTTGCTTGTGATATGGGTTTGCCTCAGCATGTACCTCACTTGCTCAGTGATAGTCAGAGTGCCATTGCTTTGGCTAAGAATCCGGTCTATCATGCAAAGACCAAGCACATTGAGGTGAGGTATCACTTCATTAGAGATTGCTTAGCCACTGAGAGCATTATTCTTGAGAAGGTTCACACTCGAGATAATGCTGCAGATGCTTTGACTAAAGCTCTACCACAGGATAGCTTTCGACACTGTTGTCACTTGATGGGGGTTACTTGATTCTTGATCTTACGCAGTCACTTGTATACTGTGTAACATGCCCATCAGGTGGGAGGTATAGTTTGTATACTTACACTCAGGTATTCTTTATCATTCTTTCTTTTTTCTCCCATAGTTACTCTGGCCATATTGGCCTTTAGTGGGAGATTGTTACCGTTAGTGTCCATGTGAAAGGCCAAATGGCCACCGGACACTTCTTTGTATATGTTCTTTAATAAAACATATAGTGGCCTGGTCAGTCACAGACTGTAAGTTCGACCGCATTTGTAAGACCTAAGAAGTCTGTCTTTCGTGCTCCCTGTGTACTGCATTTTCTGCGTATTCTACAACCTCTGTGCGGAGTACTGTGTGTGGCGTCAGGAGCTCGGTTTTCTACTCCGAGCATATCGTCGTGGAGCTCTCGAGAAGGAGAGTGCAGTGTGGTGCATCGCCATCGAAATACTTCATTATATGCGCAGTTTTCAGTGGTGTGTCCGGTAGTGTTGCAGATAGCACAAAACAGCTGATTAAGTGCACAAGTGGCACTAGTATGGCATGAATTTTTGCAGGTAGTGCAGTACATCTATCTGGTCGGATCTTCGGTGACATTTTTATTTGCTTTTAACCACTTCAGATCTTCTGTAAATCCTCCAACCTTGTTTTGCAACTGCAAAGCCATAATCACTACATCTAGCGTCATAGCTCCTACACAACGTATGATCATAATCTGTTTAAGTTGTGGAGTCAAGCCATTGATGAACCATTGAGTAATAACGTCATCCGGTAGGTTGGCATGTGCTGGGGGTAACTGCCTCAAATGAGTCCTGAATAGCGTGGCGTATTCTTGTACTGTTTGATTTATCTTCTGTCTATTGTTTTGCAGGTAGTCAAAAATTTCGGCTGGATTCTTCTTTAGCCTGAATCTCTGTAAAAAGGCATCTCTTACTGCTTCATAAGTGCCGAAATGGTTAATATCATATTTTGTAAGCCATCTAGCTGCTTCGTTAACCAATGTCAATTGGAAAACAATAGCCTTATACGTCGGATCAGGTGGATGGTTGAGTACTGCATAGCTTATCTCAAATGTGTGTACATGAGCATCCGGGTCATCACATGGGAATCCACCGAATTTGGTGTACGTTACTCCCGTTGGAGTCGGCCTGGGTATACATAGTTGTTGTTGTTGTTGTTCGTTCATCGTGCTGATGGTTGTATGATGACTATCTCCTGTATCCCGAGGCTGAATATATGAACTATCGGAATCTGTATTTTCGGACTGCGCACTTTTCGGTTCGATAATCTTGTTCAGTAGGTTTCGAATCTCGATTTCGAACAAGCTACCTTCCTTCTTGATGTCAAATGTAGGGAAACTTATTCCCGATAGCAGTGACTCGGCTGAAGATTCACCGAGAAATGGTAAACCATTGCCGAAAAATGGTAAACCATTGCCGAAAAATTGCAATCTTTCAGCAACTGTTACCGAAATATCACCGGAATGTGTTGAATTTTCGCCAAAACAAGGTGCTTTTTCGCCTTCGCTAATTTCCTTGGCTAAAGTGTTTCTAGTTGTAAACAGATTTGAATCTTTACCCAATGTTATTAAACTAACTTCAGGCTACGTCGTGGTAGATTCTGGAGTTACTATATCTTCGACAGACTGTGCCGAAATAGTACCGGAATTTACCAGAGGCGTAACACGTTCCATCGGAATATGACCGGAATCACTACTAACGTTCTTTACTTTCTTGACAACTGAGTTAGACCTAGTTGTACTTCTACCTCCCGGAGTCGTTTTTAGCAAATTAAGTACCCCAGGCTGGTGGTTCTTTGGATACGTTTCACTGGATCGAGTGACCGGCATGTATCATCTTTTGTACTAATCGCGTACTGTTACTGTCGATTAAAAATTTACAGTCACATTTCCATAACAGGTTTGCAACAATCTAATCTGTTGCCACCTTCCCATAGATAAATGGCAATCTTGATAACACTTTCGATAGATAAACGGCAATCTTGATGCCACTTCCCACAGACGGCGCCAGTGTTAAACGTTGTTGGTTCCTTCTAGCTATCAGAAGTGCGTTTAAGTGATTCTTGGGTTCTTGGGAGTGGAAGGGGTCTGTTAGACAGAGGCCCTGTACTTATTTCCCAAACTCATTGCTCACACCCATCACTATACTAATGCTGAGAGCACTATCAAAGATTGTCGTACTTAGATATTATCGTCACAGTCTTAGCTCAACCACGGGTATCGAATACACAAGATGCTATGTTGCGGCTACACATAAACTTACTGGAAATACCGAAAACAAGAGTAATCGTTAACCTTTACCGACTGGATCTAACAGTCAGGCAACACCGTAGACACAAAGAACTTGGGAGTTCAACCACACAGTACTGAAGGATCAGTGCACAACTTAGAAAGATCCCTACTGCACTTAACTTTACCATATGAAGACAGATTCCAACATTGCAGACAACACAGCACATATCTGAATACCAGAATGCTACTACAGTTGCTCAGAATTCACCAACCACTGGCAAAACATTCCAGAAGGGGTAACACACAATGCGGGGGCTAACACCACAACTCAATAGAGATTCACAAGCAACTTACTCAGACAACAGTCCACAATCTATTAGCTGTGAATGGAACTCTCAACCTCAACAGAGGTCGATAGGTAACAAAACACAGATACACACAGTACAATTGGAGTACGCAGAAGTTAGACAACAGACACTACAGCTACGATCCGCTCAGTCACCCAGACAGATAGTCTGGTGATCGTCACGAACCCGTCTCTGCGCGCCTTCTTGATTTATATAACTTTTTTACAAACTGTTTGTAACTACTTTTTCACTCGTGCGAACAAGATTTAGTTATACAATCTTCCGATCCGACGGCCGCTAACAATAGTTTTCCCACACAATCGCTTCCATCCAAAGATTATATGAAAGATGCTTTTCTTTAACCATACATCATGCCATTTCAAAAAGTGTTCTATTATTGAACTCCATAGCACCATTTTTCATATCAAGGTACATTATCACTCCATGAGGGAAAAGGTAGTGGTAGGTGATATTGATGTTGTCTATGTGAGGAAATATGAGCATGTCATTGATATTCTCATTAAAGCACTTGAAGCACAAAAGTTGAGGAAGTTTGGAAAGACGTTGGGATTACAGGACATGATGTTGAGCTTGAGGGAGAGTGTTGAAATATAAAGCTCAACATGTCATGATCGAGGATGACATTTATTGCTTTTTGTTTCTTTGATATATATAGTGTTTGTGCTGATACATGACATGGAAATCCTCCATGAGCTTCACAAGGATATTTTCCATGAGCTTCACTAGATTTATCTAACGAGAGCAATGGCACATTTGTGTTCTTGCCAACTTACTTGTTCTAGACATTAGAATTTCTTTATGTATTGCTCTTTAGCTATTGTACTGGTTGCATTGTTGTATTACGTGTTTACTCAAGTATATTCTCTTTATGTAATAGAAGAAGAAGAAGATCATTCTTCCTTGCCTCAATGTGTGTGTGCTCCTCTCCTTGTACGATTGTGTGAGAGCACTCTTGCCTTTATCTCCTTTCTCTTGAGGATTGCCCCTTCGCATGATGATAAAGTGGAAGCTTACATGTGGTTGCTCCTCCTTAAACACCACATTGCAACTCTCCATGATCTTGTTAGCTTCAGGGTCATGAAGCTTATAAGCCTCCTTATCTTCACTTTACCCTAAGAAGATACATTTGATGCTTTTTTATTGAAGTCTGCTTCTCTCCCTATCTGAAACATGTACATAAAATTCACTTGCAAATACTTTGAAATGGGAAACAGGTGGGTTTTTACCAATGTAGGCCCCTTGTGGAGTCTTTCCATCAGGTGCCTTGGTGTAGCTTTGATTCAAGATGTAGAGAGTAGTGTTGACAGCATCGGCCCAAAGTTGATTTGGAAAAATCTTTCCCTTCAACATACACCTTGTCATCTCCATGATGGTTCTATTCCAATGTTCTTCAATACCATTCTCTTGAGGGCTATGTGCCACTATGATTTGATGCTTGATTTCTTTACTCTTGCAAAAATCTTCAGAATCTATTGATGTGAACTCACCACCATCGTCTTTCCTGAATTTCTTGATCTTCTACCCTATTTTAGTTTCAACAAGCTAAAGCCATTCTTTAAGCTTAGCAAAATCTTGAGCCTTATTGTCAATGCAGTACACCCACATCTTCTTGCTATAGTCATTGACAAGTACCATGAAGTACGAAGATCCACCAGAGGCCTGTGTAAGAATTTTTCTACACAAATTAGCATGCACCAACTCTAGAGGATAGCTTGCTTTGTTCTTTCTTTCTTTCTTTCTTTCTTGTGGAAACACCTTCCTCTCTTTGGTATCCATGTGGCCGAATATCTCATGCCATAGCTTACTTGTGCCCACACTTGTAGTGGTTGTAAGAGTAGTCAACTCACACACCTTGTTCCTCCGTATGCTAGTCCCAACAACATTGTTGTTACTATCCATAATCTTAGCTCTTTTCTTACTAAAAGATACTTGATTACCTTGATTAGTTATAAAAGCTATTGAAAGAAAGTTTCATTTGATTTGTGGAACATACAACATATTTGAAATGTTTTTGACATCCCCATTAGATTTAATGAAAGAAAATGTACCTTCACCCTTTGTAGGACATCTTCCATTTTTGCATACCTTTACTACGATGGGTTCCTTTAGAGGTTCTAAGGAACTGTAAAGATCTTTTTGTAGAGAGTACATGCATGGAAGCAAAATGAAAAGAAGAGTGTACTCACAAAAGAAAGAGTGTGAGAGACTCTAAGTGAGTAGACCAAGAAGTGGGTAAAATCACATGGATTAGAAATGAGCTTGCCAAGAGCATGGAGTAGGCTCCTCAAGCTTCTAACTAAGTACAAATGGGGGGAGATGCCCTCCTTATATAGATTTGGGAGGGTCTCTCCAAAGTACATCTCATATGGGATAATTCCCCTTAAAGAAGAAGGAATATAATGGTACAAGAAAATGATAAGGTACCCAAATAAAAAGATATACAATATAAAATGGAAATAAACTATAAATGGAGTGCCTCTATGATACAAAATAGAGATGCACTCATGCGGATACAAAAGTAGATGATGTAGGAGGAGTCATGTCATCAACACCCACTTTGCAACTCCATTTTGGAGAGGTCGAATGTTGCAAAGCTCCACCAAGCACCATAGCGAAACTAGAGGTAGAGCCTTCATGAACATGTTCGCCAGGTTCTCTTGAGATGTACACTGCTCTAGAGTAATCTTTTGAGAGATGAGCTTCTCGCATATGAAATGGTACTGGATCTCGGTGTGCTTCATCTGAGCATGGAACACTGGATTCGTGGCAATGGTCAAGGCTGATTGGCTATCCATGCAAATGCATGTCAGAGTAACCTGCAAAACACCAATGTCAGATAATAATCGTCAAAGCAAGAAGTCGAGCTTTCGAAACCTATCTTGGTGGAAAGCCTTTGTTTCCCTCTCATGTTTGACATCAGCTCAAACTTCTCTATTTAATCAAACGACTTGTAGTGTTTTGTGAAGCATTCTTGCATGATGGATGGGCGATCATTGGTTGAGCAAGGCTTGCCACTTTTGGCCTTGATACGTTAGATATCGACATCTTATGTGATGAAGAGTTTTCCAGCGGAAAGGATCAATGATTACGTAAACATGTTGGTTTCCATTATTGTTGGTTTTTCCTTTGGTTGCATACTTAATGTGCCTAATAGAAATAATCTTGTATTAGCCATTGTCAGTATGGTATCGATGCTTTTGTATTCTTTTTTATTATCATCATGTTCTTGTCTATGGAGGAGCGGCGCTCTCATTACAATAAGCTTCCACCAACCTCTCCCTGCCATCATTAGGGGGTTGTTGATGTCGAACTAATTCTAAATGCGTGATTTTATAAGGTATAGCTCGAGACATTTTGGTAAAATGTTTGTTGGCAGGTGTCCACAAGAGAAAGATTCCTATTTGGTATGTGTGCTTCATATGCAACAACCCTTGTCTGCAAACGTGGAACTTTGCACGTGATTATTTATCAATAAGAACTTTAATTTGCTCATACCACTCTAAGTTCAAGTTTTAGGCATAAAAGACCATAATCTTGATATGCCTCTGTTCTATTGTGAGAAACTGTGGCACAAGCATCTTGCATGGGTATGTTATTTTTCAGGAAAATGCTCTCCCTAGGTCAGAAACTTGTAAGGCTTGCATTTCCTTGAGTAGTACCTTCATCATGTGAAACTCTGTGATTCGGGGTGCAGTTGAGAAGTTTTGTTGTTAACGATTGCTTGCTTAAACGCACAATTGGTTGGGAATTTCCATTAGAACAGTTCCTAGAAGAGTTCCTTTTGCATAATTATCAACAATTCTTGCACTTTTAGAAAAGAAACCATGCACACAAAACATCATGATGTAACACCTTTTCACTCATGGTTTGCATTATTACAAATATGCACTTACACTAGGGGGTATTGTTTAATAAATTTACGACATGCTTCTACCATAATACTCCTATTTGTGGGAATACACTTGGCAGGTACATCCTCTCTGAGGAGGTGGTGCTAATAGCAACAAAGTCATGCTCATGCCTTATTAAGAAGGAAGTTGATACTTTCATCATCTTTTTGCCTCCACCTTTCCTGTTGTCTCCCTCCTGCTCATTGTCAACTATGGATTGCAACATCAGACATTATAGATTTGTTCTTTCAATTTGCCAACACTTGCCTGTATATGTTTTTGTGCTGTGTTTGATTGTTGTTTCTATTTGTGCACTCAGGCTACAAACCTTAATCTTCGGCATGGCTAAATGACCCAATTCTTGTATATCGGTGTGGAAGCTTGAAAACCTATGGTGCTAGTCATAACGTAGTTATGGCACCTTACCCATGTATTTACCCTTCAAACTTCTAGGAACTCACCACATGAAGTAAGTGTCTCATTTTTGCTTCAAGTTCCTTGTCAAATAGGCACGATAACTATACCAAGTCATTGCTGAGAAATTCATGAGATGCTTGATGTTCATTAATATGGATGTGTTAATTTGCTAAAATGGATGCTCCTAATACTCAATATGGGTTTGTGGTGTGTGCAGTCCTTACTTTGGGAATATGACTGCATGTATGTTTTGTTATGACCCGAGCTTCCTAGAAGGGAACTCACTG
Organism: Ceratopteris richardii; assembly: GCA_020310875.1. Lineage (NCBI taxonomy): Eukaryota > Viridiplantae > Streptophyta > Polypodiopsida > Polypodiales > Pteridaceae > Ceratopteris > Ceratopteris richardii. The sequence goes on along the minus strand of CM035409.1, from coordinate 204,080,221 downwards.
GTGGACACTTGTCCACTATAAACACCTAAATCCACTCACTTTGTGTGTGACCACTCCACCAGAATGATTGATGCAAGGTTCTGTATGATGGTTTGTGCCTTGATGATCATAAGGATGAATGTATATTAATGCTCGACTCTATCACTCCTCACTATATGCTTAATGCTTTATCTTCATTAGGTTAACAGGTGGCATGGAGCTGGAAACACATTGTTGAGATCCTCCACCACAGAGGGAAACTTGGAATACATTTACACACATTTTTTGGGCCTGTGAATGTCCCTAAGTAGTGTCACTTGACTGTAAAATGTTGGCCTCCTAGTTTTATGTGTGTTTTAGGTTGGAAGGCTCTAGTACCCAAGGCACTTGGGGGTTTTAGTGATCTTGGCCACACATCTTGCTATCAGTCTAAGCAAATGGAATTATAATGATCTATAATGATTGCATCATGCCCATAACTATTGTAGTTGTTCGGTTGTGCTACAAGGTCTTGGTTGTGACTGCCCATACTTTCCAGTTGGTGTCCAAATTTTTAGATGCATCCACAACAATTGGTTGATTCTCTTTTGCATTCTTCATTCTTGCAATATTACATAACTTTTAAGTCGGTAAGACCATGGTGTAAAGGTCAATATGTTTCCTTACTTTTCATGCTAATCTTGTAACAGGTCTCCAAAGGATCTATTGCAGGCTCTGTGGAGGACAGGAATTGTTTCTTTCATTTGCATTGCAAGAATCGGGTATTACAAACCTTGGCATCAGGTGGTTGAAAGGGTGTATTGTTCTTCAATGAGAATTCAGTGAGGCTTGAATTGGGGAAGATATTCAGAAATAGTTGCAGTGCTTGAATGATTCTTATGGTGGTAAACCTTGTAGTAGGGGCAAAAGACTTCTTCATAATCAATGCCATGTTGTCACTTATATTTGTACTTGTCCAATGTGCCATTTGATTTATACTTAACTTTATAGAGCCACTTAACTCCTATGATCTGATGATTTGTGGGCATAGGAACAAGTGTCCAAGTGTTGTTCTTCTCGATTGCATCCATTTCGACTTGCATAGCTTCTTCCCACTTAGGTTTTCCTTTAGCTTCTTTGTACTTGGAAGGCTCTAGGCTGCTAGAGCTGATGCATCAATGCATAATTTACATAATGACTTTATTCTTACTGTTACTTTTCTCTTCTTAGTTGGTTTGAAGTACTTCCCTCTGAATTGTTTTTTGAAAAGACTATGTCCCCCCTCTGAAGGGTAGATGGGTGGACGAAGACTTGTACTTGGATCTTTAGTTGAGTATGTTGAAGCTTCATTAAATATTACATCTTTTGAAATTGTGGTGGAGTGGTTCTCAAGGTCATACAGTCTATATGCTTTTGATTGTTCACTATAGCCAATGAATATATGCTTCTTAGACTTGGAGTGTAGCTTACTTTGATATTCTTTTGGCACATGGACAAATGCTTCATTTCCAAATACTATAAAGTAATTGACATTAGGCTTTCTTCCATAGTAGGCCTCAAAGTGTGTCTTGTTATTCAATGCACTAGTCAAGCCTCAATTGAGTATGTGCATGGCAATGTGCACTACTTCTGCCCAAGGGTAATTCTTTGTTGTGAAGCATGGTTCGCACCATTTCCATCACACTTTGGATTTTTCTCTCAGCTGCTCCATTCTGGGATGGAGTGTGAGGTTGAGTGACTTGTATTTTTATACCTTTTTGCTTTAAGAAATTGTCAAAGTTATGATTGATAAATTCACCATGACCATCTAATCGAATAGTCTTGACTTTCTTGGAAGCTTCATTCTCAAACTCAGTGATCCATTCTGGTGATGGCCTTAATTGATAGTAAATTCATGCACAAGTTAGGGACAAATAATATGTTTGATAATGATTTACACTCACCTTGATCACTTGTGATTTGTACTTTACCTTTCCCTTTAATGGGTAGACTCTTGTCATTGCCTAGGTAAACTTCGCTAGTATGGTCCTCAATTTCTTGAGAAGAATCCCGATCTTTACACATGTGCAATGTCACTCCATTATCAAAGATCCATTCTTGAGATGAACTCGAAGTAACTAGGGCATTGACCTCTGTGGAAATAAACAAGTCTTCACTGGAATAATGAGACATATGCTAAGAGGGTTTTGATGGGTTCCTGGAGCTATAGGGCTTCAAGGTGTGCTTCTTCTTGTGGCAAAATTTCTTCAAGTGCACTGTTTTTCCACAAAAACTACAACTAAACTTCTTTGGTGAAGTATTGGATCCTTTCTTGGATGTGTTGCAGCTAGTATTATGACTAGCATGTTTTCCCTTGTAGAAGGGTCCCTTAGTCTTCATTGTTGTCTCTTGTGAGGAAGTCTACTTTGCTCACGAGTCATGGAGGAGCAAAAGTCAGTGAACTTGTTCTTGGTTATAAAGGGTGGTTACAAATGTCTCGTATGACCTAGGTAGCTTATTAAGAAGGCGAATGTCATATCTTCACTAGAAACTTGGCGATCACATGATTTTAGTTTATGTTGATAGTCCTCAAATGTGGCAATAACTTTGGAAATAGGATCTTGGGGCCTAATGGATAGGTTATGAAACTCTGCCTCTAGCGTATAAATCTTGAAGGGAGTTTTGCCTTCATACAAAACTCTGCCTCTAGCATATAAATCTTGAAGGGAGTTTTGCCTAAGAGGACTGGATCACATGGTGGTCATATGAGGAACAAAAAAGGGTGCATCAATGCGTTTTGGAAAGCATTGAGATTCATAAGAGAAAGGTAGATCAATATTTCTAGAAATTGACTAGAGGTGAGAAAGAACATGATAGACCTATTGATATGAAGAAGAAAGCGGCAAATGAGATTGTATAGCTTGGAGAAGAAATAGATTCATTGCAGATGAAAGGTGAGGATTTATATGGAGTTAACACATCGAATAGATTTGATGAGATTCGATGTGTTAACTCCATGTAAATACTAAGCTTGCATCTACAATGATTCTATTGCCCCTTCAAGTTGTACAATCTCATTTGACTCTTTCTTCTTCATATCAATAGGCCTATCATGTTCTTCCTCAGCTCTACTCAATTTCTGAAAGCATTGATCCACCTTTCTCTTATGAATCTCAATGCTTTCCAAAATACTCTAATGCACTCTTTGTTGTTCTTCGTATGACCCACCATGTAATCTAGTCCTCTTAGTAAGCACAATGTATGGTATCTTAGTATCATCATCAACACTCTCCAAGAAAGCTTCTTGATGCTTAAAGCTTGGTACAAGGTTCGACTTCATCTTTGCTTTGAGCTCTTGATATAAGAGATGATATATTTCACAGATCCATAGACAATCTTTAGGAAGTTGTATTGTGTTGATACAACATTAACCTTCTGTTAGCTGATATGCATTGTCCTAGATGCCATTGACCTTGATGAGACTTCTAAACATTTTTTAGCATCTTCATTTTTTTATTGGTGTATGTCCTGATGCAACTCATAATCTAAAAGTGACATCCTTAAACACGTCCTCGTTACTGTTCCAGCAGAATCTCAAGGTCCATGTATATTCTACAGAGAAATCCTAACTCTTTTTTGGGTAATCCATATAGGAGAAGGTAAGGAAGTCATCAAACAGGTGCTATTCATCGCGTAGCTCTAGAGGACCATTTGTGGTGCCTCCCTTCAACCACACCTACCTAGGAGCTACAAAGTAGTACTGAGCAAGTTTGCTACCGTCTCTCTACCATAGAGAGAGCGAGAGATAAATAGAAAGAAGAAGCGCTCCATCGCATCTCTATGCCTGGTGCTGGAGACTTACTTGCACTATCTCTGCACCATTGTAAGAGAGAGAGAGAGAGCACCCGCCGAGCTTTGTCAATTCAATGCATCAGGCTTCGAGCTCTCAAGGATTCGTCATTGCAAGAGAAAGCCATCGAGTAAATCTTCAATGTCTGGCACCATCACTCATGACTTTGTGAAGGCTCAAGAATAAGCAGAAGCTTTCACAATAGGAAGATTCGTGGCCTGAGCATTAAAGGAATTGCGCAATGATTTAGGTGTCAGCGTTGACACTTATCCCTCCATTGCCAGTGGACTGGCCAGTAGACTGCAGGGAAAATTCTCTCGGAGCTATGCTCAATAGAGTTCCTCTGTCATTGATGCCTTCCCATCTGACGTAGTACAGTGTGCCCAATCTCACATGTGAGAGCAGCGGAGGGAGAACGGAGCCCCTTGGAATAGAGCGAGCACCGAAGAGAGCAAGAGAGAGACATGACTCTTTGAGCATAGAGAGAGACACAGACAAGAGAAGAGCGATACAGAGAGTTGCACCCACTATCTATGAATCAATAGTTGAGAGCAGACCTTGGTGGACTTGTCATCGACCTACAACGAGTTCTGCGCCAAATTTTCAAAGCATGCAATGCATCTGGCTTGGGAGTTCTCTGTGAAGCAGATGCGGATGGAACACGTGCCTTCTCTCTCTGAATTCGGTGCTATTGGACTGCATCCTCTGACACATGGACCCCATCACAATAGAGATTAATACGTGACCTCTGTTAGATAAGCTTTCATGTACCTACCCGCTTGGTGCATCATCCATGTCGGTGGCCTGTGAACGTTCTGCGCTGGTGCTACCTGCACCAGGAGCGGCTCTTGAGTGACTACAGGGGTGCAGCATCGAAAAGCCAACATTTCTTCACTGGTGGCCTACCTGACAATGCTGAATCTATAATTCCTTTTGACTACATTTGCAATAAATCTCTGAACTTCAATTATATTTTCTAAAGTCCCACATTTCAATTTGGCACCATCTTCGAACCTTCTTATAGTTATAGTCCTTATATCTTTTGGAGTGCATACATTTGATTTGCATAACTTATCTATATTCAAAGGTTTATTCCCAAGTGCCATTTTTTGCATCAAATTAGCCATACGTTGAAAAGTGTTCATTGAAGGTTTCATCATATCACCAAGGTTGTATTGCACATGGCTTTAATCTTCTTGTTGTAACTCTGTAAGGATAAGCGACCCTATCATGGTGGAACCATTCCTAAGCATTACATTGTACTTCCTCTAGGATTTTCAACTCCACCTTTGGTACTTTGATAGGTTATTCTTTGTATTTCTCACAAGGGCTTTTCTCTCAACACCAATTGGCACTAAGTGCCCACTCATTGTATATCAATAAATATAAGCAAGAAGACATTGTGTGTGTGCACATGTGAGTTGGAGGCTTGTCTAAGCCTACTCACAAGCTTCTTCAAGTCTCTAAGCCTACTCTAAGGCTCAATTGGTGTACATTGGGCTAATCTGAGCCCTCCTCTCGCGTCGACTTCTTTTGGTGTTGTACGAGTGCAGGGCTACTCTAAGCCCCCCCTCGCCCCAAGAATTTTTAGTGCGGTGTCCAGTTGTTCCTTTCAAGCTTTGCAATTATTTTGCAGCGGTATTTTTTGGCACGTCTCTTTGATAGTGTTTCTAAACACTTTCTCTTCAAAGCTTGTGTGTTAGGTGAAGCTTTTGGTAGTGTTTCTAAACACTTCATCTTCAAAGCTTTGTAATGACCAAAAGTGAAGGGAGCTCATCATCTATAGCTAACTTCTTACCCTCTTTCACCCCTATTTTTATGCCTAAGGATGATTGCCTCAAGGGACAAAATTACACTCTATGGAAAGATGTCATGCGCGCCTATCTATACACGAACCTTCTTCATGAGGTAGTAGATGGATCAGACCCCGAACCCAATAGAGATACCAACTTAGACAATTGGCATGTGTGGAATGTCAAGGACAAAAGAGCTTTAGGTGAGTTGTTACTTGCGTGTGACAAATTGAGGAAAGGACATATTACTGCCTGCAAGACATCTAAGGATGCTTGGGACACGTTAGCCTTTTTGTATGAAGACAAGACCCCTTCGAAGATATATGCATTAGAGGCCGAGTTTCATAATTTGACCATTAGGCCACACGACACAATTACCAAGGTCATAGCCCAATTTGAGGATTACCAGCATAAATTAGCACTATGCGGTAGGCAGATATCTCTAATGAAAACATGGCCATTCGGCTTCTCAACAAGTTACCTAAGTCGTACGAAACATTTGTCACAACTTTGTATAATCGCGGCCAAGTCTTATCTTGGGAAGAGGTTCGTCGACTATTGCTCCTTCATGACTCGCGAGCCAAATCGACTTCCTCACAAGAGTCAGCCATGAAGGCCAAAGGCCCATTCAATAAGGGCAAAACCACAAGTCGTGAGGCTAGCAATGGATCTAAGCACGGATCGCATAATCCATCGAAGAAGTTCACCTGTAATTTCTGTGGAAAATTAAGACACTTAGAAAAGTTTTGCTATAAAAAGAAACAATCATCAAAGGCTTCTACGTCTAGGCAAGCATCCAAAGGCTTCCAACATAGATCCCACTGCTCAAGTGAGGAACTCTTCATCTCCATAGAAGCAAATGCATTAGTGACTTCTAGCTCCCCGCATGAGTGGATCTTTGATAGCGGAGCTACCTCCCATATGTGCAAAGACAAGGACTCCTTTCAGGAACTCGAAGAGCACACGAGAGAAGTTTATCTTGGCAACAACAAAAGTTTACCCATCGAAGGAAAAGGGAAAGTTCAAATTTCCAACCATCAGGGGGAATGCAAGTCTTTATCCAATGTTCTATTTGTCCTAAACTTATGTATGAATCTAATTTCCATCAAGGCCATTACAGATTAGGACAAACAAGTATGGTTTGATAACACCTCAGTTAAGGTAGTTGATCCCTATACAAAGGATGCCATTGCTCAAGGTATAGAAGAAAAGGGCCTCTACAAGCTGTCATACTTTGTATCCAAAGAATCAAACTCAAGTTTGTGGCACGAGAGATTTGGCCACACTTCTTACTTATCAAAAATCTCTTCATCCCAACTTGTGAAGGGATTGCCAAAGATAGGGAAACTTACTGATGTCTGCCAAGCTTGCATGTGGACCTATGAACACCCCATCCTTGAGTGGATCCCTCTACTTTTATCTTCTAGTAGATGACCACTCTCGCTTTATTTGGGTGTACTTTTTGAAGTCAAAGGCAGACACATTCTCTAAGTTTCAAACTTGGATCAAGGAAGTTGAGAATGAAGCGTCAACTAAAGTCAAAACCATCAGATCAGATGGAGGTGGAGAATTTATCATTAATGACTTTGATAACTTTCTCAACCAGAAAGGGATCAAACGTCAAGTCACTCAGCCTCATACTCCATCCCAGAATGGAGTAGCTGAAAGGAAGATACGTAGTGTGATGGAAATGGCACAAACAATGCTTCATCACAAGGATCTACCCTACAATTTCTGGGCAAAAGATGTGCATACTGTCGTTCATATTCTTAATCGAGGCTTTACAAGTGCTTTACACAACAAAACACCCTTCGAAGCCTACTATGGAAGAAAACCAAATGTGAACTACTTTCGAGTCTTTGGTAGTGAAGCTTTTGTCCATGTACCTATAGAAGATAGAAACAAGTTACAGGCAAAGTCCAAGAAACACATATTCATAGGATACAGTGACCAATCAGAGGCCTATCGTCTATATGATATGGAAAACCACTCCATCACTATTTCGAAGGATGCGATCTTCAATGAAGCTTCATCATACTCAAGAAAAGATTCAAGTACAAGTCTTAGTCCACCTATCTACACTTCAGAGGGGGACTCAATATTTCCAAACTCCAACTCAGAAGCAAGTACTTCCCAACAACCACGCCGATCTCAAAGGCTCCTTGATAAGCGCCAACGCGAACAAAGTCATTATGTTAATTATGCTCTAATGCACCAAATTCAGCAAATCCCAGAGCCATCCAACTACAAAGAAGCTCAAGGCCAACCAAAGTGGGAAGCAACTATGCAAGAGGAATTGGATGCTATAGCACAGAACAAAACTTGGACATTAGTTCCCAAACCAACCAACCATCAAGTCATAGGAGTCAAGTGGATATATAAAGTCAAATAAAAGTTTGATGGCACTCTAAATAAATATAAAGCAAGATTAGTCGCTAAGGGATAGAAGCAACAACATGGCATTGACTATGAAGAAACCTTTGCCCCTACTGCAAGATTCACAACCATAAGAATCGTCTTAGCACTAAGTGCTCACTTTAAATGGCCCATTTACCAGCTGGACGTCAAAAGTGCATTCCTTAATGGAGATCTTCAAGAAGAAGTATATGTTGAACAACCTGAAGGCTTCAAGATCAAAGGCAAAGAAGATCAAGTCTACAAGCTTCACAAGGCACTTTACGGACTCAAGCAAGCTCCCAGGGCCTGGTATGAAAAGATTCACAAGTTCTTTGAAGACAAGGGATTTCACCGAAGCAATGCTGATGCTATTCCCTACATCTATCAAAAGGAGTCTTTAATAGCCATCATCATTCTCTATGTAGATGACTTGAACTTGACAGGCTCAGACGATGAACGCATCCAGTTCATCATCACACAGCTTCATCTTGAGTACTCTATGACATATCTTGGATTACTAAACTACTTCTTAGGTATGGAAGTTTGGCAAACAAAAGAAGGTATATTTCTATCATAGAAGAAGTACTGCTCTGATCTACTTTCTAGATATAACATGGACCAGTGTCACTCAGTTTCTACACCACTTGATCCTAACATCAAGCTTACACTAGAGGAATCATCATCACTTGTGGATGTACATACCTATCGACAACTTGTTGGCTCATTACTCTATCTTGCCAACACCAGATGGTATACTCAGTCAGTTTGCACATCAGCCTCAACAGACTCATTGGGATGCTGCTCAGAGACTACTTTGATACCTTGCCCTCACCCGACATCATGGTCTTTGGTATAGAGGGGGCATCGAACTCGTCAGATATTCGAATTCAAGTTGGGCTGGTGATCTTGGTTCTCGACGGTCTACTTCTAGGTTTATATTCTTGCTTGGCTCAGGACCTATCTCTTGGGCAAGTAAGAAGCAGCCTGCAGTTGCACTATCATCTACCGAGGCCGAGTACCGAGCATCGAGCTTTGCAACATGTGAGCCCATCTGGCTTTGACGTTTATTCTCTGACATTGGTGTTTTGCAGGATACTCCGACATGTCTTTGCACGGACAACCAGTCAGCCTTGGCCATCGCCAAGAATCCAGTGTTCCACGCTCGGACGAAGCACATCGAGATCCAGTACCACTTCCTCTATGAGAAGCTCATATCTCAGGAGATTAATCTAGAGCAGTGTACCTCTCAAGAGAACCTGGCGGACATGTTCAGAAAGGCTCTACCTCCGGTGGACCTTTGCAGCATTCAGCCACTCCAAAATGGAGCTGCAGAGGGGGTGTTGATGACATGATCGCTCCTACTTCATCTACAATTGTATCCGCATGCGTGCATCTCCATTTTGTATCCAGGAGGCACTCCATTTCTAGTCTATTTCCATTTTATATTGTATTTCCTTTGTATTTGGGTACTTTGCCATGTGCTTCTACCAGTTGTATTCATTCTCCTTTCAGGAGACTTATCCCACATATGATGTACTTTTGAGAGCCCCTCCCAAATCTATATAAGGAGGGCCTCTCCCCTCATTTGTACTTGGTTAGAAGCTTGAGGAGCCTACTCCATGCTCTTGGCAAGCTTATTTCTAATCCACATGAGTTTACCCATTTCATGGTCTACTCATTTTGTGTCTCACACATTCTTTGTTTTATGAGAGTACTTTACTTTTCATTTTGCTTCCACATGCGTACTCTCTACAGGACCTTCCCAATGCCATATAAGCTATTGAACCTATGTACTCTCTCAAACATATCATACAAAGTCCCATAAGTATATGGCACTTAATGTGCATTCAAAACAACATCAAATGAAGGCCTACATAGACAAAGCATGAGGACAACTGCTACAACAAACAAAGGAGCCTACAAGAATGAGAGGACCCTACCAAAGATCCCATCAATGGATCCTATGAAGACTACAACAAACAAAAAGACCTACAACAAAAGGAGAAGCAAAATGGATCAAAAGCACCACCTACCCCATGATGTAAACCCTTGTACATGTCTAGGGATCCCATATGTCCCTAGATCCCAACAAAAACCACTTGGATCCCAAATGTCCAAGTTAATGTCTTGGGATCCCATATGTCCCAAACTTGGATCCCATATGTCCAAGTTATGTCCAAGCATCCCATATGTCCTTGGATGCTAAAAACCAAATGGACTAAGTGATCCCATATGTCACTAGTCCCCATATTAAAAACAAATGGGTCATCACATGGAGGGGGGGTGTTGAGAGTTCCATGCTCCACCTGTTTGTCCAAAGCTAGAATCATTCTCATGCAAGTTCACTTATCCCACATGCAAGGGAATTCTCCCAAACTCCATATAAGCAAGGCCTCCCTTCACTCCAAACAAGTCATTCCACTCTAGCTCATTGCCAAGAGTGTGCATCCTCTCCTCATGGAGTCACCATGCTCATAGAGCAATCTTTGTAAGTTCATTTCCATTTTAATTCATTCACCATGTTTTGTTATCTTTTGTTCCTTCCTCCTTAGCTTGTTATACTTGTGAATGTGAGTAGAGTAGGAGTAGTCTTTTTTCATTTCAACATATGTGGGTGTGTATGTATGTGTATATGCATATGCATGTGCATTGTGTACGCATATGTATGTATGTGTGTGTATGTGCATGTCTCTATGTGTATATATGCATGTGTGTGTATGTATGTGTATGTGAGTGTATATATATGTGTGTATGTGTGTATGTGCATGTGTATGTATGCATGTGTGTATGTATGTATGCATATGCATGTAAGTGTATGTATGCATATGAGTGTATGTATGCATATGAGTGTATGTATGCATGTGAGTGTATGTTTGTGTGTGTGAATGTGTGTGTCTGTCTATGTGTGTATATGTATGTGTAAGTATCTGTATGTGTATGTGTGTGTGTGTGCATATGTGTGTGTATGTGCTTGTGTTTATGTATGTATACACATGCATGTGTGTGTACAAATGCACGTGAGTATGTATGCACATGTGTGTATATGTATATGTTTGTGTATATATGTGTGTGTGTTGTGTGTATACATGTGTATGCATAAGTTTGTATGTGTGTGTATGCATCTGTTTCTATGCGTGTGTATATCCATGTGTTTGTACAGTGCGTTTGTGTGTGTATATGTGCATATGTGTGTATGTATGTGTGTGTATGCATATGTGTGTATGTATGTGCATGTGTGTGTATACACGTGTCTATGTATGTATGCATGTGCATGGTATGCATGTGAGTGTATGTGTATGTGTCTATCTGTGTGTAGGTATATGTGCAAGTATCTATATGTGTATGTGTGTGTATGCCTATGAGTGTATTTATGTATGTGTGTATGTATGTATGTATGTATGTGTGTGTGTATACATATGTATGTATGTATGTATGTGTGTATGTGCATGTGTGTGTATGCATGTCTATTTATGTATGCATGTGAGTGTATGTGTGTGTATGCATGTGTGTATGTATGTATGTATGCATATGCATGTATATGCATGTGTATGTATGTATGCATATGAGTGTATGTATGCATGTGAGTGTATGTGTGTGCGTCTATGTGTGTGTAGGTATGTGTAAGTATCTGTATGTGTATGTCTATATATATATGCATGTCTATGTGCATGCATGTATGTGTAAGTATCTATATGTGCATGTGCATATGTGTATCTATGTGTGTGTCTATGTGTGTGTATATATGTGTAAGTATCTATATGTGTATGTGTATGTATGCATGTAAGTGTATGTATGCATGTGAGTGCATATGTGTGTCTATGTGTATCTATGTATGTGTAAGTACCTGTATGTGTATGTGTTTATGTGTGTATGCATATGTGTGTGTATGTGCTTGTGTTTATGTAGATATACATATGCATGTGTGCATGTATGTATACATATGCATGTGTGTGTACGAGTGCATGTGAATATGTATGCACATGTGTGTGTATGCATATGTGTGTGTATGTGCATGTGTGTGTATACATGTGTCTATGTATGTATGCATATGTATGTATGTATGCATATGTATGTATGTATGCATGTGATTGTATGTGTGTGTATGTATATGTGCAAGTATCTATATGTATATGTGTATGTGTATATGTGCAAGTATCTATATGTGTATGTGTGTGTATGCATATGTGTGCATTTGTAAATGTGTGTTTATGCATATCATACATGTGTGCATTTGTGTGCGTGTGTATATATGTGTGTATGTATGTGTGTGTATATGTGTGTATGCATATGTGTGTATGTATGTGCATGTGTGTGTATGCATGTGTCTATGTATGTATGCATACACATGTGTATGCATGTGTGTGTGTATATGTGCAAGTATCTATACATGTATGTGTATGTGTATATGTCTATGTGTGTGTATGATTTTGTGTGCATATGTGTCTATGTATGTGTGTATATGTGTGCATGTGTGTGTATGCATATGTGTCTATGTATGTGCATGTGTGTGTATGCATATGTGTGTATGTATGTGCATGTACCTTTGCTTGTTCGGTCGCCCCATCGCTTGTTTGCTCTCGTTCGCTCTTTCGTTCGTTTGCTCGCTCCTTCACTCGTTTGCCTTCGCCCTCACACTTGATCCTAGCACAAATGTGCCGAGAGAAATCAAACCTTTTTTTTTCAAATTCACTGAGTGTCACTTATACAATATCATCGCGTATTCGACATGCTCACATTATTTTTGTTATTTCTCTTTTGCAGTGTCGCATAAGTGACTATCTGTGCTTTTTTTTTTCAACTCGAGGTGTTGCTATGCCTCCTTTATCCTTGTAGTGTTACAACTTAGAGCACCATGGGATCATTTGTGGTCACTTGAGGGTGGAGTATTGAGTATATCTAAAAGTTGAAGCTGAATCTTACAGTTGAAGCTCTCAACTCAGTGATTTAGGTAATATGTTAGCTTTACATCTACTGCCATATTTGTTGCCAGTGTTTTTAGGGCTTGATTAACAACCAATATCCCCCCTTTTCATCCTATGCTTACACCATAATTCACATGTGGACCCTTGATGGTTTCTTGGTGGATTGCAATAGTTACAAAGGGAAGATCATGAGTCCTACCAATGTCTATGGCTTCTGCCAACGATTCATATGTGATCTTCGGTGTAATCCTCCTTGTTGATATCGTGGTTGTACACTCTGAGGCATCACCACGTTTTTTTGTGCTTTCATTTTTTTGCTACTATATGTAGTGGTCTAGATCTCCTGTAGTTTGGATTATAGTAACAAGTACTGTAATGATGCACCATTCTCTAACAGATTTAGCAATATAACTATTTTTGTGATTTGGTAGGTCTTTGTAATACATCCATTTTTTCCAAGAGTAGACGTTTTAGATTGTTTCCACTTTGATCTTTAACCTTTTTCTCTCCCGATTGTTTCTTGCTTTTGTGTTCTTCTTCATCATCATTGGTTTCTTATTCTGTCTTTGATTATAGCTCCCGATTTATGGATTCATCATCTTGATCGGAGAAATCTAATGGTGATCCTTCAGAATCAAAATTGTATTGTCCTTTATTCTTTTCCTTTGATTTTCTTTTATTGATAAGACCACATAATCGTTTTGGATTCTATTAAATTTGTGAAATCTTGTTCTCTCCCCAATGGTGTGTGAGTCCTCCATTGCCCCTCTTGTCTGGTGTAGGTTTCTCCTCCTCACTCTATTGATGGTCATCCTCTATCAGTGGTGTGTTAACAATTCTTGTGCCCTTTGTGTTAGAAGATTAAAAGCCGCTTGGATCCAAAAAATCACCGGCATCTATAAGTATGTTTGAATCCAATTGCATTGCTAATTCGTCCAATATGTGACTTGGGCCTGAGTTCTATAGAGCTCCAGTTGCATTGTGTTCCAAATCTATGCATTCTTTAAAATGAACACTCGTGTGTCAAATATCTTGATGCACACCAACAAGCTTAGCTCATCACTAATCAAACCAAACAAAATACACGAGTATACACAAAGATGTTCCATTCTACTTGTCCATATGAACATAATACCTTGATATTTCCATATGGGCAACTCAATTGTGGCATTGAAGTTCATTTCCTCTTCGGAAGCGCTTGCATGCTATTTGTATGCAATATGAAACTAGAAATCTACAAAAATGACACTTCCTCTAAGTTTCACCCAATTTGAAAATTTCAATATAGACCAAACATATCATTCAAGAATCATGAGATTATTAAACTTTTGTACCTTTTTTTTTTTACAATAATAACTCTTATTATCATTAGTACAAGTATAATAATTTAGAGCGTCACGACATTTTTCATGTTTTAACAAGGTAACACTAAGAATGGATATCAAAAATCACTCTTGAAACTTTGAGAAAGAAGCATATGTGTGAAAAAAATGCAATTAACACAAAAAGCTAATATAAGCTTGCATTGTGCTTTCTCATGAGGATCTAGGCTGGCAGGACTATTAGAAAATAAAAAAATGAATTAGCTAAAATTGAAAAAAAAATTGGCAATATAATAGGCTGCTCAACCTCATGAACATGTAGACTAGCCGGATTGTAGTGTTTCTTTTTATATTTTTTTAATTAATTCAAGAATTTACGTACCGAGAACTTAAAAAATAAAATGGAATAGAATAGGCTGCTTAAGCTCAAGCACATAACATGAAAGCGGGAGTTTTATGATACGAACTTTTCGAAGTTGGCACATGTAGATTAACATAATCTGCCTCCTCCCTTTCGTCGCTCTGGGAAAAGGTCGATCAAGATTCTACCGTTAAATAGAAGCCGTTATGTATGTTCATTGTTCAGAGTAAGATTGTCTCGAGACGAAGACTGAATCCGTGCTTCTTTCCCGAAGCCTCCATGTCAGTGCTCGACAGTGAAGAATAGTGTGTCTGGAGCAGCATTTTCCAGGTGTCTCACATTTCTCTCTCTATGGAGTACACACAGGCAGCCACGCACAAGCATATGCCGCGCGCGCGCGCGCACACACACACACACACACACACACACACACACACACACACACACACACACACACACACACAAACACACACCCCAAAACTACTCTAAACACCACGGAAAAGGCGCAGTTGCGAGGGATCATGGTATAGTGTTTTTTAAGAATAAGGAGAGCCGTAATCCTTTTGGGAAGAATCCTGGTGCAAAAGAAAACATGAGGGATAAGTATGGGTCGTTATAATTCATTTTTGTCATTCTTTGCTTTTTTTTTTTGTATTTGTAAATTCTCTTTTCTTGATTTATAACGATCGAAAGGATTTGGAATCAAAGCTTAGGACTACAAACAATAAAGCCGCTTACAAGAATGCTATCCTGGATGCTGCTTCAAATTGACCCTTATAACCTCGTCCCAATGCACATGAGTGATGAAAGTGCTTGGATAGGGAAAGATGATCAGGCTAGAAGAGCTTTTTTTCACGTGCTTTTTCTAGTTTGGACATACCATTGGACCAAGCTGCCCCATCCTTTTGTCCTAGTCTCTTCAAAGAGGTCTTAAAGATCCTTTTAATTTATCATCCTACAGTATATAGCAAAGGTCAGCATTATACACTCTTCTGCATCTTCCAAAAGTGTACACATGTTGTATTTCAGTTGCTGATTCGGCAAAATGTATGTTCTTAGGCCAGGGATCTGATAATAATTTTGGATTATGGCTTTTTCGTAGGAGATCTCGTCGTGGGAATGAGTGGTCGCATCAATATAGAATTATTCTAAAATCTTGCCATTACAAATTCAATATAGAGGTTAGGGAGATCTGTTTCTCACACCCTCGTAAGTGCTTGCTAGAATGTGAAATCTAGTCTTTAATACAAACCTCAAAAAATTTGGGGGTTTATATGAACCATTGCATTATCCATTAAAAACAAGACGGTTTTGGCATAGATAGCATTCTTACTACTTAGTGGATAGATATTCAAGTTTAACATTTGGTTTGTTATTCTATTTGTGTTAATGTATGATGAGATAATATAGAAGTTTTTGAATTTTTTATCTGCATGAATATTGATTTCAAATGCTTGTCAGAGGGATCATCTTCCATGTGTTAACCTTTCCTAGTAAGTGAGCACAATATCTTATGGTTTTGCAAAAGTTTAGGGTTTTGACCATTTTTTTCTAAAAATTGGCTTCTATCATGCACAACTTCCCAAGTAGACCCGCCCCATGAAATCTTACCAAGTTTAACCTAGAATGTGACTTAAAATTAGTTTGGTGAAAAAATCAAGCTTAGCTGAAATCACACAAATTTTGGCGTATATTTTTAGTGAAAATATCTATCTCTTAGATTTGTGTCATGGAAAATAAAAAATTATAATATCGAAAGAAAAAAATCGACCCTACGGAGCGAAATTGTTATTTTTAGTGATTCCCCATTCAAAAGCTATGCAGAGTCTTCTATCTTTGGTTGGCTTTGCCTTACAATGCATGTGGCACAACCATGGAAACAGTTTGTGCTTCTAAGAATGACTCCATTGGAATTTCTTTATGGTTACTAGGGCGCATGTTTTGATCGACATGTTTCAGTAGTAAGCATTTCTTATGCATGTGCTCTAAGGCTTTTGCCTGAGCATCTTCCTTGGTTCGTTGTTCTTCTTGTCTTGTATTTGTAGGCACCTATAATTGTCTAAAGATGTGTGTGGTGAGGGATTCTTGGTAGAGTTTGACTCTACAACCACTTATATAATTTAGTATCCCCTTCAAGTATGGATAATTGTATCGAGTTACTAGGTGATATGCAATGTATCACATAGGGTCTATGTCCTCGTTTTTGTAGCTTTTTTGTGTGTTGCATTAATGTGTAGACAAGTACAAGGTCTCCATCTCGCAGCTTCTTATTTTTTATATGAGCATCGAAATAAGCTTTCTGTCCCTTTTTATGAGCATAGATACACGCTATTGCCTTTAGGCCCGTTTCTTGAAGTACTCTGAGTCTATCCACCAAAGGAGATAATTCAAGACCATTCCATTTATAATCTCTTGCTAATTTGAGAGTTGATACAAGGAAGTTAGTAGGAAAGATTGCATGTGTCCTTCCCATAGCTTCTTATTTTTTATATGAGCATCGAAATAAGCTTTGTCTCTTTTTATGAGCATAGATGCATGCTTCTTCCTTCTCGCATGTTTCTTGAAATGCTTTGAGTTTATCTACCAAAGGAGATAACTCATGACCATTCCATTCATAATTTCTTACTAATTTGAGAGTTGATACAAAGACGTCAATAGGAAAGATTGCATGTTGTTCGTGTACCAAGTTAGAAGGACCGGCTCTCAATGTGGTCTTATATGCTACATGATAAGCCAAACTAAGCCAAACTGCATGATGGAGTTGCTTATCCCAATCTTAGCATACCATACTAAACGAGTTTTGTTAGAACTCTGCAAAGTATTATGTTGGAACTCTCAGCTTGATTGTTCACTTGAGGATGATATGGAGTTGATTTTTGATGGACAACCAAAAACTCTTTTATTTGCACCTCTATGACTTTGTTTACAAATGAGTACCTTTGTCGCTAGTTATCTATCAAGAGATTCTTGAGCATAAAACTCCAAAATAAGTAATTGGAGCTACCTTGAAGACGGTCATTTGGAGACAATATTCCAAGTATACTAGATTGGTCTCTATCTCCCATCTCAATTGGATTTAGACAGATAAGATTAGAATCCTAAAGACAAGATAGAGTTTGTGTACTCTGAAATAAGTAATTGGAGCTACCCTCAAGATGGTTATCAAGAGACAATATTCCAAGTATACTAGATTGGGCTCTATCTCCCATCTCAATTGGATTCAGATAGATAAGATTAGATTCCTAAAGCTCAAACAAGATAGAGTTTGACATGAGCTAGGTCATAAAATTCTTGACAAGATAAGACTCTTGTACATAAAGTACTTTACTAGAAGTCTTATAGCAAACTTTGCACCAAAGCAAGTCTTACCCTTCACATCAGAAAGGAATATGTTACACTTAAGTAACCTCAAGATTTACTAGGTCAAAAGTCAAGTCAACAAGATTGCTTAAAATGACAAAAGGCTCTTCAATGCCAAATTAGGTATTGTGCAGTAGGCATTGTACAACTTTTGGTGGTTAGTCCAAAATCTCTACCATGAAGGGGGGTTATTTAGCTCAATCTATTACGAGTCACGAGATTCCATTGTACCATACTATTGTCAATTCAAATCTGAGGGCTTGCTACATATTCATGAACGGTACGAGTGTCGATTGGATTTATCGAAAAAAAGAAAAAAGTATGGTGGGACTTAAGACTTTTTCGACTATATTGGAAAAGAAAATCTTGGAAGGAAGCTCAAGAGAAGCTTGTATGGGCTAAAGCAAGCTCCTAGACCATGATACAAAAAGTTTGATGCATTCATGCTCAAAAATGGGTTCAAAAGAAGCCATATTGATCATTGTTTGTATGCCAAAAAGGACAAAGATAGCAGCCCCATTATTCTTTTGTTATATATTGATGGTATGTTCTTGGCTATTAAGCAAAGAGACTTAGATGCCCTAAGATAGCAATTGCATGCTGCATTTTCAATGTAAGATATTGGTGAAGCTGAACATATACTTGGAATGAGGATAATAAGGCATAGAGATAAGCACATCTTGTATTTATTGTAAGAGAAATACATAAAAAAAGTGATGGACAAATTTAATATGTTGAAGCAAAGCCTCTTGGGGTGTCATTACAACCATATACTAAGCTTTCCAAGAAAGATTGTCCATCTAGTAGTGAAACGGTTAATTATACGAAAAGTGTTCCATATGTATCAGCTTGAGGTTCACTTATGTATGCAATGGTTGTTACTAGGCTTGACAATGCCCATGTAGTGGGAATTAGTGGGAGTTGTAGTGGGATACAAGAGATGTGCAAGCCTTGGCCATCATATCTCTTTCTATAAAGAGATCTCTTATTCCTTATCTTAGACCTTGTAAAACATCTAAATACATGTCTCATTTGCACATGTTCCTTCTCCTAGTTGGAATGAGGATAATAAGGCATAGAGAGAAGCATTGTAAGAGAAATACATAAAAGAAAGTGATGGACAAATTTAATATGGCTGAAGCAAAGCCACTTGGGGTGTCATTACAACCGTATACTAAGCTTTCCAATAAAGACTGTCCAGCTAGTAATGAAGCGGCTAATTATATGAATAGTGTTTCATATGTATCAGCTTAAGGTTCACTTATGTATGCAATGGATGTTACAAGGCCTGACAATGCCCATGTAGTGGGATTTGTAAGCTGATAAAGAGGGAGTTGTAGTGGGATACAAGAAATGTGCAAGCCTTGTCTCTCTCTATAAAGAGATTTCTTTTTCCTCGTCTTATACCTTGTAAAAAATCTAAATACATGTCTCATTTGCACTTCTTCTTTCTCCCAGTTCCCCGATTACAAAAGCTCTTAGATTTCTACCCAAACCTCTTCAAGGAAAGATTGGAAAGAGTGTAATTCTTGTTTGTGACATATTTATTGATGATATTTGTTTGGGCATTTTGATAGAAAAGATAGATACATTTGGAAATAAAGGTGATGCAAAAGAAATCCAATCAATGATTCCTTCGATAGAAAGTCATCCACAATTCTTTATCAAGTTCATCCGATATGGAAGATATAATGATATCTTGTTGAGAAGATGGTGGAAAAGTTATGTTTGCAGATCTTATCAAAAGCAATTTGATTGTGAAATCTTGAAGTTTCGTGTTCAATCTGAATTGAACATCAAAGAGCGAGGAATCTTTATCAAGTTAAAGAGACATGTTGTTATGCAGTAGTGTGTGTTTCATACTTTGGCTATATCTTTGGACTTTGGATTGAAGAAAAAGACTTCTACTTCAAGTAACATTGAAGTATCTACATGTGGAAAGGTTTATTTCACATAGGAAGTTTGTCAGAAAGATAAGACAAAACAAAATCCCAAATTAGAATTTAGAGGAGGGAATTGTTGGAATTTTAGGCTAGCGACTTGGCGAAATTTGAGCTTTATTATTTAAGGAATTTATTCATTATTCATTGTGTATATTCATGAATTTCGTAACTAAAAGTAGGATTTATCGTACCCATATACCATGCAGAATGGATCTCACCGATCGTTATTGTCCGTAAGAAGAATAAACATTTATGAATCTGTGTAGGTTACACAAAATTAAATACAAATGAACAATTATGAATCTGTGTAGGTCACAAAAAATCAAATACAATGATAGTACCAGATCCGTTTCCATTACCCTTCCTGGAAAGCATGTTGGATGAGGTAGCTTGTCCAGAAATCTATTGGTTCCTTGACGGCTATAGTGTATACAATCAAGTAAGAATGGTTGGGAAGGGCATCTCAAAGATTGCATGTATTATGAATTGGGGAGTGCACTCATGTACGGTCATATGGTTTGGACTTCCACAATGCCCTTCAACACCTTTCAAAGCTATATGGAGGAGATCTTCTCCCCTTACTTAACCAGTTTCATAAGGGTATTCTTGGATGATTTTTCTCTATCTGACAACGAGATTGACCACTTGGAGCACTTATGATTTTGTTTGAGTAAGTGAAGAGAATATCAATTGTGTTTAAATCCGACAAGATTTGTCGTTGCTGTTTCGTGGGTAAAGTTATTAGGACATATACGGTGGCATGGAAGGCATATGTAGTTTTTGGCACATATTGTTATCCTTATCAATTGACTCGCTACTGTACTGCCTAGAGAGTTCACTTGGACACATGTTTGTCAACCACTCATGACTTGCTAAAAACCCTACTTACCCAAGCCTCGATTCTACAAGCACCAGATTGAGAGAAGCTCGTGTTCCTCGATGCTTTTGAGATTGCCATTGTTGTGTCTTGATCCAACAAATTGATAAATGGTACCGATCCATCTACTACTATGCTAGTCTCCACTTGCATTAGTTGAACGTAACTATCTCGTCACAGAGAGGAAGTGCTGTGCTTCAGTCTGGAATATTTTGTAAAGAAATTTAGACATTATTTACTTGGCCGTCAATTTACCTTTCATGTTGATCATTCGGCTTGTAGTTACCTTGTCAAGGAGGAGAATTTAGTTTGAGGATTGGCTTGATGGGTTATTTTACTTCAGGAATTTGATTATGATGTCATTCACAGACCTGATTTATCATGTCATTTGCTGATTTTCTCTATTGTCTTGACTCGAGCGAAGCCCCTACAGGTATTTATGACTCTTTCCCTAACTCATCCATTTGTACGACTCAACCAAATCAACCCATGGTTCACTACCAAAAATAGAAATACTTAAAAGGAATCTCAATATTTTCCTTTTCTTCTATAGAGAGAAGCATGTTTGCTCTTAACTTACAAGTATAACTGTTATTCTATACTTGCTTAATTCAAGTATGAAAATTACACTTGGATATGGAGTTGTTATCCATACCTATAAAAATGTATGGGCAGTTTTCTTGATTGGCATTGTGATTTTGAGCAGACATTTGAATGGAGAATCTAAATTTATGAATGACCAGTCATTGAATGTTTGCAGGTTTTATTTCTTGGACATAACTTGTGAAAATCATTCAGAGACTGGCAGACAAATATACAATGTTCCTGAAACTCTGTTATAGAAAGACTAATAGGTTTTTGTAATTATTGCTCATTTGTCACAGAGTCAGCTGAAAAACCCAACTATACTGATCTTTTGAAGCATATCAGTCGAAGAATACTGTTGTGAAAGTAATGCGCAACAATGGCTGCACAGTTTTTTTCCTTGTTATGCATGCTGCATTGTAGGGATACATTGTAATGTAGCAGACATTTGTTGATTTTGTGTGAAGCATAGGCATTGATCATGCTTATCAGATCTTGGAAAGAGTGTCTGCATTTTCCTCAATAAAAATGCATGCATGGTACACTCAAGGAATGGATTCTTACGAGGCATTTATTGTTTGGATTTCATTGAAAAAGAGCACATACATATGTTCTTTCATGCTTTGGATAGACATTGTTTGTTTGGTAAGAAGAATAGCTTAAGGATATATTTATTTTTAAAATAGGTGAGTACACTGTGTTGAAGGAGTATGAGGAGGCGTAGCCCCAGTTACAGCCCTCCTAGAAGGGGATATAGAACCCCACCTAGAGGGAGATTCGGTAGGCACAGAGATCCGCCTTGTGGTCTTCTTGTCCGCAATATTCCTAAGGACAGCAGGTGTTTTCATTTTTAGGATTGCTTCTTGTGCTACATTTTTCCAGCAACACCTACTCATGCTTTGAGCTTTTCTTTGCAGGCCTGAGGAAGTCCGCAGTGTATTTGATCGTTATGGACGTATTCGGGATGTGTACCTTCCAAAAGATTTTCACACTGGGTAAGTTATGGACAGAGTTTATGAGATGCTTTTTTGATGAGGTTCCTGCATATGGATAGAGTAAGAGTTTGTTTGCAATATCGCTTTATTAAAAAATTTGATGCATTTTTTTCTTGGTAATTTGTGCTTTTTACTTGGTAATTTTAGGTCTAACTGTTATTCACTACGTTTTGGCTGACAATAGCAGTAAGAATATTTTTTTTGTTCCTATGTTCTATGAATACTCTCTGCCGATTGATACAGAGAATCTCAGTTTTTAATGCAAAAAAAGTCTAAACTCATGAATATTAAAGCTGGCATGATCAATTATTTCCTGGGTCTCAAGTGGAGCCATCTCGCATGGTGGGAATTGCATTCAGCAAAGAGCTTGATCTGGAGCAACTGTTGGTACTTTGTATGATATTGGCTGTGTAAGGTCCTAGATTTTTCAATGAAACAGCTGATGGATGAAGGTTGCTTGCGTACTTTGTGATGCTTAGACAACTTAATGATTCATTTTCTATTTAGTTTTTGAGACTTTTTGGTGTGGAGAGGAGTCCATCCTTGTCATGATGAAGCTGAAGAAAAGAATGGCAGTGAGGGTATGCTACCTTGGTTTTGTATATATGCAGAAGTGTTTTTCTCTTTTGTGAGTACCATAGTTATCGCAAACAGAATCCAAGGTCAATCGTGGCCATAATGTTCCCACTTAGAGTCCAAAGTCAATCATCTATGTTTATGGAAGAAGGATCGGCGCATTATAGGAAACCTTGGATGTTGGATGCATTTGGACTCTCTTGAAGCATGAATAATGCCCCTCCATTTGATTTATGATCACAATACTTGCATTTACATGCACATCGCCTTTTGATTGTTGTTGCAATGCTTATACTTAAGTCTTATTCCCATTCAGCTTATGCTTGTGCCCATGTGAGTATACCCAGTACCTACAAAAGTTAAGGGTTGAAATCAGTTGAAAGTAGCTAAAGTTGGAATAGGAAAGTTATCTCAAGGACAAGAGTGAGAGATAATTTCACTATCTTGAGATAAGAAGAAGTGGGCCAAAATGAAGGGTCATATTTTGCATGTCAAAATGCTTGTGGCCAATTGTAGAGAGAAAGAAGAGAACATAAACAAGTAGAAAGAGTTTGCAAAAAAAGAGATGACCATAGAGGGGGGGGAATTAACAAAAAAGGAAGGAAGAAAAACATTTCATATGATTGGTAACAAAAGACTATAAATGTATGTAAATTTTTACACATGTTTGTTGGTGGACATTATTTTCTCAAGCATTTCCAAGGAGGCATCCAAAAGTTTGTATTCTCAATTTAATTGATACTCTCCACACTTATTTTAGAAATCATATACTTTAATACACTAACAATATTCTTTAAGGTATTTTCGAGAAATGTTTTACATACATTCGGTAATAACCTTATTTTGCACACATAAATGATACCTTCACCAAGTTGCTTGCTTTGCTTAGTCATATGTAGACATCTACAAAGAGTCAATCACTAGGACATATAATCCTTGCGAAGAAAGGAAAAATCACAACCATGGAGGTTTATGGAGAAATACATTGAGCAAGATAAGAAGTCGATGAGAATATAGTAGTTGCATAGTAAATTTGGGAAGAGGCAGTAGAAAAAGAAAATCAAGATAGGAGTAAAAGAAGAAAAGATGCATTGGCCCCATTGAGTGGATCTAAAATTTTATAATATTGAAAGAGGGGATATCATTTGATGAGGACACAAAGGCATTAGGTAAGATAACTAGATTCAAGGACATCCATAATGTTCTTTATATTCTAAGTTTGGGAGCAATGAAACAAATGAGGGTTTGTTGGCTTTCGAAAGTTTTGTAGCATCTTGGTGACTCTATTGGAATTTGGAAAACAATGTCAGAATAGCCAAAAATAGCCAAACTTCTTGCAAACCCTTGTATTTGGTCTAAGTCAAATTTAGGTCAAAGATGGTTGAAATTTTCTATTGACTCATTGGAAAGTACTCATTGAGAGCTTCCTAATGATATAACATTCCACCATTTCACACCTAAATCCCATCCAAAATTCAAACCCTAATTTTTTGCCCTAAATTAGCTTTTCACATTATTTTGATCCAAGGATGGTGATTTAAAGTTATAAAAGCTTTTAGGTAGTTAGCCAACACAAGGATGAAAGTTGGTAAGTTAGTTTTGTCACATGTTTTGAAACTTAAGTTAGCATATGTGATGAAGAGATAATGAATACTTTCATAAATTCACTTCCATCAACATATCCTTCTTTTGTTACTCTTTCTCTCTCTCTACAAGAGATAGAAAAATTACCTTTGAAGAGTTGCAATTCCTATTACCTAATACTTCAAGAAGAAGATCAACATAAGAGTGTGGAAGAGAATGACGAAGCCATGGTATCATCATCCAAAGGAAAGAAGAAGAAGGAGACTACAAAGAAGGAGAAGAAACTAAACAAAGCAAAAAAGAAAGTAAGTCATCTACTTCAAAGTCATCTTCTACATCGTCTTCCTTATCTATTACTTTTTCCACACCCAGAGAGAAGTTTACTTCATCAACATCCATTTCAAAGAAAGGTATACTCCATTATTGCAAGACAACATGTCATTTTATAGCAGAATGCAAAGAGAGGATTTTTAATGAGAAGAAAAGAACATCTCGGAATAATGCTAAAGATGGTTCAAAATCTAAGTCTTCAAATGAAGAATCTTATGCATGTTTTAGTATTGAAGAACTAGCTTTTGATCAAGAAACATAAAATGCAATCTCAGAAAATCCTTGAATCTTTGATTCTAGAACTATTAAGCAAATAGGTTGCAAGAAAATGTTTTCTTCCCTTATTCACTCTACATGTAGGAGAGTAACCATAGCATATGGCCATGACCTAATTGTTGCTAGTGTTGGAGAAGGTTCGTTAGAGTCAAGAGTAGGTGAAAATTTTAACAATTTCTAATGTTCTTTATATTCTAGAATTAAGAAGAATTTGCTCTCCATATCTACTTTCTTATTAGATTGTTTATTATAAGAAAATTCATGCTAGATCCTCATACTTATTGAGGAGCATTGTTTATTACAAGATGAAAACAAAAGTGATATGTTTATATTGTCGAAAATTAGTCATGCTAATGCTGTCAAATCTTCTACACCAGAAGAGAATATGAAGTTATAACATTGCTAGATTTTGCCATATAAGTTACACAACATTCAAGCATATTAAAGATCTACTTTTGTTTTACTAGATGATGTAGAGTCATATAAAGGATACTAGATGATGTAGAGTCATGTAAAGGATGCCTTGAAGAAAAGCTTCATAAGCTATCACTCAAGAAGCAGGGATACATCATTGCTACAAGAATGTTGCAAACCATACATTTAGATGTTAATGGACCTATGAGGAAAAATTCTATTCAAGATTACAAGTATTTTGTCGTATCTATCGATGATTGTAAAGATATTTTTGGATTTTTGGATTAAAGGCAAAGCTATGTGTCTTTCCTACTCTCAAGAAGTTTTTAGCTATGGTTGAAAATGAAAGTGAGGCTAAAACAGATTTAAGAAGTGAGAGAGGTGAAGAGTACATGTTAGAGGACTCTTAATCATTTGTTGAAGGCAAAAGTATCTATCATCAACTCACTATTGCTTACACTACAAAACAGAATGGTTCTGTAGAGAGAAAGAATAGGACACTTGTTGAAATGATGCGTGTTATGATGTCTTCAAGGAAGCTTTCACGTAAATTCTGTTTGATGCAATTCACAGAACTAATCATATTCTAAATAGGTCTTCCGCAATAGCTTTAAAGGTCATCACACCTTATGAAGCTTATTATGAGAAGAAATCCAATGTGAGTTATTTCAAAGTTTTTGATTCTCTATCTTTTGTTCACATTGACAAGGAGTGTGGTAAGCCTGATATGAAATCCATCAAAGCTGTTTTTATTGATTATGCTATTGAGAGCAAAGGATACAGATTCTATGTACGAAAAACAAATGAAATACTACTTTCGCACAATGCATATGTTGCAAAAAGTCAAATTTATGACATATTCGAAAATTCCAAATTTATTGAAGAATAGGGTTATGCATTTTTCCAAAGAAATTTGGATTCCTACATTCAACCATACATGGGATAGTAAGCCTTCTCAAACCCCTAATGTTTTTGTTGATAAAGGTAAAGAGAAAGTTGGTATCTTCTATTGTATTCTCACTACTATCTACACCATTCTCTTATATTTCTACACAACCTCTTGATATACCAACTTATTAAGTTTAGAAATTTCAAGAGCTCGAGAGGGAAGAGCTGTAAAGGAATAAGATGTTGCACAAGTTTTCAAGAGACTTCCAAAGTGGTTCTTTCAAACAATTCAAGATAATGATATAGAGAACTTCACAAGAAGGATAGGAAGTCAGACAAAGAAAATCATGAAGATAAGATTAATTATGTAGAACATTTTGAGATTCATACCATTCTTGCTCTTATATCAAGTGAGGATGAATCAACTAGTGTCAACGATGCATTATAAAGTTCGGTTTGGAAGAAAGCAAGGCAAGAGGAGATAGTTCATAAGAATCAAACATAGAAGCTTTGTGAGGTACCTAAAGGTGGTAAGAAAGAAAGCTATTGGTATCAAGTGGATCTTCATTATCAAAAGAAAAGCCGATGGTACAATAGACAGGTATAAAGCAAGGTTAGTTGTCAAAGGTTATGCATAAAAGAAAGGTATAGACTATGATGAAATATTTGCACCCACATCGAGAATGACTATAGTCAGAATTGTTCTTTCTCTTATTGCATCCTTTTGTTTGAAAGTAATACCAATTAGATATGAAGTCTAACTTTCTAAAAATGATGATCGTCATGAAGATGTTTATATTCAACGATTAGAAGGTTTTGAAAAACAAGGTTAAGAACATTTAGTTTGCAAGCTTATAAAGGCTCTTTATGATTTGAAGCAAGCACAAGGGTTTGGTATGAAAAGATTCATTTATATCTTTTATCCATTGGCTTTGAAAACTCTGAAGCTGCCCCCATACTCTATGTTAAGTAAAAAAACAGATGTTTTAATTATTATCATCATTTATGTTGATGAGATGATTATGATAAGTCCCAAGGACTCAAATATTAAGTTCTTTAAGTCACAACTTAAGCATATATTTGATGCTAATGATTTTAGTAATTTGCATTATTATCTTTGCATTGATTCAAATTCAAGAATGATTCTATCTATATAAGTACATTGAGAAACTTATGGAAAGGTTTGAGATGTCATATTGTAAACCTATGATGTTGGATGCTTGATCTATCTATGTAATACTCATGTATACATTTAATTTGCAATTTCTTAAGTATCAAGGTTCATGTACAAACCTCTCAAAATTCATTGAATAACAATTAAATAAATCTTAATATATTTTGAAAGGTACTATGAATTATGCAATGGTATTTGCATAGTTGCCTGATTTTATACTTCAAGGTTTTGCAGATTCTCATTGGCAAGGGGACAAAGACATAAGCATAGTTAGTAATCGTACTCGTACGAATATATCTGTACATACCTACAGATTCGTACGTATCCCTATGTACCGTACGATTTCGTATGATAAAAAAAAAAACTCTCAAAACCTAACCAAGCCTCAACGGGTCCTCATATCGCAACCTGTCGCATGCCGAGAGCTTCCGATCCGCTGCCGATCGAGTTTGCTCCACACACACCCCATTCTAGTGCTCTCTCCAAACCCTCTTCTTGTAGTTCAGCCTTCTCTAAGCACAATGGTGAGAGAAAAGCACGAGGCATTTGATCTCCATTGTGTTGGTGTGGAGAAAGACACAAAGAATGTTGGGTGTGTGTAGAAGTGCGAGAGACAAACGAGAAGCACACACAAAGAGCACAAACGCAGCAAGACACACGGAGAAGACGATGGCTGGAATAGCTCTCTCTATTGATCGATGAACTGAACTGAAGTAGGAGCTGAATAATATCCCTAAGTACAAAGTACCACCACATATGAGAGTATCAAGTATGTGGTAACATGGGGAAAAAACCTCTAGCCAGCGCTAGAGTAAAAAGTGCCCATGTATAGGGAAAAGGTTCACATCAAAGCTACTCGAGGAACACATAAGTGTAACAAACCCCCCTGGAGCGAATGATGTGAACACATACAGGGAGTGACAGATCAGCCCCCACAATGTAATAAGCCTAAAGCTTTGCGAAAAGCTTCAAACTTTTCCCGTGGAAGAGCTTTGGTGAATATGTCTGCCACATTATCTTGTGTAGGCACATATACCAAATCAATATCTCCTGCATGAAGGCGCTCTCTCACATAGTGATAATGCACCTCAATATGTTTGGTCCGTGCATGAAACACTAGGTTTCGTGCAACAGCCAAAGCACTCTGACTATCTGTGAGAATATGTGTAGCAGCATCAATCTCCATGCAAAGATCCATCAATAGGCGGCTCAGCCATATACACTCCACTGTAGCTGTGAAAACTGCCCTGTACTCGGCTTCACAACTCGATGTCGCCACTGTAGGTTGCTTCTTATTCAACCAAGATATGCATGAATCTCCAAGGAAAAAGCAATTACCAGTGGACACGCGAGTATAATAACAACCAGCCCAATCACTATCTGTAAAAGCATGCAAGCATGGCTGGACATCTCTGCCATAAAAGAGACCTAAGCTCAACGTGCCTCGAAGATATCTAAACACACGTTTCACCGCTTGCCAATGCTTAGTGCCAGGGCTATGTATGAATCGACTCAACTCGGAAACTGCATACTGTATATCCGGCCTTGTGTTGCATGCATATATAAGACATCCCACAGCCTGCTGATAAAGAGAAGTGTCAAATGCATCACTGGAATCCTAACTGAGAATCTAAATCCTGTCTCAACTGGTGTGGAAACTGGCTTGCAATCCTCAAAGTCAAAACGCTGAAGTAGTTTTTCAACTTACTTTCCTTGATGCATAACAATTCCCCCCTCAACGGATACAAACTGGATGCCAAGATAGTAGCTCAAAAGACCAAGATAAGTGATATCAAAAGTATGCTGCAAATCAGTCATAAGAATGTCAAGTTTTGCGTTACATGACCCAGTCAAGAGTATGTCATCGACATAAAGAACAAGCACTATAAGATCAGCCCCATTTTTGCGTACATAGAGTGTGCTTTCAATCGGACAACATGTGAAGCCAAGAGCAATCAAGTGCTTATGTATTTTGTCATATCATGCACGTGGAGCTTGCTTGAGACCATACAAGGCTTTATGCAAGCGACAAACCATATGCTCTTTCCCTTTCATAGCAAATCCAGGAGGTTGCTTCACATAGACCTCTTCTTGCAAATCTCCATTCAAAAAGGCTGTTTTTATGTCCAATTGATGCACTTTCCAACCTCGATGGGCAGCCAATGCAACCACGGTACGAATTGTAGTCATGCGTGAAGTAGGTGCAAAAGTTTCCTCATAGTCAATGCCATATTGTTGCGCATATCCTTTGGCAACCAATCTAGCTTTGTAGCGATCAATGCTACCATCAGATTTTCTCTTAATCTTGTAAACCCACTTTGTACCAATGGCATTCCTTCCTTTTGGCAATTCACATAACTCCCAAGTACCATTCCTATGTATGGAATCCATTTCTGATTGCATAGCACTCATCCATTGTGGATCGTCACATGCATCTTCAAAAGAAAGTGTCTCTTCATTACATGCTGTAGCAATAAGAAATAATCCACAAAATTACTTGATGCATGGTGAGAGCTTGACCTTGTTCTACCAAGTAAAGGTGCACTCAATTTGCTGTCTTGCAGGCTGAATTTTTTTAGCCATGTTTGGCTGAAAATTATCCACATTTTCAGCCCTATTTGGCTGGAATTTTTCAGGCCTTTGAACCTCAGTTGGCGGGTCTACATGGCCATAGTCAAGCGCACCATTTTGGAACAAAGGCATGAGTGTATCGAACACATCTTGTGAGCTAACTGTTGGTAGTTTTTTGCATTCAAGTAGAGGGAAAACTGAATTTTCAGCAAATACCACATCTCGACTCACAATAATTGTGTTCGTCAATGAATGGTACAACCGATATCCCTTACTTTCAGCACTATAACCAACAAATATACATTTCTTTGCCTTGTCATCAAGTTTGTGACGTTGTTGTGATGGCACAAGAGCATATGCCAAACAACCAAACACACGCATATGACTAACCATAGGCTTATGACCATTCCAAGCCTCATAAGGAGTGATGACTCTCAATGCTTTTGTAGGGCAGCGATTCAACACATAATTTCCACACATGATCGCTTCCATCCAAAACTTATGAGGAAGATGCTTTCCTTTAACCATACATCGTGCCATTTCAAGTAAAGTTCTATTTTTACGCTCGGGAACACCATTTTGTTGAGGTGTATATGGCACCGTACATTGGTGTGAAATACCTCTTTCACGAAGAAAAGCATTAAACTCATGTGACATGTACTCACCACCACGATCCGTGCGTAGAGTCAAAAGCTTTTGTGAAGAAAAATTTTCAGCCATAGCTAAAAATGCTTTGAAGCAAGAAAATACCTCATTCTTTGCTTTCATAGGATACACCCATGTATGGAGAGTAGCATCATCAATGAAGGTAACAAAATATACATGCTTCCCAAAAGATGGAGTCTTGACCGGACCACATACATCACTATGAACAAGTTGCAATTTTCTTGTAGTGTGTGTGTGACTATCTTTTGGAAAAGAAGCACGATCCATTTTTCCAAGAATGCAATCTTCACATGCATGCTTTTCAATGGACTCAAGTGTAGGCAAGCCAATAACCATGTCCTTCTTTTGCAAGTAGAGCAAACTATTGAAGTTTAAATGACCAAAACGAGCATGCCAAAGCTCCATTTCAGCCATGGAAGAAGTATGAGCAACCAAGGCATTCGAGGCAGCCCTCTTGTATGTATCCATGTGATACAAACCATCACATAATGTACCGGACATCACGATAACATCGCCATTGCTGAAATCATGAACCATACACTTATCATCAACAAAGTGTACATGAAGTCTTGCTTTGCCAATCAACAAAACTGAAATTAAGTTCTTCTTGATACCGGGCACATACAATGCATTTTTCAAGAGAATCACACCTCCATTTGCAGCCGTAAGCTCAATTACTCCTACTCCAATGATAGGATAAGAGGCATTGTTTGCACACACCACATGTCCTCCTTTAGGTGCATCTTTCAAAGAGGCAAAAAATCTTTTGCATGATGTTATGTGCTTTGAAGCACCACTATCAAATAACCAATCCGAATCAGCCTCACTCACAACCATGCATTTAGAATGTAAAGATGCATCATAATGACATGTAATAACACATGCCCAAAAATCTTGAGCAATGTTAGCTTCATCATTCTTTGCATTTGCTGAATTTTCAGCAATAGACATGCCCGATTCCTTCTTCTTTTCATTGCGTTCAGCAAGTTTTCTACACTCATCAATAGTATGACCAGCCTTCCGGCAATATTTGCATCTCTTCTTCTTTTGCAAATCACCATCATTAGAGGAATGAGTGGAAGAGGAAGCTTGAGGCTTTGGTTTTGATGAACCAAAAGCTGAACCATACTTGCTTTTTCCCTTTTGTGAGATAGCAAGTGCTTGCGTTCCCTCAATCAAACCACTCCTATTCACTCTAGATTGCTCTTCTTGCAAAAGAAGAGACACAACCTCATCAAATGCATACATATTAGGATTTCCTTTTGCAACCAAACGGAGTGTAGTAGCAAAGCTTTGAAAGGATTCCGGTAATCCTTTCAACAATGTAGAAATGAGTGATGCATCTGGAATGATCTCATCTATGTTTGCCAATTGCTCTTTCAAGTCCTTGATGCGTGTCACATACACATCCACTGACTCATTTTCAGCCATACATACATCCTCAAGTTGCTTCCTCAAGTATGCAACACGTGTTTCATTACGCACGGCATACAAAGAAGCAAGAGTGTCCCATGCCTGTCGTGATGTAGAACATGACCTAATGTGTGGAACTATATGACGCTTCACTGAAAGCGCAATCAAAGCATGAGCTTGAGCATCTTTTCCATCCCATCTAAGCTGCTCCTGTGTAGGTGGAGAAGGAGAAACCACTGTACACGAAGAAGAAGCTCCATCTGTGACAGTAGACTCTGAAGTAGAAGCACCTGCCGGTCTTCGATCTACATCTGCCACTATGTTCCAAAGTTGTTTTGCAACAAGAACGTGCTTCATCATGTAAGACCACATCGGATAGTTTGTCCCATCAAGCTTATCTTCAGCTTGAAGCATGCCAAACAAGTCATTGCTGCCCGCCATTTCACTAAGGAACAAGAATGTGACAAAATCTTCACTTCGACGAAAACTGAAATGAGTGCTGAAATTTCAGCTCACAAACTGTCACTCTGATGGCGATTCTGATTGCTAGAATGGCTTCGAAATGGGGGTAAAACTCCAGCGCGCCTGGTGGAAATGTTTCCGGGCTGCTGAAATTCACACTTCTATGTTCTGAAGTCGATTTGCACTGTTAAAGCGCACGCGCGCCGCGACGCGAAAAACCGAAACTTGAGAAGAAGCTGAACCTGCTCTGATACCACTGTTGGGTGTGTGTAGAAGTGCGAGAGACACACGAGAAGCACACACAAAGAGCACAAACGCAGCAAGACACACGGAGAAGACGATGGCTGGAATAGCTCTCTCTATTGATCGATGAACTGAACTGAAGTAGGAGCTGAATAATATCCCTAAGTACAAAGTACCACCACATATGAGAGTATCAAGTATGTGGTAACATGGGGAAAAAACCTCTAGCCAGCACTAGAGTAAAAAGTGCCCATGTATAGGGAAAAGGTTCACATCAAAGCTACTCGAGGAACACATAAGTGTAACAAAGAAGTCCAATTCCCATCATTGGACTTGCAAATATTGTGGCAAGCGATACACAAGTGGGGCCACAAGACTACCTAAGCACCTAGGCAAGGTTGGAGGGCAAGTGGCTGCATGCAAGGACATCCCTGATGAAATTGCATCCAAGATTAGGCAAAAAATGTTGGGATCTCTTAGCACATTACCTACATCAGTAAGAGGATATGCACACCACCCTTCCTATGCATCGGTCTCTACTTCTTCACATGAAGGGGAGTCACATTTTCAAGAGTCAAATATTGGTTCATCCTCACCATCACCATCACCATCACCATCGCAAAGGGATTCACAATCACATATGAGGCAAAGTGGATTAGGGCAAGCCCCCCGGGCATGTAAGGTCCTCTCTCACATGGATCAAGGAGAAACAAAAGTGAGCCCACATAGAGATTGCAAGAACGGTAATTATGGAAAATCTCTCATTTAATCTTCTTAATTCAAACCAATGGAAGACTATGGTGAAAGCAATTAGTGAAGTGGATCCATGTCAATGATGGAGTGGACCTAGCTACTCTGATATACGGAGAACCAAAATTAAGGAGGAGAAGACGAGGATAGATCTCTCACTTGCCCCTATGCGTGAGAGATGGTCTAGGTATGGATGCACTATTCTCTCGGATGGATGGAGAGAGAAAAAATAGAGGAATAATTAATATTCTTGTGTCATGCCCTATTGGTACTTTTTTCCTACGTGTCAATGTTGGAAAGAAGGGGGGAGAGAGAGAGAGAGAGAGAGAGAGAGAGAGAGAGAGAGAGAGAGAGAGAGAGAGAGAGAGAGAGAGAGAGAGAGAGAGAGAGAGAGAGAGAGAGAGAGAGAGAGAGAGAGAGAGAGAGAGAGAGAGAGAGAGAGAGAGAGAGAGAGAGAGAGAGAGAGAGAGAGAGAGAGAGAGAGGGAGGGAGGGAGGGAGGGGGGGAGGGGGGGAGGGAGGGGGAGAGAGGGGGAGAGAGGGGGAGAGAGGGAGAGAGAGGGAGAGAGAGGGGAGAGAGAGGGGGAGAGAGAGGGGGAGAGAGAGGGGGAGAGAGGGGGAGAGAGAGGGGGAGAGAGAGGGGGAGAGAGGGGGAGAGAGGGGGGGAGAGAGAGAGAGAGAGAGAGAGAGAGAGAGAGAGAGAGAGAGAGAGAGAGAGAGAGAGAGAGAGAGAGAGAGAGAGAGAGAGAGAGAGAGAGAGAGAGAGAGAGAGAGAGAGAGAGAGAGAGAGAGAGAGAGAGAGAGAGAGAGAGAGAGAGAGAGAGAGAGAGAGAGAGAGAGAGAGTGTTTTTACGTCTATTAGGAGGCCGAACTCGGCCTATGAGACAAATCAATGTACATGGGTGTATCTTTTGTCTATCAGAGAAGATAAAAGTGCTTAAAAAGAAACTGGTAAAGCTGATACATATCTCTGTGAAATGCGTGTGGAGATACCAATGAAAGGGGGGGGTGTATGGAGTGCGATATCTATGGCAGTCTATATGCAAAGGGGTAGTACAACAAGCATGGGAATGCATCTGAAACGACTAACTAGCTCCATCCTGTGCTAGTGGGTGGGTGTAAGATGTGATACATAGGTGGAGGTGGAGTCAGGGCCATCGTGATAGCTGCAACGGGATCAGCCATCATCTGGAATCGTCTCTCCTCCATGGCGCCATGGTGACGAGCCTGGATCTCTGCAATCTGATGTCGGTGATGTCTCGGGGCCCGATATCCTCTAGCACGGGGTCGTCTCCTAGCTTGAGCAGCCTGAGCCTGCTGAAGAGTCACCCCTCTCGGTGTGTGGGCTGAGGGGGGGAGGGCTGCAGCACGTCGTGGAATAAAGAACTCAGTGAGCTGACTCTGTCTCCCTCCTGTATGGGCTTCTACAGTAGGCTGGAGTAGGGAATCTCTGTGACTCTGTATCTCTAGTAGGAATCGCCCGAGCTGTCGCTGGTCTCTAGAGTCCATGATCTCTCGGAGGGTGGGCTTCCCTGTAAATAGAGTCCCGTATCTACCTCTGATGCCATCATATGCGCTACATCTGCATACAAAGTGCTCCTCATCCTCTATCTCTACTCTGCAAACCCTACATATCCGCTCCTCTCTGGGAATGTCTGCGGCTCTTCCCGTCTCAATCTCTAGTCTATGTGATGAGACTCTCAACTGGCCAATCGCTACCCTCGAGCTATGAGGCATGTAAGTATCCATGTAACATGGCCGCCGGATGAAACCGTCTACTAGGATGTCTAAGAACTGGTCTCGATAGTGCAATAGTCTCGATCCCATGTGTGGTGTGTGCCATGTCTGACTAATGTAGCGCTGCCAAAGATCCTGTCTCAACACAACATTCCTCTCATGACGAGAGAGGTGGATGTGAGGTGAGTCTGGGTCGTACTGAAAAGGCGGTAATCTGTCCATATCAAGCCCATGACTATCAAACCATACTCTAACCTGAGTGTACCAAGCTCTCTCATATCCTGACTCTGATATCTGTAAAGATGCCTCAAAAGCTCTGCGTGTGAGTCTGTCTGTAGGGAGCTCCCTCATCCTCTGAATAAAGCAGATAGTCTGGAATAGTGCATCTACTACCATGGGTGGTGCAGCTAGCTCTGCCTTGATGATGTCATGTGGTACCGAGAGAGAGAGAGAGAGAGAGAGAGAGAGAGAGAGAGAGAGAGAGAGAGAGAGAGAGAGAGAGAGAGAGAGAGAGAGAGAGAGAGAGAGAGAGAGAGAGAGAGAGAGAGAGAGAGAGAGAGATGAGAGAGAGAGAGAGAGAGAGAGAGAGAGAGAGAGAGAGAGAGAGAGAGAGAGAGAGAGATTTCATTAAACTTTTAGTTGCAAAAGGATGCGCCACACTTGGAAAAATGGTAATATAACCTCCAATCAATACGTTTCATGCCAATCTTTATGGGAAAGGCAAGAATTTCTAAGGCAACCTTATGACTGGCACCCACAAGGCTCCATAAACTTCAGTTGTAAAATCATGCTTTAATGGTTTCCTTATTCACAGGATGTGATTCGTAACCTTAAGTTATAAAATCAAGCTTCAGTGGTTTCCTTATTTATAAGTTGTGACTTTGACTTGTTAGAGTTCCTTTGTCATTCTATTTATTTCTTAGAAGTTGGTAGACATAATCTCTTCAAATTTTCTGATGGGGCGGTCTGGGGAAGCCCTCACTATGAATTCAAGAAGTATGTCCAAGCTTGTATAACTTGTCTGTGAACATAGCCCAATCAAAACTTCGTCGTAAATATTGAGAGGAGTAACTTGCGTTAGTAAAGGTTTGAGAGAGGAATTGATTTGAAATAGGAACTTTTATTGAAGCCCTCAATTTTCAGGAATAGTACGTAGCTGCCTAATTCTAGCATATATCTATCTAGTTATCGAGGATGATTGGTGTGCAAAAATATCAGAGCTATATTGACATAGACCTACTGGTGCAGCTTTTTGGACTCCTTATCAGCTGGCACTCATATGGTCTCGTATATCCTTTACAAATGTTGATCAAGACTTCATTAGTTTGGAGGCCAAGGTTGTGAACTTGTGGATCAAAACTTTAATATTCACTCTTTTTCAATTTTGTTGGGGCAGTGGATGCATGAAATACGCTGGAAAATGTGAATGTGGTGGTTATCTGCTTTCTTGCTTTATGTTTTTATTTTTCTCTACCTATGTATACCTGTGACTTTTTCATTTGCAAATCCTGCTATGCATAGTTCAT
>CM035409.1:203845142-204012642 GCA_020310875.1 Ceratopteris richardii | reverse complement strand
ATAAGCTCATAGACTATGAAAGATCTGTAAATGATTCGGCATGTGCAGTACATGATTCTCAGGCTATGTCAGATGCAAAGCTTTGGCATGCACGCTTTGGGCATCTGAATTTTGTTAGTTTGCTACGCCTGCAGAAATCTGAAATGGTGTCCTCTTTGCCCAAACTTGAGGCACCTGGAAAACATGTTTGTGAAGGCTGTATTTTGGGCAAAGTGCAGCGTTCATCCTTTCCAAAAGATGGTTCAGTTCGGGCTACCAGAAATTGCAGCTTGTACATAGTGATGTTTGTGGTCCTATGCAACACCTTCTTTTGGGAATTATCTTTACTTCGTGACTTTCATCGATGATTTTTCCAAGCATGCATGGGTATATCCATTGAAGGCAAAGTCCAAAGTGTTCATGTGCTTCAAACAGTTTTTGGTTTTGGCTGAAAATTTGTCAGCATGTAAAATGGGCACCCTCCGTTCAGATCGAGGGAGGGAATATATGTCTTCTGATTTTAATGCATTTTTGGGTGAACCTGCGATAAAACACGAGTGTACAGTGCCGTATACACCTCAAAAAAATGGAGTTGCTGAACGAAAGAACACGTCACTGATGGAGATGGCGAGGTGTATGGTCAAGAGTCAGGCTTTACCACATAGTTTCTGGCTTGAGGCTGTCATGTGTGGAGCATATGTACTGAACAGGTGTCCCACTAAAATGCTGCAGTCTATCACTCCATATGAGGCTTGGCATGACCGCAAGCCATCTGTTGCTCATCTGTGTGTTTTTGGTTGTTTGGCATATGCATTAGTGTCTCAACAACATCGCAGAAAATTGGATGATAAAGCAGTAAAATGTATTTTTGTTGGGTATAGTTATGAAAAGTAAATGCTATTGTCTGTATCATCCACAGACTAAACGCATTCTGGTTAGCCGTGATGTTGTTTTTGTGGAAGATGCTATTCATCCATTGCTTTCATGTACTAGGGAGACATCTGTTAGCTCCAAAGACATGTATGATACTTTGCTTCCTCTTTTTACAAGTGGATAGTCTAGTGCTGGTCCTAATGAGGAAACTTCTCAGCCTTTGCAGGTTTCATGTGATGATGCAGATAATTCCATTTCTGATGCAGATGTACATGATGCACTTATTGATGAGAGAGCTGATATTGAGCAGGCAAGAACTATGCCAAAATGGCTGGTGTAGACCTTGCGTGACAGCAAATTAGATGCACCTCTGTCATATCGTACTCGATCAGGCTCTCATAGTGCCTCTTTTGCATCAGATTGCTATGCTATAGTTGCATCTAGTCTTTGTGATGAAAATGAGTCTGTTTCGTTGGATGAAGCACAAAATTCAGAAAATTGGATGGCTGCTATGCAATCTGAATATGATGCTATAATGAAGAATGGTACTTGGTCTTTATCTGACTTGCCTCCTGGCAAGAAAAGTGGGTATACAAGCTGAAGCATAAGCTTGATGGTATAATTGACAGGTATAAGGCTAGGCTTGTTGCAAAGGATTATGCACAGGAAAGAGGCATTGGTTTTGATGAGACCTTTGCACCTACATGCCGTATGACTACTCTTCAGAGCATTTGTGCACTTGCAGCTCATCATGGTTGGAATGTACATCAGTTGGATATTAAAACAACATTTTTGAATGGGGACTTGCATGAAGAAGTGTATGTTTTTCAGCCCCGTGGCTTTGTGCAGAAAGGGCATGAAAACCAGGTGTGCAGGTTAAAGAAGGCATTATATGGTTTAAAGCAAGCACCACGTGCTTGGTATGAGAAGATACATGCCTATCTGATTGCACATGGTTTTGAGAATAGTCCAACTGAAAGCACCTTATATGTTAAGCGTGCTAATGATGTGCTTCTAATCATTGTTGTCTATGTTGACGACATGCTGCTCACTGGTCTTATTGAGAAGCATATTCCTGATTTTAAGGCTGATTTGCATGCCTCATTTGAGATGTCTGATTTGGGGCATTTGCATCACTATTTGGGCATTCAGTTTATGCAAGTTGATGGTGGAAAGTCTTTGTGTCAAACGAAATATATTGACACATTATTGCAGCGTTTTGGCCTTGAAGATTGTAAGCCTATTGCCACTCCTATGGAGACAGGTTTACGATTGAGTCTTCATGATGCTGGAGATGCATTTGATGCTGTTCTCTATCAGCATGCTGTTGGATGCTTGATTTACTTATGCATTACTCGGCCAAATATTTAGTTTGTTGTCTCACATATGAGCATGTTTATGCATTGCTCAGGAGTCAAGCATTGGCAGGCGGTTAAGCGCATCTTTCGCTACTTGAGTGGCACTCGACTACTTGGGTTATTTTATTCTAAGGGGGGATCACTACGGCCAGATTTGCATGCTTTTTCTGACTCTGATTGGGCTTGTTGCTATGACACACGTGTGTCCACTAGTGGCTTTTGCTTCATGCTTGCTAGCTCATGTATATCTTGGTTGAGCAAGAAGCAGCCTACTATGGCCACTTCCAGTTGTGAGGCTGAGTATAGGGAAGCTTTCACAGCTACTGTTGAGTGTGTGTGGCTCAGACACCTTATGATTGATTTGGGTGTTCGTCAGTCTTCTTCCACCACCATATTCAGTGACGGTCAGAGCGCATTGGTAGTTGCTTGCGAGGAACCCTGTGTTCCATGCTCGCACTAAGCACATTGAGGTGCATTATCATTTTGTCAGGGAGAGGTTCTCTGCTGGGAGGACAGCTTGGCATATGTGCCCATGCAAGAGAACCATATGGCTGATTTGGGTGTTGGTTAGTCTTCTGCCACCACCATCTTCAGTGACGGTGAGAGCGCATTGGCAGTTGCGAGGAACCCTGTGTTCCATGCTCGCACTAAGCACATTGAGGTGCATTATCATTATGTCAG
The DNA here is from genome assembly GCA_020310875.1 of Ceratopteris richardii. Lineage (NCBI taxonomy): Eukaryota > Viridiplantae > Streptophyta > Polypodiopsida > Polypodiales > Pteridaceae > Ceratopteris > Ceratopteris richardii. The sequence goes on along the minus strand of CM035409.1, from coordinate 204,009,751 downwards.
GGAGAGGTTCTTTGACGGGGAGGTCAGCTTGGCATATGTGCCCACGCAGGAGAACATTGCAGACCTTTTCACGAAGGCTCTGCATAGGGAGAAGTTTGAAGCTTTCCGCAAAGCTTTGGGCTTACTTCCTTTTGTGGAGTGATTTCCACATAGCTTGACACTTCCTTATACATGAGTTCGAGCTCCTTATTCACCGCATCACTCCCAGGAGGGATTTGTTCATATATTTAGGTAGTGATGTGTGTGAACACACTAGGACCGCCGAGGCACTTTTTTCCCTCTTTAGAAGGTTTTTTCCCCCCGGCTTGTATATACGCCTATTGCCCTAATGGGCTACTTATCTTTGTACATTCTCTAGTAATACATTCAGTATTGTGTGTTCTGCTCCAAGCTTCTTCTTCTTCCTTGTGCTGTTCACGTGCTTCCGTAGACATCTAACTCCAACAGCATTTGCATTTGCATTTAGAAACATTTGCATTTGCATTTGCATTTGCATTTACATTTACATTTACATTTACATTTACATTTACATTTACATTTACATTTACATTTACATTTACATATACATACATGTATATTTATATACATATACATATACACGGTTAAGTCGATGAAGAACTGTTTTGATCGGAGAGGAGACTCGTCGACCTTATAGCATAGTTTAGGCAAATTTTGAGAGCTGAACAAGTTGAATACTTGTTTACTCAATACAATGATTTTGGCCTAACTCAAGAATAGTGCCTTCAGTTAGTTTCAACCACTTCACTAGAGGCAATTTAGAAACATTGATTAACTATTGGAAGCCTTCATCAATGAATTTTCTAAGAGTGGCATGAGACACAACACCTCATCTCTGATACATAGCTTCAAAAAAACACCTTAGGAAACAATTTGACTTGAAGGAAGACAGGTTAGACAATACTTAGAGAGATGCCCTCTTCCAAAGTTATCCACACTAGCCAAACAAGTGGCTTTATTCCTAGATGGTTTGTTAAGTACTAAGTTGAGATTTTCTGTGTACTTGAAGGAACCTAGATCCATGGAACATTGTGTAAGCATGTGCATAGACATTGAGGATAATCTCGATGGTGAATTAGAGCTTTCGAAAATCTATAAAGATTTAGATAGCTCTATATTAGCCTCACCTCCAAACCCTCTATATCTATTGAAGAACTGACAGAGAAGGTAGCTCTGAAGTTAGGTGTCTCTTGCAAGCATACGCCTAGCTTTATCAGAGTGAAACGATGCTATACCTGTGGAGGAGAACACATGGCCAATGTTTGCTCAATTATGGCACAGCCTCAAGGGAACCAACGACCTATACTGCACAATAGAAATGAGATACACTAACCATTCTGCACAAGATTGCCTATATAAGAAGCAAGTGTTTAGGCAACACTATGCTGAGCCATAACAGCAAGGAAGACATCCAAACTTGTATCCACCACAACAATACTTTAGGCCTCATCAATCCTACCAACCATCCTATCAAGCTCAACAAAGACCTTAATCAATGTTAGATCAGCAACCTCCACCTCCAACCAATGTGATCAAAGTGAAGTATGCAACTGCCAAAGAATATTTGAATAGGGCCATAGTTCCAACATCGCCATTGATTTCTGAAAGTGACCTGAATAATCACAGTTTTGACTCAATGCATGTAGAGAGTCCAATAACTTACTATATGGAGTCACCAGAGCATAACAAGACTTACCCTAACGAAAACCCTAGTGAACCTAGTTTGAACTCAGAATACTCAAATGCCATGTACACAAATCCCAACTCTAGGCCCCAATCAAGACAGATAAGATCCCAAGCACCCAGAGGACAATGCGATGCCAGGGAGATCATTTCATTCGTGATTAACCTATACCTACACCTATGCAACCCCAATCACTGACAATTCAAGGTTTTTGTTCGGATTGTGGGAAGGAGCACCTTTTATAGGACTGTGCTAAGAATCCAAACAATGTGTCGAAGATCACTCCTATTAATGTCATTTGGTTAGTAGTAGATTCTAATAGAAGTTTGACTTCCATTGCCCCAGTGCAAGTAGTCACTAGAGCTCAAGCATTACAACAAAACCAAGGCTTAAGTCAGGAAAAGAGTTCTCAGGTTAGTGGGACCGAGAGTCTAGCTAAGAAAAAGACTAGAGCTTGGAAGGATAGCCGAGAGAAAATGAAAAGGCAATGGTCAAAGAAGATGAGCTAACTTGAGGAAAGCTTAAGAGAAACGAAAGCCAAGTTAATGGAATTTGCATCTTAAACGCACTCACAAAATCCACCACCCCATCCATCCTTAATCTTCCCATTAATTCACAACCACCTATGATAGGATCAGTCTTAGCATATCCCACTCCCGAGGACTTGGATATGATGCTCAAAGCTTATCAGGTCAGAATCCAAGAAGACCCAAATGTGATAGAACATGACAATTGTTATCCTAGAGCTGACCTAGAGATTGAGAGAACCAAGCTCTGTGCAAAAATGATAGAACTGACACAAACAATGTTTGAAGCAAGCCGTCTATTCAATTGTACTAACTTAGCCAAAGCACAATTGCACTTTGATGGATTGCTGGATGGGCTAGAGAAAATGATAGCTAGATGAGGAAAGTCAGCTAGTGAAGATAAGCAATGCTAGAAGTGAAGGGATAAGCTTGCCTCCCAAGGAAGCTTATGTTCCTAACTCCAGAGATTTTGGAATTTAATCTTCCATGAATCAATATTCACAAGAATTCTTAGGAGAGATTCAAGAAGAGAAATGTGGCAAGGAGAGTGAGAATCCTCCCCCCATTGAACTTGTAGATGATCTTCATGATCGGTTTCCAAAAGGCATTCCTTTTATATACAGAGAATAAGAGGATGCTCAGCCGAGTGAACGATTAAACTTTGAGTCTAATTCGTTGCAAAAATTGCCGAAGCTCATAGGCCCATGGGAGTCTAAGTCTATCCATATGAGAGCCCCTACGGTCATGGTAAGAAACGAAGACTCAGTATTACCTAGGAATACAAATGTAGTGAAGAACACTAAAGTGCAGTGTCATCTCACTTTAAGAGCTACTTAAAGTAAAGCCGAAATCGTGGAAACACTTAACCCAACAAGTGCCTGTAGTAACCAAAACCCTTTCTCTGGTAGGATCACATCCGATAGAACCAGAATTACCCTTGGATAAGATAGGACACATGAGTGAAGGAGAAGAAGAAAACACCTATGTCCCTAGCACTTATCAGGGTTACACAACAAAGGCAATTTTGGACTCAGGTGCAGGAGTTGCCATTGCTACCACTTCTCTATGGAAGCATTGGAGCAAATCAACACTCATGCAAACAAGAATGAAATTACAGTTCGCCGACGGTCACATAGAGAGAACCTTAAGACGGTTACAAGGGATAACTTTCACTACTTGTGTAGAGTTTGAGCATACTTTTTCTATATGTGACTTTAGCAGAAACCAAGCCTATGAGATGATTTTGGGAAGATCATTCACGAGACAGTTGAAAGTAGTGCAGGATTGGGAAACCAATTCCTTGTATTTGCAACACTTAGGCATCACTACTAAAGTCAATCTCAAAGGCTACTCTCCTAGAGACGTATCTCCCATACATTGGAGTCCCATCCATAGAGCCACAAATGATAGAGTCGGTGCATTCCATAGGATCAGGATCCTCAATGCATGAAGATACTCACTTATGAATGTGCAAAGTTGCAGTAAAAGAAGAGAAAAGAGAAAACGCTAGAGAGGTAGGTGTGAAGCTTATAGATCAAATAGAGACCTATGCACCTGTAGTATTTTGGGACAAAGAGTTTGAACCTAGCCACAATGGACGTCGCTGTCAATGAAGAATGATAGACACCCCACAGTGATGAAGATGGCTATGACATTTGAGTTTTCATTGTAGAACCAATCATGCACCTGTAGTATTTTCGGACGAAGTTTTTGAACCTCATGGTTGGGCAGAAATCCTAGCCACAATGGACGTAACTGTTAGTGAAGAACAATGGACACCCCACTGTGATGAAGATGGCTATGACGTTTGAGTTTTCATTATAGAACCAATCATGTGTGATTCAATTATCGAAGAGTGCAAGCCTAGTACGGACGAACTTGAACAAGCAAGTCACTTGGATTTAGAATAAATTATTATGGATCCTTTTTGTGCCTCAAAAGAGGAATACCTGTATCTTGTATAAGCTCACCCTCAAGGACAACAAGAGCTTACGAATGATGTGAGGTTAACCACATAACCGCTAAGAGTGAAGGCAAGAAAAGAAAGAAGAGAACTCCCATCAGAAGAGGAAGAATCTTTATTTGAGGTCCCTGAAAATTTTAAGAAGTATGAGGTAGAGGATAGGAAAGTCATGATCAAAATGCGTAAACGAGGAGCACTCACAAGAGTGGCCTATGACAACAAAAAAACTAAGAGGATCGTGGTAACTGTAGAAGATAGAGAAGAGTGGTACTTATATCGGGCATGACTTGACTAAAGAGAAAGAAGAAGAGTTGATTGCATTATTAAGAGATTATAGAGATGTGTTTGCATGGAGTTACGACCTTAAAGGAGTAGATCTTGACCTATGCTTACATAGAATTCCCATGAACTCATATGCTAAACCTTCTAAGCAAAAGCCATACACCTATAATGACACTTATGCATCCAAAATAAAAGAAGAAATTGACAGATTTATTGAAGTTGGATTTATCTATGAGATTGAGCATACTAAATGGGTGTCCCCCATTGTATTGGTGCCCAAAAGAAATGGCAAGTTACATGTATGCATTAACTTGAAGAAGGTTAATGAAGCCTCTTTTAGAGATAGTTATCCGCTTCCTATCATTGAGCACCTATTAGAAAGGCAAAGAAGTATACGACTTCCTTGATGGGTTCTGTGGCTAGAATCAAGTGACCATTGCCCTAGAAGATCAGCATAAGACGACTTTTGCCACAAAATAGGGCATATTCGTAATTCGGGTAATGCCATTTCAGCTCACCAATGCATCGACTACCTTCCAAAGGCTGATGTGTCATGTATTTAAAGTGTTCTTGCGTACAAACTTGGAAGTCTATGTTGATGATCTATGTGCTCATTCCAACATTAGACAAACACATATACCTGAGTTGAGACAAATCTTTGACAAACGTAGCGAATATCAGGTCTGCTTGAACCCGAAAAAGTGTGTTTTTATGGTCAAACAAGGCAAGAATCTAAGACACAGTGTCAAAGAATGGAATATCCACGCACGAGGATAAAGTTAGAGCTATTGCAGAGTTACCTAGGCCAAAGAACAAAATGTTTAGATATTATTTGCTTGCAAATAAGTTTAAATTTTTTTACAGACCATCAAGCATTATTCTATCTAGTGAGCAAACTTTGCAATACTGGAAGATTATTAAGATGGTTCCTTGTACTAATGGAATATGACTTTGAAGTTGTGATTAGGAAAGGTAAGACTCACCTTAGAAGAGATCATCTTTCTAGACTAACCTCAAGAGAGCACTCTCAAGGAGTATTAAATGAACTTCCTGATGCATACTTGTTCAATCTAGGAGTGCCTAACTAGGCTAAAACTATCGTGCATATTCTAACCTTTGAACCCAATCATCCCATATTGAAAGCCAAAGATAAAGAAGTAGCGAGGTCTCAAAAATATCACATACTGGCAGGCAGTGTGTATAAGCACACCGATCAAGGCATACTGGCTTGCTATGTAGATGAAGATGAGCATGCGAAGTGATTGCAAATAGCACATGTAGGTGCATTGCAACAACATCACTCCAAACACCGAACCCTACATACTCTCTGAAGATTAGGCATATACTGGCCAACCATGGAAGCAGATGTCCATAGGGTCTGCAAGGAATGCCCAATCTGTGGAACATGCCACTTTGTATCAAGTGTCTTTAGTGCCAGATTGCAGCGGACCTTTAGTAGCCGTTTGGAGGACGAAAACATTCCCTTAAGAGCTGACATTGGCCACAGGAACGAGCTTCCAATAAGCACTAGACTGCACGCTCATTGGAGATAATTTATACAAGCATGGAAGAGACGGATATCCAAGAGTGTGTGTGTCCATGAGAGTGAATATCTTAAGATCTTAGAAATTGCTCACCAAGGTATGACAGGAGGACATTTTGGGCCAAGCCGCATGATGAAGGCAATTCTATTCGCAGGTCTTTGGTGGCCAACCCTTCACATGGATGCACATACCTATGTGAAGTGGTCTGACATTTCTTAGCGAACTCAGTATCCGATACGTAAGGACGAGATGCCACCGAGATCCATGATGGGAGGACGTGCATTCTCTAAGTGGGGAATAGACTTTGTTGATCCTATTAATCTCTCAGTGAAGTGTTCATATGCTGAATACATTATTGTTGCCAAACTATCTCACCAAGTGGGTGAAACCGACCAAGAAGAATGATGCACAAACCACAACCAAGTAGAATGATGCACAAAGCACAACTAAGTTCTTGTTTGAAAATGTATTTACAAGATATGGTTTGCCAATAGAATTGGTTGGTGATCGTGGGACACACTTCTTGAATGAGTTCATCAATTACTTGTCACAAGCATTCATGGTTATTCACAAAAAGTAAGATCCATATTAGCCACAAGCGAATGACTAGGTAGAAAGCACAAACAAGATACGTTGCATTGTTCTAACTAAATTGGTGAATAATAAGCGCTCTGATTGGGACAAACAACTACATCATGCTCTTTGGGTTTATCGTGTGGCTTATAAAACCGTACTCGAAGCCACACCCTTTCATATAGTATTTGGCCAAAATTCAGTGTTACCATTAAACTTCCTGATACCCACACGAGCTTTCCTCTAGGATTTTTGACTTAGAACGACGAGGAGAAACACGATCGAGAGCTTCTGCATGGATCTATCCGGGTAAAAAGAGACAGAAAGCTTACTTTGATGCACACATCAAGGATAAGGGTTTGAAAGTAGGAGACTTAGTCTTGGTGTATACTCTGAAGCAACATGCAAGCGAGCTAGAGAAGCGTGGCTATGGGCCAATGATAAATTAACAAAATTTCAACGAGTGGAGCAGTCCAGCTAGCCACCCTTAAGGGTAATCAACACTTCAAAGAAACGTAAGCAAGAAGAGAGACGAATTTGAGAAGATGCTCAGGGAGAAGCCCTAGAACGCGTATGGCAAATGAAATTTAGGAGACAAGGTAGAGGTCAGCCTAGGTCAGATGCTCATGAAGATCCTATATATCCCATGGCCATGTGCCAAGCCTCATGAGTAAGTTCCCCTCGAATACATGTACATATACAAGTGGAGAGACGTATTTAAGAGGTCAATCTAGGTCAGATGCTCATGAAGATCCTAGATATCCCATGGCCATGTGCCAAGCCTCAAGAGTAATTTCCCCTCGAATACATATACATCTACAAAGAAACGTAAGCAAGAGGAGAGACGAATTTGAGAAGATGCTCAGGGAGAAGCTCTAGAATGCGTACGGCAAATGAAATTTAGGAGACAGGGTAGAGGTCAACGTAGGTCAGATGCTCATGAAGATCCTAGATATCCCATGGCCATGTGCCGAGCTTCAGGAGTAATTTCCCCTTGAATACATATATATACATATACATATACATATACATATACATATACATATACATATACATATACATATACATATACATATACATGTACATATACATATACATGTACATATACATATACATATACATATACATATACATATACATATACATATACATATACATATACATATACATATACATATACATATACATATACATATACATATACATATACATATACATATACATATACATATACATATACATATACATATACATATACATATACATATGTATGCATATGTATGCATATGTATGCATATGTATGCATATGTATGCATATGCATATACATGTACATATATATATATATATATATATATATATATATATATATATATATATATATATATATATATATATATATATATATATATATATATATATATATATATATATATATATATATATATATATAATACACACATACACATTTACACATACATGTACATTTACATGTAAGTACAGGTACACATACACGTACACGTACACGTGCATGTGCATATACATATACATATACATATACATATACATATACATATACATATACATATACATATACACATACACATACATATACACAAGTACATATACATATACATATACATATACATATACATATACATATACATATACATATACATATACATATACATATACATATACATATACATATACATATACATATACATATACATATACATATACACATACATATACACATACATATACATATACATATACACATACATATACATATACATATATTAATATATCTTTCTTTCTTTCTCTCTTTCTCTCTCTTTGCAGGCCAACGGGTGGTCGATTGAGGATGTAATGCTAGTTGATTGGGGTTGCAGGTCAATTGAGATATTTGTGGGTGGTCAACTAATGTTGGCAGGTCGACTGAAGTCGACTAAGGAGTTTCAGGTTGATCGAGAATTTCGTTGGATGAGTAAGGTTCATCATCGTAGACTAAGGACTAGACTAGACTGAGGTCTAGACTAAGGACTAAATTCAACTGAGGTCTAGACTAAGTACTAGACTGGTCTAAGGTCTAGTCTAAAACTAAAGACTAGACTGGACTGAGATCTAGACGAAGGACTAGATTGGACTGAGAATTCGATTAAAGACTTGTCTGTGGACCAGCTTTTGGTCAACTGGCAGCTGAAGAGTGGATCAATGTCAGTGGCAGGCGACAGGGGGTGGATGTTTGCATGCCACTGTCTGTGGTCCTTTTTGTCTCCTCCATGAACTGCACTGTGCATGCAGAGCCACTCACTTGGCCTCGAGTATCTATATAAGCAAGGGGCGTATGTAGAGTGAACGTGTTGCATGGCTGGTGATTAGCCTACTTCATCCTCTTGTACATGTGTTCATGAGATTGGGTTAGTCCATATGAGTGATGGGCTACGTTTGTTGTTAGTCACTTTCATTGGTGTCAAGAGTTGTTTGTGGATGTGTATTGATGTGTAAAAGAAGTCCTGGTGTTGTAGCAGTATTTGTGTACCTAAATGATGGTCATTACATGTTGTACTACTACCTGTTGTACTCTTGTTGTATTCCTTGGTCCTGGGATAGTCCTTATTGAATGTGGGGCTAGTCCTGTTGTGTACTAAATCTGTCCTATAAGAATTCGGAGCAAGTTTACATGATGAGACCCCTCTATAGACTCTCTTGTATATACCTGTGCTTGAATGTTTACTTTTGTTTAAATTGTCTGCTGGACTGTTGGAGTTTGTTTGTTGTATGTTGGAGTGTACAGCTCTGTTGTGTTGCTCTAGTTTTCTCTTTATGGTCAAAAGTCTAAGGTCTGATAAGTTGAGGTGGACTGCACTGTGCATGCAGAGCCACTCACTTGGCCTCGAGCATCTATATAAGCAAGGGGCGTATGTAGAGTGAACGTGTTGCATGGCTGGTGATTAGCCTACTTCATCCTCTTGTACATGTGTTCATGAGATTGGGTTAGTCCATATGAGTGATGGGCTACGTTTGTTGTTAGTCACTTTCATTGGTGTCAAGAGTTGTTTGTGGATGTGTATTGATGTGTAAAAGAAGTCCTGGTGTTGTAGCAGTATTTGTGTACCTAAATGATGGTCATTACATGTTGTACTACTACCTGTTGTACTCTTGTTGTATTCCTTGGTCCTGGGATAGTCCTTATTGAATGTGGGGCTAGTCCTGTTGTGTACTAAATCTGTCCTATAAGAATTCGGAGCAAGTTTACATGATGAGACCCCTCTATAGACTCTCTTGTATATACCTGTGCTTGAATGTTTACTTTTGTTTAAATTGTCTGCTGGACTGTTGGAGTTTGTTTGTTGTATGTTGGAGTGTACAGCTCTGTTGTGTTGCTCTAGTTTTCTCTTTATGGTCAAAAGTCTAAGGTCTGATAAGTTGAGGTGGAGCGGAGCTGGTGTAAGTGACTGAGCAGGTAGCCTCAATGACAGTGGACAAGTAGAGCATCACTTGATAGGCCTTAGTCTTGTGCGAAAAGTACACGAACATCCTAGTTGGAGTTTCGGCTCAACACCAGTGAAAAGCTGCTTCGATAATCTTATGGAGCAAGCTCATCAAACTAGTGTGTTTTGCGAGGAAGAAATATGAGGCCAGTGAGGAAAGCGAAGGAATTTGGAAAAGAACTTTGCTGTTGTTAGAAGTGAAGGGAAACTGAAGATTGGAGCGAATATTTATCACACTTGACAATACTAGAGCACCACCAACGTTTGCCAACGATCTTGATTGCATTTGGATACGCGGCCATCCAGTTCTGCCCACTCCTTACGAGTGGTCTAACATCTGCTTAGCTAATCTTGTTTGCTTAATGCAGGGTTTATTTCGTTAGCTGCTGATTTATAAATGCATAATTGATTTATAAATGCTTGAGAATATTATGTAGAACGCATAACTAATGTTTAAAAAAAAAAAAAAAAAAAAAAAAATTCAAATTGCAGAAACAGAGATTCGCTATCTAACGACAATGTCCACTTGTAAGTGCCTGCAGTTCTCTGGACAGTGGAAATTCTCTTTAAGATGACGTGTCATCGAATCCTTGGTTGCAGTTTCCTTAAGTGTGATTCTTGAGGATCTTGTCACGATCCTTGATCAGATCTATAACCAGCCCTCATTCCTGAGTTGTAGTCTCTCTCTCTCCCTCTCTCTCTCTCTCTCTCTCTCTCTCTCTCTCTCGTTCTTTTTCATGATCGCTGATATTATTGTGAACCTGAGAAATACATTGTGCACTGGGCGGAGTCCGAGAACTCGACACAGGTCCATAACTGCGTTGCTTATGCTTGTTAATACTTGTCAATCAAAGGGAAGACTGAAACGAATGACGAGGCGGGGAGTAGTATCAATTATAATATGCTTTTTCAAGTACAGTGAAATAAAAATTTCACGGCCGTGTGAGAGATATGAAATGACAAGGTGGCGATCCTCTATGTTGGAGTCTCTCTCTCACACACACGCACGCACACAGACATACACACACGCAGGCACGCACACGCGCACGCACACTCAGTTTTTTTTGCGTGGAATTAACACTTGGAAGTTGGATGTGTATAGTGTAAGTTATAGGCTTTGACTGGGGCGTTTCACTGGCGGCTTGACATAATGATGATCTCTCTTGTCATGCTTGGAGCGTGTGACAAGAATTTTCGTGTACGTATGTATGTGAATTGAATGTGGAGTAAAGCATCAAGACTGTCCTTAGTTATTCTTGTGGAGTAAAGCATCGAAACTGTCCAAAAGGGGAGGCCATCGGCAGTATACGATTCTGCAATTTCTTGTGCATGCGAGGTTGGAGAAAGGATACAAAGGCATATAATGAATGTAAGGACACAAGTTTGTATGTCATGCCGCCCCAAGAAAGTACATTATCTGCTGATTGTTAGAAGCGTATAGCAGTAATTCTGAATTTTGGGAATCTGTGAAGATACTTGAGTGAAGCCAAGAATGCTGTTATGGGACGGTATATGGATAACGTTCCCAAATGGAAGTCTCTGATCGTGAATGCATGTATAATATGTGTCATTTTATATTCAACAACAAAATAATACCGATTTAGACCAATTGCATGGAAGCATCCACAGAGTTAGTGACCATAATTTGGAGAATTGTCTCTAAGGTTTCATATAGAAGAGCAATCTGTGAACTGTAAAATGCAATAGATTGTCCGTAGGCGCTAGCTCATCCGCTTGGGGCCCTTGCCTCTGCAGTGGGGGTTTCAACCCCTGCGGGTCGCTTCAGGACACCATGTGGTTCGCTTGTGTGGTTCGCTTGCCCTAAGGAGGGGGGCCTTAGGGCAATATTGTTCAAACTAGTTCTCTAGTCTAGCCTTAGGGCTATCGGACCATCCCTACCGAATCTCTACCTTAGCAGTTCTTCGGGCTTTCTATCTTAATAGATGTTAGGTGATCAACCCCTGCTTGTGTGGGATTTGGCTGATCTCATGGTTGCTATGCCCTTTCTTCATTGTAGTTTCAAATAATTCAAGCTTTCAAGAAAAGTAGATCTCAAATATCGAACTTCCTTTTAATTAAAAAAAAAGCAATAGATTAAGTCAAATCGTAGCTTCTTATATCCGAAGAGTTTCATACGTTGGATACTGGAGTAACGAAAGGGAACTGTAGAATGCATCTGGCTATCTCACCCAAACGAACGGTAATAGTGCATGTTGCTTGCTGTAAAGTGGGTTGGCTGAGAGAGATTAGTCCGACAAGCAATAATGGAATCCATGTCGAGGAATAATTGATACGCCTCAGACTGTTTTGATTGAACGGAAATGTGCCACCTGAAAAGTTGTACTTGACCGTCTTTAATAATCCAATTTGAGAATTTATAGTTCATGCTTCCTGTCATGGTACAGGCCGAATAGGAGGATGAGGAGAGCGGAATGTGGTTGATGCGGTGTCAAAGAGAGAATATTTCCGAGCCATCATTTATGTCGAGCATGTATAATACTAGGGAAAATTACTAGAAGTTTGATAATGAGTTTTGATAACAAGTCTGAAGACAAGGGGTAATAGATGAAAAGACAGGTTTATAAATCTTCTTTATATTCTCTCTTGCATCTAATATCATATAAGTGTGTCTTTAAAAGAAAGTTTGAAAAGGGATTTTCTCGAACTTGGAATTCTCTTTCAATCACGTCGATGCGACTAAGTGTGAATTGTGAGTCAATTCGCTGCTTAGAAGATCTTTTCCCTTCGTCTGTGAGACGATTGGGGTCTCTAGTGTACTATGTTCTTTTAATGTAGTTTCTATGAGTTCTAGCTTATTGCTACTCCATATGTAAATGGGAAAGAGAAGGGCTTAGCTAAGCATGTAATAATGATCCCTTAGAGACAAGCTTTGATTTTGGGAGGTAACGGAATGCGATCTAGTGAAGGTTAGACATGCAGGAAGGTAAGAAGTTTTTACAAGCAACATTGTCGAGTGAAGGCTAGACATGTAGGAACGTAAGAAGTTTTTCATCAAAATAAGATCATAAAGGTAGGGACGTTCTAAAATAATCGTAAAGTTCAAAGAAAGAATCGAAGAAACAGTAGATCATACCATGCTTCAAAGGCATGTTTTGGTACTTAGATCACTTACCGTGTGCTTCACGTGCATGATTGGTATTAATGGACTGCAAACGTATAGATGCTTGTAGACAACACAAAGGTGAAAGTTTGTATGACGGAAAATTCCTAAGTTTTTTTTTTAAAATGATTTGCACTTGGTTATTACCCTTATTGAATGAATCGTATGGTTTGTACAATGATGCCTCTTAGGTATCTTGATTTAGGCGATCATAGACATAAGAATTAAACGAGGTGGTGGGCATATATCAACGTCTGTAGATTTCTTTGTCTGGTGACATCAAAAGTCATTGCCTAGAAGCTATGATGAATTCATGACACAATGATAAGTTCATTGAGGTCGTTTGTCGTATAAGATAAGGATACTTTGCCGGGGAATCATTGTTACTAAATGATCCTAACTTAGGCATCTGTGTTTCTTTTTTGTTTTGGAAAGAGATTGGTTCTCTATATTGGTATGGAAAAATGTTAGAGGAATCTCGAACTTAATCTTATGTTGTAGATAAGATGAATAATACTCTTTCCTTTTGAATCGTATGTGAGCTACAAAAAACCATTGATCGAAAACACCATGTGTTGGTATCACATTTGAATGTTTGTAAGGAAGAAAACTTAAAAATGTAGGAAGGCATGGGTAGTTTGATAGTTGTCCAAGCTCTTGCAAAAAAGACAATACAAGAGTGCTCAAGTATTGTTATTGTTATATGATTAGAGGTATTCACCTCTTCTTATTTGGCAAACACATATTGCCATGTGGAAATCATATGAACACCCTAGTGGGTGTATTGCATGGAAAGAGAAAGAGAGTTTGTAGTCGTCGGGTGGGGATTAAGTACCAATGATGCACCTCTCTATTTTTGGCTCAATTGGTCATCAACTTCATGTGCAAGCCTTTGCGGTTTTTATGACAAAGTAGAGATCATTGGAAAATTAACCTTCCCACAATTGGTATAAGAGCAGGCAACCCACACACACCACAAGGCTTAGAGATGTCCACACATGAAGTGCTCATGTGCAACGAGGACCAGTGTTGCCCAACGGGGAGAGCTACCAAGCTCCTCCCTCCCTCCTCTCTCCAAGGTGGCACAAGATAAGTGAGGAAGCACCTTTTCTAGGCTCATGGAAGATCCAAAAACATCGCACTTTGGATATACTGATCATGTGCCAGTTGTTTTTGGAAGAAAGTTTTATTTCATAAAACTTGAGTCTTATTTCATAAAACTTGAGTCTTATTTCATAAGCATTCTGTGATACCAAGAACAAAGTTTTGGACCGCAAATTTATGTCAAAAACTCTTTGCAAATTCTCTGCAGATTTTAGGTACGACTTTTGGAGCCTCGTTTGGGCAACTCAGCAGACAAATTGATCTATTTCACTTGGGAATGAATACTCAAGACAAAGTCTAAGTCGTGGAGATCATTCCTTTGTTGGTGAGACGTGATGAAGATTGAGGATCCAAATTTGCTCAGAGGACACTCATTTTATGTCGTTTGCAAATATTTTGAAAACTTGATGATGTTTAGAATGTTTTTCTAAGCTTTTGCAAGTTAACAAAACATTTCCAAAGTAGTTTTGGAGCCTTGTTTGGGCTACTCAAGAGCCCAAATTTATCTATTTCACTTGGGAATAATGTTAAAAAATAAAGAAGCAAGGTTGTATATATTTTGGAAAAATGATTTTCTTCAAATAGGAGGCAAATACAAAAATCAATAATGGAACGAGAAGAGTGGCTTCTCTAAGTAGTGGAGCTATGGAGAAATTAGTCATTTCCTTTTCTACAGTCTCACAGACTATGGCGAGTCGCTCACCATTTCTAGATAGCTTGATTGTGAGAGTCATATCTCTAAATATATGTATTCATTTCTAGAGTTTAACTATTCGTTAGAAAGCTTATCTTGTGAGCTTCCTCTCTCTAGAACGATTTTATCAAATCCATTATGCTCTTTGAGTTATTAAGTTTAGTGAAGATCAGCTTTCAGCTTAATTGAGTGGAGAGGCAACTTGTTTTGAGGCAAAGAGTTGCCAAAACCAAAATACTCCAAATTGAGTGTTTCATAGCTCATTTGGAAGGTTTTCATACCGGTTTTCAATTGATACCGGTTTTCATTCCAAGGTTTAGTTGTAGGTAAAAGTCTTAATACTGAGAAGGTCTTCTACACTTTTCGTTGTGCATAAGAGAGGAATCCTCCAACAGTTGGTATTAGAGCTCAATAATAGAGCATTTGAGCTTGAAGAGGCAAAGGATTCGGATTGAAGTAAAGCAAAAGAGAAGCTACAAATCGAGGGGAAACTTCATAAAGTCAAGACACAGTGCCACAACATATTGACGTAAACTTCAAAACTTGGAAGTTTTCAATGGTTGATTTAGGAACCAAGTTGAGAAGTTAGATAAAGATAATTTTTAGTCTTGGAGATATAGAATGACAAATTACCTTAAAGGTAAAGAATTATGGAGTCTAGTTACTGGAGAGGATCCACAACTAGTGGACCTTCAAGATCCCAACTTTATTCAAGCACAAAGGAGACAATTTACAGATTGAGAAGAGAGGAATCAAAGGGTAATGTTCCTCATTTCACAAGTTATTTTTAACACTATGATTGGTCTTGCATAAAACCTAGAGACAACCGAGGAAGTTTGAGAATCATTAGAGAACGTGTATGCTATCTCAACAAGGTGTTGGAAGATGCAACTCAAGAACGAGCTCAACAACATGAAGAAAAGCTCATACCAAAGCATTAGTGAGTATACATTGAAGATCAAGGAGCTTCGAGATCAGCTAGTATCAGTTGGATACAAGATAGAAGAGGAAGACGTCGTCCAAACAACCCTCAATGCCTTGAGGAGTGAAGAGAAGTAGAAGCCCCTCATCACAAACATTCTTTATAGAGACCCTCTAACCAACATTCGACGAGATTAAACCAAATCTTGTGGTTGAAGAGGTTGCTCAACAAGGAGAAGGCAACAAAGGTAAGATCAGCAATAACCAAATGTTTTATGCAGGTCAAGATAGAGAAAGGACCTCAAGAGGAGGCTCAAGAGGAAGACGAAGAAGCTAGAACAAAACAAACTCTAGCCAACACAACTTGTACGACAAGGACAACTTAAATGACAACGCACATGGAAGAGGTCGAGGAAGAAATAGAGGAAGAGGTCAAGGTTCATACAATCTTCATAAAGGTATAACATTAGCATTATGGTAAAGTAGGACATTATGTCAAATGATTGTTGGCAAAAGAATGGAAGGCCGAATGGAGGAAGCCAAAGGAACCAAAATAACTATGCGAGTACATCAAGTGAAGGAGACAAGAAAACCATGCTTGGCATGAAGCATGATTACAACAACCTGAGAGGTGATGATAAAAAATGGTTTATAGATTCAGTTTGCAGCAATCATATGATGTGTCAAGGAGATTTATTCACAAATCTACTAGGATGAGTAGAGACCGTTGATGAAACTCAACACACAATAGAGCATGTTGGAGAAATCAAGCTTGGAGATAAGAAGGTATTGACTGATGTTCTTCTTGTTCCTATTGTTGGAAAGAATTTGATTTCAAATGGACAGATAGTAGAGAAAGGATATCATGTTATCTTCAATGAAAAAAGCTGCTTTATAAAGAGTCCAAAAGAAGGATTCAAGGTCGTTGCTCAAGGAAGGAAAGAAGGTAGGATGTTCACTTTGGACATTCAACAACCACATGGTGATGTATATTCAATTTGGAAACAAGAAAATTGCTGAAATCAATTTGTAGCACAAAAGATTTGGACATATCAACATTCTCAAGCTTAAGGACATGAGCAACCATGAAGTGGGAAGATGTGTTCCAAGATTCAATGATGCTGGACTGCATGAGTTTTGTGAAGCATGCCAACTAGGAAAGGAAACTCCACAACCATTCAAGAAGAGGAACTATGTGGCAATGAATGTCCTCGACTTGATACACATGGATGTATGAGGATCATCACAACAACCATTGATGGTTGGTAATAGATATTTTGATGATCATTTAACAAAAGTATGCAGGTTCTCCATAAAACAAAAATCAAATGTCTTCTCTATGTTCAAGAGATTTAAAGCACAAGTAGAAAAGGAAACAGGATGGTACAGAAAAACTTTGAGGTCTGATGGAGGAGGATAATATTTCTCCAAAGAATTTTTAGATTTTCTTTATGAAAATGGCATCAAACAACAATTTACATGTAGGTATATGCCTCAGCAAAATGGAATTGTTGAAAGAAAAAAAGACATCATAGAAGTTGCAAGATGCATGCTCAACGAGATGAAGATGCCACTAAACTATTGGGTTGAAGCAACTATTACAATTGTTTATTTGACAACAAGTGCACAACAGTTGGAGTGCATAATTTAATTCCCAAGGAGGTTTATTCCAATAAGAAACTTGATCTTCCACATCTCAAAGTTTTTGGATGCATGTGTTATGTTCACATTCCTCAAGAACTAAGGACAAAGATGGAGCCAAAGTCGAAAAAATGTATTTTCATTGGATATTCATCGGAGACAAAAGGATATAGGTGCTAAAATCCAATGACAAAAGAGTTACGAGTCTCATGAGATGTGGTATTTGATGAGCTAAGACCATGGTTTGGAGACAAAGGGAAAGAGAAGATTCTTGAAGAAGATTATGAAGATGATGAAGATCATAAGTTTAACAAACAAGCACTCAAATGTAGGGTTTAGAAGCTTCTACGTCAGATGGAGAAAGCTCAACATGGAAGGGTAGACTAAGGAGTCGTTGATCATCACCAACATTAGGTTATGAAAGATTTGAAGCTAAAAGTGATACTCAAAACAGTGATTCAAATGGAAGTGAAGAAGAGTATGAAGAGGTGATTACACCAAAGGTAAAGTTGAACTGATCGAAGAAGAAATATTCAAAAGGAAATGAAAGGAGGTCTTCAAGAGCAAGGTGTTCAATTCACAGGCTGAGCTATGATAGTCTTATTGCAAAGCATTTTGCCAAAATGACACAGGTGGTCAAAGACAGAACTGGATGCAGATGAAGAACATGTACACAAAAAGAATGGTAGGAAGCTATGCAGGAAGGGATAAAAGTTCTCAAGGACAATCACACATCGGAGTTAGTTCGAAAGGCTAAAAATATGAAGATTGTTACAAATACATTGTTGTTTAAAGTAAAGAGAAATGTTGATGGTTCTCTGGCTAGGCATAAAATTAGACTAGTAGAAAAAGGACTCAAGCAGACTCACGACATTGACTATGAAGAGAATTCCACCGCGATTGCAAAGATCGGAACAGTTAGAACCTTGATTGCAGTGAGTGCAGCAAGGAGATGGCCATGAGTGTTTGATAGCTCATTTGAAAGCTTTTAGTGTTTAGTTTGAGTGAACAAGGCCACAAGATCATTGTATTCTTCAGTTGATACCAGGTTTCATTCTAAGGTTCAGCTGTAGGTAAAAGTCTTGATCCTAAGAAGGTCTTCTACACTTTTCGTTACGCATAAGAGAGGATCCAACAAGTACATCATGAAGACAAATTTTAGGTGTTGGAGATCATTCCTTTGATTAGTGAGATGTGATCGATATTGGCAAAGATCCAAATTTGCTCATAGGACACTTCATTTTGTGTGGTTGGGAGATATTTTGAAGACTTGATGATGTTTAGAATGCTTTTCTAAGTTTTTACAAGTCAATAGAACATTTCCAAATTGTATTTTGGATTGGTGAGGATAAAGATAGAGGCTTAAAGCTTTGAAGATCAAGTCATCCTTGCTTTCAAAGATTTGGATATCATTACAGAAATGTTATTGAGTGATTTCTTTCGTTTTGAGTTCCTTATTTATGCTTCATTTGGTTTTGATTTCAATTAGTATTGTTCAAAATGGAAACAAAGGCAAGGAAACCATTGAGAAACCATTAGAAAATATTCAATAAATAGAGTAACAAAAATCTTCAAAAAAAATAGAAAAAACACGAGTTAGAAATGCATGATACTGAGGAAGAGGCCGATTTATATAATGAATTTATTATTCATACACATCATCGTGGCCTTCTTGATAAGACAAGCAAACTAGAACTATCTGAGGGAGTATGATCTTGGCTTTTAATGATTTAAATCTTAAGTCATCATTCTTGAAACTCATATTAGCCTCTTGGGTCATGATTAGAGAACATTACAAAGAAGCCTCTTCTCATGAAAGTTGTGAGATGGTTAGGAGAGAACTTAGAGGTCTTAACACCTTAAAGGAAAAGAATCCTAAGTAATTGCATCAATTGAAGGGAACCTCACGTAAGTATCATGTGCTTGAAGCGAGTCTCTCGCTTGCAACATGCACATACAAATGGTGGATGAGCCTTAAGGAAATTAAGGCTATTCGTACATATTGGGTTGAATATGAAACTATGTTCTTAAAAGCGTTTCTACCTAAGAATTAAGAAAAGCATAATTGGGATGAGTGGGATAGAGTGATGCAGAGGGGTAGGCCATCATGTGTGTATCTTTCACATTATAGAGAGATTATACTAAAATTCAAAGGATTACAGTACTTTTAGAAGATCAGAGGCTTTATTAGAAGGCTTGACAAATTCCTATATATTGAGATTACAAGGAATGCTCCTAAAACCTCAGAAGAAGGCATCAAATATGCCTAACTTTATGAGGATCATAGTCACACATCTATGGTTACAAACCAACCTCTTAGAACTACTTAAGTGACCAAATTTAGAAAACGAGTAGTCCTAGGTAAAAGCATCTTCATAGCAAGAAACAAAGATTTCAAGGGCCTAGATTGGATACAAATAAATTCCAAAGAGCTAAAAAGAAAAATCTATGTTTTAGGTTTCTAACTCCTAACTAATCAGAGTGGAATCGTCGAGTATGTAAGGAGGAAGATAAAAAGTCAGGACTAGGGAATAATATGTCCTCTAATGTGGAAACACTTTGATATATGGCACCTCTACTTGCAAGGAAGTAGAGGTAATGCATGCGGACATAGAGCATACCTGTTGTCTAACTCAATCAGTGTGGTCACTGCTATTTGGACCACATGATTTGGTTAAACTTGATGACAATATATACAAGGCTAGGGTGAGAGTCATGATAAATGACTCTGCAACTCATAATTTCATAAACTATGCTTTACTGAAGAAAGATTTCACATCAACCTACTAAACATAAATACATCATATCTATGATGCATGAGGAAGATAAGAGAATATGGGATACTGGTTATGCAATTTAGAAGTCCTGATACATGGATTTACATATCATTTAGACTTCCAAATGATGAATATGGATATGATAGATTTAGTCTTAGGTAGAGATTGATTTGGGGCTTAGGGTATACCCTTTAAAGGAGTTACCATAACACTATTGAATTTGTTATCAATGGAAGCACATGTTGTATTTAGGGTGAGAGGGATGTACCCAATATAGCTCTGATTTCATGCATTTAGTGAAAGAGTCTATTTGATTTATATGATATACAAGATGTATATGCTTTGTATAGTGTAGATGCTTATCGGACTTTGCATGCTTCTAATATTTAAGATGTATCTTTTTATTATCATAATGTAGCTATACACATGATTTGTTTTTGTAAGAATGTGTGTTTCAATTCATCTACATGAGGGATTAATGTTAATGTTTGAATATAAATTTGTGTTTCAATTCATCTGCATGAGGGATTATTACCTTCTAGAGGAGACTTTGACCATGCCATTGACCTTGTCGCTGACACACAACCTTGACCTTGTGTGTTCCTAGAGATTTAAAGAAGAGGAAAAAATTTCTTTTTTTATTGTCATGACACCCCTAGTCGGGGGGCACCGAACAATTAACAAGACTTATGATCTTATTAAGAGGTAGTTTTACTAGCCTGGACTTTGTAAGGACATCCTAGAGTATGTGCTTAAATGTACAAAACTAGTAAATTTATATTACATTGGTTTCCAAGCTAGGTTCTCACATAGAGATCTTGGTACTTCATATCATCTTTCATGCACGATATACTTTTTGGGTTTATGAGCTATTCGACGAGATTCATGAGCCGTTTGAGATCCTTTCCAAGGCACAAAAAAAGGTTTATGTGACACTTCCTTTATGAAAGGTCAAGCAAAGGCTTTAGATGCCCTTCAACCAACATGATGGGCATCCAAGAAGGCACTGAAGGCAAAATTCTAGCCGTGCTAACTCAGATGGCCCTCCCACACTCATGGGTATGTAAAGACCAGAAGAGAGCACCCATGAAGGAGCCGTCACACTTTTTTTCCTTTCTCAAGTAAGATAAAATGCCCTCTTTGGAGCCCTCTGTGCATGTATGATTCATTTGTTGGCAAGACCTCTTATATGTGAAGCACATTTTGGAGAAAGGTGCTCACACAAGGAGTATGAAGAGAGCTCCCACTTGAATGGTTGTGATCCTTAGGCTTGATTTATCCTAAGGTGTGGGAACCTTAGTCTCAAGACAAGCTTCTCTAAGTGCCACCTTAGTGTGTACATGAGAGAAGAATCCTCTTTTGATTTAGAGGGCATGTGATAACCCTTGGGAAATTAGATACCATGTGATGGCCCTTGGAAAAGTGGCCACATGAGGGACACTTGTCTAAACAATTGGACGAGATTAAGGACATGCAACCCCTTGGCCTAGATGTATATATATGGATGGAGTTGGATGGGGGGATATGTGTTTTCTCTTTCCCTTGGTGGTCTTACTAGTTAGTTTAGCATTTTTGGGAATCTTAAACTATGATATATAATCACAAGATCAGACCTAGCTTATGTTGTAGGTGTGTTATCTCAAAACTTTAATACACCTATTGATGTTCACTTGAATGTAGCTAGGTGGGTGCTTAGATATATTAAGCATATAGTCAACCAAGGGTTATTCTACCCTTAAGAAGATGGAATACAAACTAAAGGCTTTAGTGATGCTGATTTGGTTGACTCAAAGGAGGATAGAAGTACATTTGTCTCTAGGTTTATGATAGGTTTAATGGTCATCTCTTTAATGTCCAAGAACCAACCCATACAAAAAAGTGAGTATAGAGCCTTAGCCCTTGTTGCATGTGAGTTCATGTGGCATAAGATTTTGTTCAAGGAGTTTGACTTGTGACACAAGAGTTTGTTACATCAACATTCAAAGAATGAAGGAAATGCAATTCAAGAGGTTGGTTGAAGGTCTTTCCAACTTCCAATGACAATGTATGAAGCATTTATGTGAATTTTATCAACTACGGAAGCAATCGAGACTTCCATTCAAGAAGAGTGGCTATATAAGCCAACATCCCTTGGAATTGATACATACAGATGGGTGGGGGCAACCCAAAGAGCAGTCCATTGGATGTAACAAATACTTTGTGACTTTTATAGATGATTGCACAAGGATGGTTTGGGCTTATTTCATAAAAAACAAATCAAATGTGTTTACATGTTTCAAAGCATTCAATGCAATGATAGAAAAGGAAGCAGGTACATATATCAAGAAGATAAGGTCCAATGGAGAGGGAGAATATTTCTTCAATGAATTTTCTAATTTCTTATGAGATCAAGGCATCAAGGGGCAAGTAATATGCAGGTACACACCCCAATAAAATGGAGTAACAGAGAGAAAGAATAGATACTGTTAGAAGATGCATTTTTGGAAGCCTTTTTAAAGAAAAATAATTGTAAAATGATAGAAACTTGTAAAAATATTTATGCAATTGTTGTAAAAATAAGGAAGAGTCTTCTTTATGTAGGATAGAATCTTATGAAATTTTTCTAGAATTTTTGGAAACTCCTAGATAGCGTATTTTTAGAATAATAGAGGAAAAGACCAAAATTCAAGTGTGAAAAGGGACACTTGAAAATGTATATAAGCTAATTTCCTCTATTATGAGGGGGTTGGTTAATCATTTGTTTACATGCTATCCAAGTGAATAGAGAAGGAGTTTTCTGCTGAAAATCGTGTTTTCTCCACTTTTGTGTGGTTTCTTTGATTTGCGAGTCTAGTTCTTGTGTATCCATGGAGATTTGTGAGCTTCTATT
This sequence comes from Ceratopteris richardii, assembly GCA_020310875.1. NCBI lineage: Eukaryota > Viridiplantae > Streptophyta > Polypodiopsida > Polypodiales > Pteridaceae > Ceratopteris > Ceratopteris richardii. The sequence continues at coordinate 203,986,538 of CM035409.1, read as the reverse complement.
GTGTAAATCTGTTGAATGTGTATGAAGAGAGTTGAATACTGTTGTGTTGAGTGATAATTTGATGAAGAATGGTGCTGGAGCTGAAAATCGTTTGTTTGCACAGAATCGCGATTGTCTCGTCTGTATGATACAGGTGATATTTTTTGATTTTGACTTCATAATTGTGTTATGCTGATGAAATAGCATGCAATAGACACCAAAATTGTGGAAAATGATGGAGATTTGCTCAAGATAATCCAAACCCTAGAAATTCCTCTTCATTTTCACTATTCTCAAAAATCTAGCCATTATTCTCTTATTTCTTGGATTCTATCATCTTGAAGGGGCTGTGGTCTCAAGAATACTTCCAGGATTGACAAAATAAAGATGTCTTGTTGATTCTTTATGCTAAATGATTGGAGAGGACAACTCCAAAGATCAATAACAAACATTTTTTGGCGCCGTTGTCGGGGAGTATTTCAAAAGCTTCATTGAAGTTGGACCTTGCTGGATCTTCTATTGATGATGGTAACAAACACAAGGAAAAGGTAACACTCTTTAATCAAGAAATGTGAACATGAAAAAGTAGATGTCTTTGTTTGTCTTTTGGGAAAAGAAAGCAATAGATCATCTTTTAGAATTGGAAGTGCTTAAATTTTTGTAAATTGATAGTTGCTCATTACATTGTTGAAGTAAAAGTGCAGGTGTGTGGAAAATTTGGATCAAGAAAGCTGAAGATGAGGTAACATGTGTCTATTCTTGCATTTTTAGAGTTCTTTTTGACCAAGTACTAGGCAATATTGTTGATCTTGGGAAGATAACATGGTTGCACTAAGGAAAGGTCAGATAAAGTAGCTAGATGCAAGTAGAGAAGATTCATTTGTTAACCAAATCAAAGCATAAATCTTGAGAAACAAAGCTGATCTGCATTTTGAAAAGAAATGTGTGATTGAGTTTATCTTTGCAAAAATTGATGCTTGCATTCCATAGCACATTTTCTTTGGAAAGTTTTTCTCATGAACTGTTTTGATAGCTAAGCCATAAGAGATCATAACCAATCAAGGAACATAGGATCAGTAGATCACCAAACAAGAAACCCTAATTGAAGTGTTTACCTTTATTTAGGGGAAAATACTAAAAAAATTCATAAAGTTCATAAAAAACAGTCAAACAAATTTCTTTTCTTCGTAGGAAGTTGGACTGAAGCCTTGGGGATAAGAGTAATAAGGACCAAGTAAAAGAAAAGCAAAAAATTTGTCAAAAATTAGTAGATTTGAAAAACACGATTTTCTGTACAACATCACGATTTTCTGATTAATGTTGTGACTATGAGGTAAAATTGCAGGTGATTGTGGAATTGGAGTTGGTAAAGGACACTGAAGGGGAACAAGAGAGAAGAATACTCAAATTTGCATAAAATCAGAAGTATAGAAAAAACACCATTTTCTGCACAAAATCGCGATTTTCTGAGTAAGGTTGTGATTTTGATGCAAAAGTACAGGAGTCTGGTGAATTACAAAGGGTAGAGGGTATTGAAAGAGAACAAGAGGAAAGAATACTCAAATTTGCACAAGATAATATCTACAGAAAAAACACGATTTTCTGCACAAAATCGCGATTTTCTGTAAGGAAAATTTTCTGGAATTTCTAGCATATTTGGGTTTTTTTGAGAAAGATAATGGCAAGAGATGTCATCAAGATTGGGTAAGTAAAGATTGGACAAGCGGAAGAGTGAAGAACTGTGGAAATCACACAAAATCGTGATTTTCTGGACACTATAAAAACCTGGAATTGAAAAAAAAATTCATTTGAGTGAGAGTGAGAGAGAGAGAGAGCAAGCAAAAATCGTGACCTTCGGCAAAATTCAGATTTTGGAGAAATTTTCAACCAAGCAAGCAAGGTAAAGAGTCTCAACATTATTTTGAGTGCATATTCTTGCATTTTAGTGATCTTATAACACAAAAAATAGAAAATAGCCAAAATCACGAAATCGCGATTTTTTGAGTTTTTGGTTTTCAGTAGAAAAAATTATTTTCTAATAAATCTTTTTCATTGCATGTTAAAAACTCAATAAAGCGATTTTATTAGAAGAAAGAGAAATCTGAAAATCAACACTTCAAAAAATTCAAAAAAATGTTCAAAATCGCGATTCTGTAGTCAAACACAAAATCGCAATTTTCTGAACTAAGGACAACATCGATTCCCAGAACACGATTTTCATAACAAAATCGTGTTATTTACGATTGTGAGCAATCACGATTGTCTGGGAACAAAATCGTGAAAAACGCGATTTTGAGCACAAAATCGTGAAAAACACGATTTTGAGTACAAAATCGTGAAAATCGCGATTTTGAGCACAAAATCGTGAAAAACACGATTTTGAGTACAAAATCGTGAAAAACGTGATTTTGAGTACAAAATCGTGAAAAGCAAGATTTTGAGCACAAAATCGTGAAAAACGCGATTTTGAGCACAAAATCGTGAAAAACGCGATTTTGAGCACAAAATCGTAAAAAACGCGATTTTGAGCACAAAATCGTGAAAAATGCGATTTTGAGCACAAAATCGTGAAAAACGCGATTTTGAGCACAAAATCGTGAAAAAACACGATTTTGAGTGCAGAATCGTGAAGAACACGATTTTGGGCATAAAATCATGAAAAACGCGATTTTGAGCACAGAATCGTGAAAAACGCGATTTTGAGCATAAAATCGTGAAAAAACACAATTTTGGGCACAGACTAATGAAAAACACGATTTTGAGTTCGAAATCGTGGAAAACACGATTTTACTCAGAAAATGGTGGAAAATCATTAATTTGAACACAAAATCGTGAAAAACACGATTTTGAGTTCAAAATCGTGGAAAACACGATTTTAGTCAGAAAATCGTGGAAAATCATTAATTTGAACACAAAATCGTGAAAAACACGATTTTGAGTTCAAAATCGTGGAAAACACGATTTTAGTCAGAAAATCGTGGAAAATCATTACTTTGAACACAAAGTCGTGAAAAACACGATTTTGAGTTCAAAATCGTGGAAAACACGATTTTAGTCAGAAAATCGTGAAAAATCATTACTTTGAACACAAAATCGTGAAAAACATGATTTTGATTTCAAAATCATGAAAAATTAGATGAATGATCCTTAGGTCTGGGAACAAACTAAATTCACATACTAGGCAAGACCTAGGAAGAAATTTAGGGCAAGAAAACATGGAAAATTTAACTGAAACAAATGAGCCCATTGAAACTGGGGATTATAAAAATATCCTCAAATACATGTATACAAATAGGTTTGGCACCTATGTATATCAGGATGGAATGCATAAGTTTCTCATTAGATTGAGGAACTGAGAAGTTCCCCTAAACATAACACTAGTAGCCCAGTTCAAAGATGGTAGGTATGAGGATAGGCAAGGCTGTGTATACATCTTCTCCCAAGACCCAGAAAATTCAAATGACTTAGGGCAATGTGCTGACAAAGGACCTTGGGAACATAATATGGGACAACCAGATTTACCTAGACCGCATGAAAACTACACTAGTACTGAGCAACATCAAGGAAGGAGGACACATGCTTCCCCAAATCCCTTTGACAAGGAACCAGAAGGATATAATGAATTTTCACTTAGAAGAAGACATCATTGGCAACCTCAAGGTAGAATGCTTAGACCATATCAAGTAGCCAAATGTATGAAAAATCAATATGAAGGGTATTCTGATCCCCATGCTCATGCTGCAGAGTTTAGGCAATTAATTAGAGCTGAGGAGGTGGAAGATTACAAAGTTCAATTTGAGGCATTTGGTCTAACCCTAATAGGACCAGCATTATCTTGGTTCATTCCTTTGAGAAAAGAAATGTACCTAGATATTGAATCCTTCCTAGAAGCCTTTATTGGAGAATTCTCAAAGACCGGAATAAAACATATCACAGCCACTCTCATACACAGTTTTAAACAACAAAAAGATGAAAATGTCAGAGAGGCAGCCAAGAGATTTAAGCAATATATTGACAGATGTCGTAAAGAAGAAGTACCTTCCATGGCCAGACAAGTATCCCTATTCATAGAAGGGTTGAGAAGTGCTCAATTAAGAACCCTAGTGTACTACAGGAGATGCCCTGATCTAGGAGCGTGTGTGAAAGAAGCAATAGATTTGGAAGATAACAGAGGCCAAGATCTGTTAGCATTTGATCAACCCAGATCAAATGAAGATAAAATTCCTCCAGCAGAAGAATTGGCTCAGGCCATTGCTAAAGCCCTAGAGGTAAGCACTAAAACCAATTTGATAAACTCCAGGATAAAACACAAATAAAAAATGCTACAATTGTGGAGAAAGTCATCTGATACAACAGTGCCCATATCAAAAGCCTCCACATTTGCAAGATAGAAAGACATTCAAATATTGTACACTAGAGAGGAAATGGACCAACCATACCAGGGAGGAATGCTTCTATAATAAACAACCCATAAAGGAGAGAGACTATGGGAGTCAAATAGAATCAGTGTATAATGAGCAACCAAGACCTGTGCTTGGGCAACAACCTCCTATACCAACAAATGTGGTACCAATCAAATACAAACCAATATAGGAGGGAAACTCAAGAACAAAGTCATCATACAAGGAAGATTATCAATGGAATGAAGGATATCAAGAAGAATGGGAAGGTTATGAACCAAGAGAGCCAGAATTACAAGCCTTAGACTTGGGAAATGGAAGAATTGAGATGGACACTGCCACTTTCAGGTATATAACCAATAATTATATGTCCAATCAAAAACCTCAATTCAAAGGAGGACCAAAGATAACTTGTTATAGGTGTGGGGGAGATCATTTCATTAGAGACTGTCCACAACCTCCTACATTAAGAATAGAAGGAGCATATTGCAAGGATTGTGGCAGGGAGCATTTAATTAAGGATTGCCCAAAGAATCCTCAAAAACAACAAAACACACCTAGTAACATACCACTAAAAGCAGTCAGTATCATGGAATAGGAGGAGTTGAGTGACATTGACCAAGTAAATGTAAATGCTATAACAAGGTCACAAGAAAAACAACAAAGAACAGCTAAGGAACAAAATGAAGGTTCAATCTCAAAGGTAAAGAAAAATAGACAAAAAGGGAAATTGGAGAGGAAACAGAAAATGAGTAGAAATATTGAAGAAGAAAATAGGGAACAATCAAACAGTACTTCTCCTCAAAAGACACAAAACCGGTTGGAAATAGGAAACTCACAAAGTCTAGACACTCTAATAAAAGCATACAAAGGAAGAATTCAAGAAGGACCAAGCCCTGCTGACCATAAAATGGCTTATCCTATGCCAGACCTAGAACATGAAAGAATGCAGAAGTGTAAACAAATCATACGGGAAGTGCAACTCAAAATGGGGGAAGAAGACAATTCTCAAAAAACAGTTGAGGAATCTGAGACAACAAAAACAAGAGGAAATAGTATCAGGGAAGAAAACGCCCAAGTAACACTCCAGGTGAATATAGATAAACGATGCACAATTCTTTATCATACCACATGGAAAGATTTAATGAAACAGAATCCTCATTTACATAACCAAATGAAGAAATGGGAAACAACACCAGAAAATCTTCACCCATAACTACAGGAAATGGAGGAGTTGTGGTATATTCCCATTGATAAGATAGGAGGATATTGTGAGGGAGAAGAGGGAAACTCAACTTTAAAAATACAATTTGGAAAAAACCAGGCCAAAGCTATTCTGGATAGTGGATCAGAGAGTGGCCATCATGACTAAACAAACTTGGGAGAAATGGGGAAAAAATGAATTATTACCCACAAAAATGAGATTGCAACTTGCAGATGGACATATAGAAAAACCCTTAGGAATATGGGAAAAAGTGATTGTGGACATATGTGGATAGAGATAGAACATACCTTTGCTATAGTTGAATTCCCACAATCTACTTCATATGAAATTATCCTAGGAAGACCATTCATGAGACAAATGCAAATTGTGCAAGATTGGGGTAATGATTGCTTATACCTGCAGAGCAAAGGAAGAATAACCAAAGTAAATCTAAGAAATGGGCACTACTGTGATATATCTCCGCAAGAATGGTATAAAATTCATCAGAATCAAGAGTTGAGTGAGGAATCAGAGATGGAGGACCAAGATGAGGCTGAATCATCAGTATGGAGGTGCAAGGCCAACAAGTTTAAGTTCTTTGTAGACCATCAAGCTTTGTTATATTTGGTAAATAAACCTTGTCACACAGGGAGAATAGTCCGATGGTTTCTTTTGCTAATGGAATTTGAGTTTGAAGTGGTGGTCAGACAAGGGAAAACACACTTGAGAGCAGATCATTTATCTCGAATCCAGTCTGAAGAACCCAATTCACCTTTAGATGAAAATCTGCCAGACACTTATCTGTTTAAAGTAGAGAGTGTTCCTGAGTGGGCCATGACTTTAGTACCATTATTAACCATGGGACCTTGTAGAACAGTTGGGAACAATGCACATCTAGTATTGCAAAGCAGGAACTTTATGTTACTAGCTGGGCATTTGTACCATCTCAACCACACAGGCATATTAGAATATTGCACATCTGAGGAGGAGCAACAAGAATATCTGAGGAGAGCTCATCATTGGAACCCTTGCACTCATGCTTCTAGGGTAGTCACCCTAAGTAATCTCAATAGGATGGGGGTACATTGGCCTAATAAAATTCAAGATGTATCAAAATACATTGCCAATTGCAAGAAGTGTCAAATATTGCAAGATTCAAAATTCATAACTCTATATTGGTTCTAGAAAAATCCAGATTGGAGTGAAAATATCATTGAAGAATTGAGAAGGAAGGAGAAAGGAAAACAAGTGATAGCGGGTACAGATTCAAAAAATTTACAAGTAATCTCTGAAGAATATCAATTGATAGGGAAACAGTTGTATAAGAGAGGAATGGATGGATACCTAAGAATTTGTGTTCCTGAGAATAAATATCTGGAAATGTTGGAAATGGCACACTCTGGAGTAGCAGGAGGACACTTTTCAAGTGACAGAACTGCTAAACTCATTTTATATTCTGGCTTTTGGTGGCCAACGCTATTTCCGGATGCAAGAACCTATGTAAAAAGGTGTGATGTCTGTCAAAGGGTAAGTCAACCAAATAGAAGAAATAATATGCCATTGGTTCCATTAATTGCAAAACAATCCCATACTGAATATATCATAGTGGCTACAGACTACCTGACAAAGTGGGCTGAGGCCAAAGCCACAAAAAGAAATGATGCTAATACTACTGCCAGATTCCTATATGAAAACATTATCACCAGATTTGGACTTCCGATTGAACTAGTAAGTGATAGGGGGACCCATTTTGTAAACCAGATCATAGAATGAAAAAGTGATTTTAGGTCAACCATGGCTTCAACAAGGTAAAGTGATCTTGGATTTTGAAAAATTGAAGCTTAAATTGAACATAAATGACAAAAGGTTTTTAATATTTTTATTGAGTAATGAGAAACAGGAAATTCAATCAGATATGCATGATATACACTTGGAAGGATTCACTTTTGCATTTCAGGATACACAGACATTACCAATACAAATGTTAAATGATCAAGCTTCATATAATCAAAATCAGCAAAAGATTGGAAGAACAAAGAGGGGTGGATAGATAGGAATAAGATGGCAATCATGGCATTGTCCAAAGAATCAAAGCATCAGAACAAGAAGCACATGGAATCAAAGCCTACAGGAGGTTTGCTCATTGAAACAAAAATCCAGGACAAAATGGATATGGAAACCAAAAACTCCTACAAAATGCTTATCCGGAGGGAATGGTGGTTTGCCTGGAACTAGACCAATTGGAGTCAGGAAGTACTGGGTTAAAAAATCAGAGCTGTTCCAGTGGAAAAAAGATAATCCAGATTTGATCTATATCTAGAAAATCATAACATGTTGAAAAATTATGAAAAAATATATATTAGACCTGATTTTCTTTTCTAAAAAAGAGAATTAGGAGGGGAAGAAAAGAAATAGAAAAAATTATTTAAAAAAAATAAAAAAGAAGAGAAAAAAATCATTGTTGAAAAAAAGAGAAAGAAAAATTGAGAAAAATTGTTTATTTTTTGTTGTCTTTATAAAAATTATATAGCACGAAGCAAGATCTAGGTAGAAGAATAGTAGAGATCTATTTATTTTTTATTTTTTATTAATTAGTTTTTGTTTTCTATCATTGATAAATGATTTGTTTTTCCAAAAAGAGTGGTTAGGGAAAGGGACTGCACTAGACATCTTGCTACACCTGTAATGATCACTTTTTGAGTCTTTTTTTTTAGAAATAGAATTTATTTTGGATTTTATTTTCATTCTTATGTCATGACATCTCAAAATAAAGCCCTGCATATTACTTTTTGACTTCTGGTAACTTATGTGGGTAGAGTTTTTCTTTGTTTATTTTATTTTCTTCAGAAAATGGTGAATACAAAGGAGTTGCCAATTCATGACTTCAAGGCATAATCAGTTGTTCTATCAAGAGGCCATTGGTTTCTGGATAGTGAAGCTGTGGAGGAACAGGTGGACCTAGAGTTAGATGAAGAATCAGAAATTCCAGAAGCTGAGAAGGTGGTGAAGGAACTTAAGGAGACCCTAAACATAATTGGTCAGCACATATTCACAGTGGGAGTAGGAGGATATAAGTATACAATGTTGTGCCAGGAGTTCTACAGGTTCCAAAGAGTGGCAGTCAATATGAAAGGATGGAAGGCAGTAGGACTGCACAGAATATTGGAGGAGCCTATCTTTTTCATTGATTTTGAGAGAGTAGCACAAGTAATGAGCAGTTTGATGGAAATAGGAAGAGGGAATGATGCCTATTTCAGGTGCAAAGTCAAAAACAAGGATAATCAGGAAGTAGGAATCACTATCAAGACGGAACATATCAGAGCAGCATTGCAATTCTACACAATGGGAACCAAACTTGACCAGAGCTTTGTCAAAAAGAATAAGGAAACTTCTTACAGTACTTTTGCTTTCTAAAACTACCAAGGTATACCATGCCACATAAGTCAGTGACAATATTGATGTTCAACAATAAGGATAGAACCAAACCTTTTGGAGTAATGGATGTCTCACCATACATCCATGAACAGCTGAAAGAAGCAGCAAAACACTGGGAACAGAAGAAGTTCATGAATGGAGCCCAGTTCTTGACAAGAATCATTTATCATGTTCTAGGGATGGAAGATCAATTGAAATTGGCTCCAGAGGCACAGTATTTCAGAAGTCTTATGGCTGGAATCAAGAGTCCTCCAAGGAAAATGGCTGAAAGGGAAACAGAAGGACAAACCCGCATGAGGGGAACAGGTATGAAAAGGAAGATGATATCTGAGGAAGTAATTCCTATAAAGAAAAGAAGGTTGGACCCAAGGAAGGTTGAACTAGAAATGGAGGAAGCTACAAAAGAGGAACATGAGGAGGCACAGTAACAGGTTCAATCCTCTAGTGAACCTCATCCACCCCAAACAAGCAAAGAGCAATTATACACCTATTTAACCCAAGGAAATAACAAAAGAGATATGTATGAGGCACAATATCAGAAAATGCTGGAAGATTATTCATGCAAAGCTACAGATTGGGTTCAGGAGGAGGTGGAGCACTATGAAGCACTCCATGATCAAATGATGACAGTCGAAACAGAAGAAGTGTTTGTCAGAAAAGAGGTTGAGTTGCTAGCTTACTTCAAGGAATTGCAAGGACCTCCAGAGATCAGAACCACTATTGTGGTGAAAAAGAAGGTTCCAAAGAAACCAGTACAAAAGAAGAAATTGACCAAGAAGGGAAAGGGCAAATCCATAGTTGAAACTGTTATCACCAAAGAGAGGGAGGAAGTTATAATGGAAGAAACACAGAAGCCATCCACTGTGGAAGAAGCCTCAAGACCCACAGAACCAGAAAGAGGAGGACCTTCACACTTTTCATCTGATTCTGAAAGTGACATTGAGAGCTTTTTGCTAAAAAGTCTAAATTTGTCAATACCAAATACTCCTAATGTAATTACACAGGCCTCTGAGAAATAGAAAACACCTGAGGAATTGAAGAAGAAGTCTCAGGAGAAGCCAATTCAGGAATAGGCAAGAAAACAGCTATGTATGGAAGATGAAAGAAGGTTGATGAAGGGAAAAGCAGCTATGATAGAACAGGCAAGTGAGATAAGGGAAGAAGTTAGTTGTGGACTAGTGCATACTGGGATGAAATCCATATGGAAAAAACCCTCACAAACCTACTTCAAACTAGAAGAGAGCATAGAAGAAATAGCCAAGAAGGCACAGATAAACAGTTCAGTCATAAATAAAAAAGGTACAGATCAAGATCCAATTCAGCAAGCAGAGGAAGTAGTTGTGAAAGGCAATATTCAAGAAGTCACAGGGGGAGTAGTGGAAAAGGAGATCATCCAGAGCATAAAGGATGTACTGCATGATTTGAAGAACAATGAGGAATTTACATCCAATGAGGATCAAGAACAAGAGGTAGCAATGGACCTCATGAACATTGATGAGCAGGAAGAAGAACACAAAGAGGAAAGAAGTAATGATCAGGTCAAAGATTTTGAAGTAATTGAATCAGTTCTAGCCCAGGAAAAGGAAAGACAGGAAGAACAAACAGGTGAATGTCAGGGAAACTCTGTTGGGAAAGCTGAATATAACCTGTTCCAGGAAACTTTGAGCTTGGGAAAGGAGATGCAAGTAAAGGAAGGACACCTTTCTGAAGAGACTCAACAAGTGATGGAGAAGGAAAAGATACAGGAAATAAAGCTTATTTCAGATGTTTTAGAGCAAAAGAATTCAGGTGTTCAAGAAGACATGGCAGATTCAGAAACACTGGACACTCATCCAAGCAATGAAGAAAACAAGGCCAAGATAATAGAATATGAAAAAGAAGAGGAAGAGGAGAGTGAATGCAAAGAGGACAAACAACTAGAAACTAAACAAATGGAAATGGAAGGGGGATTGGAAAGAATACCAAAGAGTATAAGATTAGCATGTCAGATTATTATGAATAACATTGAACAGTTCAGACCTTCTAGCCGGAACATGATCATTTCAGGGATGGTAGCAGAGTCAGAATTTGAGAAAGGCAGTATGATTATTAAAGAGCATAAAAGGGAAAAGGAGCAAATGGCAGAGCAACTGAGGAAGGTACAAGAGAAAAATGAGGAATTTGCCAATAGAATAATTGCTTTGGAAGAGCTAGAAGTACAGAAGCAAAATAAGATTCAATCTCTAGAAGAAAAGAGTGTAAAACTAATAGAGCAGAACACTAAATTAGAAAAGGAGTTGAGAAAGATTGAGGGAAGATATAGAACTCTGCAAACCTCTTATCAAATTTTGACTAAAGCAAATGAAGAAATCAACAAGCTACTATTGGAAGAAGGGCAATTGAAGGAGGAAAGTCAGACAGCCCAGATGACAGAGGAAGAAAAGGAAGGATTACACAAAGAGATTCAGAAATTACAAAGAGAATTGAAAGAAGCCAAGGAATTAGAAAAGCAGGCTAGTACACATGCTACTACATCTATGAGAGGCTATAATAAGCTACACCTGGATATGGAAAAGGAAAGAAGTGACTGGCAGACAAGGAGAGAAAAGGAACAGAATGAATGGAAAAAAGAAAGAGAATTATGGGCACAACAGAATGGGAGTCTGATGATGACTATAGAGGAATTACATAAAAAATTGGATAAGCCACAAATCCAGGAAGAAACACATGTGGAAACCACATATGTGGAAGAATATGGGGTAGAAAATAATGAGGGAATACAACATGATAGTGAACCGACAGACAAAAGATCAGAAGGAGAATATTCAGAAGATTTTGTGGAAAAATTGCTGACAAATAGAGATTCCATAATGGAGTTTATTAGGAAGATGCATGATGAATATGAAGAACAAATTGTCTCATTTGCATTAAATAAGGGGATTAATCCAGATCAGCATCACTGGGCCGCAGATGGATTGGGAATACAATTGTATATGATTATGGAGAGTATAAAGAACTATCAGATGGCCAAAGTTGGGCTACCTCCAAACAAATATCTCGAGTATGAAGAGGACATCAATGTGACTAAAGAACTATTTGAAAGAGCCAATCCAAAGTGGAGAAATAAATGGTTGGATGCCAACAAAGAATGCAGAAAAATTTGGAAGGAGGCACCTCTTCATTTAAAAATCAATCCAGCTTACTGTCCAGTGGCACGAAGGAGGGAATGGACAATTTTTTGGGAAAGACGAAGAGAAGGACAAATTCCACCTAAGTGGTTGAATTTCCCGAAAATAGCAGGTCCAAAGGCAGGCACATGGCCTACAAAGAGTTACATGGTGAATACTGCTGAGTCCGTAATAGCTACATACAAGGATGTAAATGACCCTGCGTGCATTCTACTTATCAGAATAATGAGATTAATTTTGGCCTGTATAGAAACTTATACCGACACAGATATCAGAACATTGAATTATATTGGCTTTAATTCTCCAACAGACGCATTGTTGTTTGATTTGAGCGAAACACCTGACAGAATCTGCTTAATGGCATATTACAGCAGAGTGATATTTTTGGGCAGTCATTACTTGCAAATTTTTAAAGACGCCTTTGATTACGGGTTTTTTGAAAGAGAGTCAAAGATTTTTGGAAATCTGTCAGTTGTTACTAAGTCCAGACTTACAGCATATGAAGCTGCCTATACAGAGTATTTGAAAAAGGTTGTCATTGATAAACTAGAAGCTGCAGTACAGTGGAGAAAGGCATTATTTGAAATGGTCAATAATCTAAATGTTACAGAAAGGAAAAGCCATGATTTGCTGTCACAAGTATATCAAAGAAAGAAGAAGTGAAGAAAAGTGATCAATGCAGAAGAGCAGGAAAATCTTTTGTCAGGAGCCAAAAGGTTTAGGAGGGGAAGGATGTTAGAAGATGCATTTTTGGAAGCCTTTTTGAAGAAAAATAATTGTAAAATGATAGAAACTTGTAAAAATATTTATGCAATTGTTGTAAAAATAAGGAAGAGTCTTCCTTATGTAGGATAGAATCTTATGAAATTTTTCTAGAATTTTTGGAAACTTCTAGATAGCATATTTTTAGAATAATAGAGGAAAGGACCAAAATTCAAGTGTGAAAAGGGACACTTGAAAATGTATATAAGCTAATTTCCTCTATTATGAGGGGGTTGGTTAATCATTTGTTTACATGCTATCCAAGTGAATAGAGAAGGAGTTTTCTACTGAAAATCGTGTTTTCTCCTCTTTTGTGTGGTTTCTTTGATTTGTGAGTCTAGTTCTTGTGTATCCATGGAGATTTGTGAGCTTCTATTGTGTAAATCTGTTGAATGTGTATGAAGAGAGTTGAATACTGTTGTGTTGAGTGATAAGTTGATGAAGAATGGTGCTGGAGCTGAAAATCGTCTATTTGCACAGAATCGTGATTGTCTCATCTGTATGATACAGGTGATATTTTTTTATTTTGACTTCATAATTGTGTTCTGCTGATGAAATAGCATGCAATAGACACCAAAATTGTGGAAAATGGTGGAGATTTGCTCAAGATAATCCAAACCCTAGAAATTCCTCTTCATTTTCACTATTCTCAGAAATCCAGCCATTATTCTCTTATTTCTTGGATTCTATCATCTTGAAGGGGCTGTGGTCTCAAGAATACTTCCAGGATTGACAAAATAAAGATGTCTTGTTGATTCTTTATGCTAAATGATTGGAGAGGACAACTCCAAAGATCAATAACAAACAGATACATTGCAGAGATTGCTAGAGCAATGCTTAAGGAGATGAATGTACCTAACATGTTTTGCAGTGATGCAATAAATACCATCATGTATTTTATGAATAGGCCTCCTACCTCATGGATCCATGGATTGAAACCATATCAAACCTATTATGGTAAGAAACTTGATCTTTCCCACTTGAAGATATTTGGATGTACTTGTTATGTACATGTGGCAAGTGAATTGAGGCACAAGCTACAACCAAAAGTGGAAAAGTGTGTGTTTCTAGGATATTCAAATGATCATAAAAGTACACGTGCTTCAACCCAAACACAAAGGACCTGAGGATATCAAGGGATGTATCATTTGATAAGATACTCCCTTTTTATAAGAAGTATTATTATATGCAAGAATATGAAGAAGAAAGGCATGGACATGATGAAGAACAAATTGACTTCGAGCTAAGCAGTCCAAGGTGTTCCATCAATGAAGATAGTTCAAGCATGACCTCACCATGGAGGGGGAGACCTTCATCAAGCTATGAAGCAACAATCAATCAAAAAAGGCAAAGCAACATTGGTGGAGTTCGATGAAGAAGGTAATGAAGTTGAAGATGATGAAGGACACATGATGGAGAAAGAAGTCACATCAAAGAAAGAGATCAAGTATCCAAGCCAAAGGAGGTTTATTCCTCCAAAAGGTGAAGAAAGAAAGTCTTCTAGGGTTAATTATCCAACTCAAAGGTTTACTTATGATTTTTACATGGCAACTCATTATGCATATATGAAGAAAGTAGTAGAAGATCATGAGACCGATCGTTGTCAAGATGCAAGCAGGTACACCGAATGGAAAGAGGCAATGCAAGAAGATATTGATGCACTTGAGGAGAATCAAGCATGGAATCTAGTGCCCAAGAAGGAGAACATGAAGGTAATAGGTAATAAGTGTGTGTTTAAAGTAAAGATGAATTCAGATGGATCTATTTCTAGGTTCAAAGCAACATTTGTGGCCAAGGTTTGCACAAACCTATGGAGTGGACTTTGAAGAGACATTTAGGCTCATGGCAAAGATGAGCATGAATAGGACACTCATTGCAATGGCTCCAAGCAAAGGATGGAAGCTCTTCCAATTGGATATCAAGAATGCATTACTCAATGGAGACTTGGAGGAAGAGGTATACATGAAGAAACCATTAGGTTTTGTTCATAAAATGTTTCCACATCATGTTTATATGTTGAAGAAGGCACTTTATGGCCTAAAGAAAGCTCCAGGGGCTTGGAACCAAAGATTGGTGGAGTATTTGATCAAATGTGGTTACAATCAATGCAAGTCGGATCCATCTCTCTTCATGAAACAAAGAGGAGAACCTGTAGTCTACATGTGTGTGTAGGTAGACGATCTTATCATTACAGGTAATGATACAAAAGTCATTGAACCGATCAAGGAAAAGCTTGGAAATAAGTTTAGGATCTCTGATCTTAGAGATCTTAGGTATTTTCTTGGCATTGAAGTTATATACAAAGAAGAAGGTATTATGCTCATACAAATGAAGTATATTCTAGACCTATTTGAGAGGTTTGGGATGCTACATTGCAAGCTTATTTCAAATCCCATGGAAGTAAGCTAAGCTTCATTGATGGAGAACCATTAGAGGATGTAACTTTGTATCGGTCTATTGTAGGATCTTTCAATTATGCCACAATAACTACACCCGACATAGCATATGGAGTTGGAGTGTTATCACAGTTTATGCATAGTCCAAGGACTACACACTTGCAAGCTACAAGAAGAATGTTACAATATCTCAAGGCCACTCTAAATGAAGGCGTTTTCTACTCATTTGATGATGATATGCAGGTAAAATCTTACTCCAATGCTAATTGGGTTGATTTGAAGGAAGATAGGAGGAGTACAAGTGGTTACCTAGTCATGCTAGGTAGCAAGATCACCTCATGGATTTCAAAGAAGCAACCCATAGTGGCATTATCTTCCACCAAGGTTGAGTATAGAGCTTTGGCTCAAGTCACAACATTCCACAAGTTTCCCACTTAGTTTAGTGAAGTCCTAAACTCCAGCAAGTAGCCCCCTTGCTTGCTTAGCTCATTTTTGCATGCTTTTGCTCCTCTCTATATAGAGTTGTAGTTAGGCTTTTCCACTGATTGTATTGGATCGCATAGCATTGTTTTCTCTCTCACTTACTCATTTGCATTTATTTAGAACTTCATTTGGTCTCTCATATAGTGCCCAAAGTGTGCCAAAGTTTCAAGTTCCTTGCATGTGTGAGTTGTGAGAAATTGCTGAGTTTGTGAAGCTATATATCTGCACATACGCGAGAAGTGTTACAAATAGGTAGCCTACTTTGCAAGGAATGCTTTTCCCAATTGGAATATCCATTAGGGATGATTTAAGCTTGTTAGATAGGCCTTTAGTCTAGTCAAGATGTACAAAGTTTTGGTTTAATTATTTTTATAGATTCCAAGAAATGTTTAGAATAGTGAGCACATATCACTTCTTGTGGACCTAGTGCAGGGCAGCCACCTTCCATTGTTGCATTGGGGTGTTATAATCATCCCCCATCACTCACAACCAAAATTTTCAAGCTTCGGCAAACCTCTCCAACTTCTTTCAACCACTACCCAAATCATTTCGATTAATTACTCTAATTTAAGAGCAGAAAATTTAGGAAAAGTGGTTCCTAGATTATAGGATCCTAATTGCATTGTATATATTAGGGTAGGAGCATGAATTCTCTATGATCCCATACATTTTCTTTGTGTAATAGAGTGTTTTATGAGTGATGGATTCAATCAAGCAAGCCCTTATCTTAAGCAAGCCCCCTATGTGATTCCATTCAAAGTCTCTATTAGGATATCTCACTGTCTATGTATGTAATGACTAGTTTCTATTTCTTTAAGTCGTATTCATTAGTTCTCCTATTATATGAATCCATTATATATAATAATAATCTTCTTAGATTGCAACTATAGTCTTCTAAAGTTGGGTTAAATCTCGTAAAGCATCTATGAATATTCTCTAACTTATTTTTTCTCGAGTGAAAGTGTGTGTCTAAAGAGGTGTGTGCAAGTATAGGCCAAGTAGGCTGTTTTGCAAGCATTGCCATCTTATATATCACCATTCTTTTGGGATCCAATTTATCTCCTTTTAAAGTTCTCTAGGCTAATTTAAGTTTCAAAAGATCTATACAAATCTATGTGCACATGTATGTGTATGTGTATGTGTATGTGTATGTGTATGTGTATGTGTATGTGTATGTGTATGTGTATGTGTATGTGTATGTGTATGTGTATGTGTATGTGTATGTGTATGTGTAAGTGTATGTGTATGCATATGTGTATGTTTATGTGGTATGCGTATGCGTATGCGTATGCATCTGCGTATGCGTATGCATCTACGTATGCGTCTGCGTATGTGTATGTGTATGCGTATGTGTATGCGTATGCGTATGCGTATGCGTATGCGTATGCGTATGCGTATGCGTATGCGTATGCGTATGCGTATGCGTATGCGTATGCGTATGCGTATGCGTATGCGTATGCGTATGCGTATGTGTATGCGTATGCATATGTGTATGTGTATGTGTATGTGTATGTGTATGTGTATGTGTATGTGTATGTGTATGTGTATGTGTATGTGTATGTATAATTGTATGTGTATGTGTATGTGTGTGTATGTGTATGTGTATGTGTATGTGTATGTGTGTGTGTATGCGTATGCGTATGCATATGCGTATACGTATGTGTATGCGTATGCGTATGCGTACGCGTACGCGTATGCGTATGCGTATGCGTATGCGTATGCATATGTGTAGCTCAATGATGAGTAGCACCTCCTTTAATGTCAATCCGGGAAGACATGAGGATGGTATGAAGACCTCGAACAAGTGATGGCACAAATGTGTGAGTAAGAAGCACACTAACATGCACACACATACACACACATACATGCGCACACAAGGCAAGAACAAAGAGAGAGAGACAATGGAGTAGCTTCTATTGCCAAAGAGTTCTCATACAAGTTCAAATCTACAACAAGCTTGCCTCAAAAATGAGCTCTCTAGCTCTTTTTATAGTTTTTGACTAGCTTTGGCCCTGTCCAAACCTAGTGTCCAGCCTAGTTAAAAATTAGGTTCCAAGGCTTATTTGAGGGCTCAAACGAAGTATAAAAATTATGAAAATTGGTAGGATGATACTTCTAATACTCCTCAAGCTTGAGAACTCCTCAACTTGGACAAAATGGAGTTATAAAAATATGAAATGGTATTTACAATGGCTTTTACGTATGAAAATGACTATTTCTGTGGGGAATTCTTATGAAAATTTGACACACACTTCCTGGAGCTCCCTACTTGCTCCTTCTTCTTGTGTGTCCACCTCTTTGATGTGCTCCTGTGCTTTGTCCTTGACCTTCAACTTCAACACTCCCCCCCCCTCTCGAGTCTGTTGTCCCTGGCAAACCCTTTTTGTAATGGTTATTCCCTATAGTGCTTTGAGAGGTAGTGTCCATCCTAAGCACCATCTATCTTCCAATTGTAGTAGGTTCCGTTGTCTGGTTCCTCATTTGTCCTTGCGAGCTTGTGCAAGTTGTAGTCCCTTGGTATGTGCTTCTTCCTTGGATTCCAGCATGAATGTGTCATTGTGGGTCACCACTGATGTCCTCCAGATCTTCCCAAGATGATGTTCATATGTAGCTCATGCCAAGTACTCGTAACCCAGAGCGAATGATGGGTCAGTGTGTTAGTGCATGGGTTGAAGAAAGTATGTGCCTTGTGCACGGCCTTGTAATGTGGCCCTATGCATGCATAGTGGGAAAATGCATTGGAAGAAATATGGTGCAAAAATTGGAGGTCTTGAGCGAAGAGCTCAAGGGTATGCTGGCGAAGAGGTTTCCTAATCTATCATGGTTATAATATTTCCCAAGTAGGAGATTCTTACCATGGTGAATGGTTAATCGATGCAGAACTCTTCATGTTGCACGCCCGTCACTGTGGTGGACCACTGACTAGTCTTTCATTGTCGATGAATGTCCTTGTTGATGGTTCGCTCTTCTAAGCAACTTTTGTCAAATACTAAGAATTGAATTTCTTTATATTCCTTGGCAAACAACGTTGGGTAACTACACTAAGCTTAGTTTCACATATTCTCTTTAGCTCACCCTAAGCAGGAGTCTTCTCACCTAGTATACATACAAGGATTTGCAAGGTACCAGAACTACCCCTAGTAGATATCTTTTGGATGCTCTCATACATACAGTAGCTAAGCTTCCCTCAAGTTACGGACCTTCAAGCTCTTCCCTCCTCTCATAGTAAGGGGAAACAATAGTTGTGGATTCCATGTTCATGCCAAGTTCTGGACATCTACCACATAAGGCAACAACAATATCGTCTGCTAGCTGAGACACGCTTCTATCAAGACTGACAAATGCCCAGTAATCAATGGTTCCACCATCAACAAAGCATGACTCATTCATGTTCCATGAGCCAAACCTGGGACCCAGTTCTCGTTCGCTCTCTTTTTTTTTTTCTTCTTCTTCTTTTTTTTTCTTCTTTGAACAATGTCACAAAACAAGAAGACAAAGGTTAGTATCAAAAAAATAGTTTACATGTGTCAATGTGCTCTTGTGCATGGGACTCTCAATTGTGTCTATGCACGGCCATGTAGTGTGGCCCTATATTAATGCATACTTTGGAAATGCATGACTTGAATGGTGCAAAAGACAGGGTTGTGCAAGGAGCACACGATTGTTGCTCGTCGAGGCTTTCAATGTTATTTGCGGATGTTGATGCCATCTGTCTTGGAGGTATCCTTTGGGCCTCGATATGACAACTGATCATTCCTCTTTATAGGGATCCATTTGAGAACCATGTTTAGCTGCGTAGAGATCACCTTAAGCTTCTTTATCTCTAGATGGTTTCTTAAATTTTGTATCCCACATGGTTGGTTCTTTGGTTTTGTAGAGGCTACTAGTGCTTTTGTCTTCCGTGCCCATACCATTTGTGTTGGTCTTCTGAATCTTGTTGAAGAGGTGAGTTTGTCTACTTTTGGTCTTGGTGTTTGGTTCTAACCCTTGCCTTGCCTTGGCTTCTTTGTTGAGACTTTTCTCATGTGGGAGATCATAGGTTGTTGTATATGTAAGGGCTTCTTGTGTACCCATATTTGTAATTGTATTTGTTGAGTTGCAGCTAACTTCCTAAGCACCCAAACCTGTCGGATACCTTGTGGTTGAGCTCGGCCTAGTTCCTTCGTTTGTCTTCTGGCCTTGTCGGCTTCCCTGGATGGAAATTGTGGGGGCAAGGCCAGTAGTTGTCCTCCTTTTTGGACCTAGATTTGCATCATGCCCGAAACTACTTTCTTGTCAAATGGTTTCTTTCTATTTGATATAGCAGTTCTCTTTAACGGTTGTGCTTGCCATGTTGGTGGAATTATTGTGGCTATATGAGTCTTTGAAGAAGAAGAGAGATCCACTCGCCTTTGAGCATGTTCTTCCTTGAGTGACTCCTTCTGCATCATAGAGCTTTTGACGCATACAATATCTTCTTCTATAAGATTAGTCTTAGAAGAACTAAGAGAATGTGTGGCACCTGAATTTGTGTGCCTGCAGTTCTCTAATTCTATAGTGATGCATTGGTCATGTACCCAAACTTGAAGAAGTTGATTTCTTAGGTTTAAGTTGACTGCATGATCGTAAATCCAATCTTGACCCAAGACAAGTGGCTATGTAAGGTCCTCATCGTGACACACTAGCGTTTTGACTTTCATTGGAACTTCTTGAAGGTAGATGGGAAGTTCCACCTCGCCCAAACAAGGGGTTTCCACACCTCCCAAACCTATGAGATAGGCTTCTATACGCTTGATGTTCAATTGTAGGTCTTGGCAGTATGAAAGTCTAACTACACTAGTTGCTGCACCTCAGTCAACCAAGGCTCTCATAGTCCTTACATTCTTTCCTCGTCCTACCTCCACAGTCACAAAGGGGCGTCAATCGATTATGCGAGAAGTAACTATGCCCGATTTTTGGCACATGTCCATGTGATATTTTGGGGCTTTGGGTTGACATCTAAGCCTAGTCGCCTTAACTTATTTTGCCTAATGCGCTTTCTAGCCTCTACCTATGCTTCTTCTCTAGCCCTCAACTCTTCTTTTCGCTTCTTAGCAGTGTTGAGTCTCATTAACATATCCTCTGTAAGAGGTTCTTGATATAACTTGACTCGACAACCACTAATATAGTTTGGCAAGATATCACCTTCTAAAGTAGCCAATTGAACTGCACCACTAGTGGAAATTCTATTAATGATCATGGGTCCATATCCTCGTTTTTCCAACTTACGGGCATGTTGCTTTAGCGTATAATCTAGCACTAGGTCTCCCTCTTTCAATCCTTTATCTTTGATGTTTGCATCAAAGTATGATTTTTGTCTTTTCTTTGCAGCATAGATGCCTGCTGCTGCTCGTAGCCTCGTTACACCTAAGCGTTCTAGATCAAAGATCCTAGAGGACAATTCATGTCCATTCCACTCATGCTCTTGTGCTACTTGCAAGGCTGTAATTAGGAAGTCCAATGGTGGCATAACATTATGCCCAAACAGCGTGACGAAGCTATTTGTCCCAATCAGAGCGTTTATTATTGACCAATTTCGTCAAGACATTACACAGGATCTTATTGGTGCTCTCGGCTTGCCCATTAGCTTGTGGATGATAGGGGCAGACTTCTTATGTATCAACAAGAATTCTTGGAGAAGGTTTTCAATGACTTCGTTCAAGAAGTGCGTACCTCTGTCACTAACTAATTCTATGGGTAATCCATATCTGGTGAACACATTCTCGAATAAAAACTTAGCCGTTGTTTGAGCATCATTCTTTGTTGTGGCTTTCACTTCTACCCACTTGGTAAGGTAATCTCTGGCTACAATAATGTACTCTGCATGAGAGTTTCTAGATGGGGGGTTAATAGGACCTATGAAGTCTATACCCCACTTCGAGAATGCACGTCCTCCCATCATTGGCCTCAAAGGAATCTCATCTTTCCTTATTGAATGTTGTGCTCGTTGGCATGTGTCACATTTCTTCACATAGGTATGTGCATTCATATGAAGAGTTGGCCACCAAAGTCCTGAGAATAGAATGGTCTTGATTACTCGATCAGGCCCAAAGTGTCCGCCTGCAACACCACTATGTGCACTTTCTAAGACTTTCAAATAATCTAATTCGTGAACACACAGTCTTAAGTAACCATCTTTTCCTCTTTGATATAAGTTGTCTCCAACTAAGGCATAGGCTTTAGCCTCTTGCTCCATGCTTCTTTTTCTTGTAGACTAGCCTCGTTGGGTAGTGTTCCTGATCTCATGAATTCTACCAATGGAGTGCTCCATTATGGAATTAACGATACGTGATAAAGAGTCGCATGCTCCACTGGGGGTCTCTCCTGGCACACTGAACAATTCTTAATCCACTCCTGCATTTCTTTGTCCATGCTAGGCCAATACACTCCTAAACATTTTAGATTCTGCAATGTTCGTTGTTTAGAGTAGTGATTTCCTAGCGATCCTTCATGGGCTTGTTGCAACCAACTACTATGTTCATCCTCCTCGACACAACAAGCTAATACACCATTTGTATCTTGTTTGTACATGCTGCCTGCCAATATTTGATATTTTTGTGATCTTACAATTTCTTCTTTATTTGTTTTCACATGCTTGTTTGCAGGTCCGAAGGTTAGGACAGGTACCAACTTATTTGCCCATTTAGGAACAACTTCTAAATTGAACAGATAAGCATCAGGCAATTCATTAGACACTCCTTGCGGTGACTCTCCTGAAATGATGCGAGAAAGGTGATCTACCCTGAGGTGGGTCCTACCTTTCCTAACAACCACTTCAAAATCGTATTCCATTAGTAAGAGGAGCCATCTTACTAAGCGTCTTGTGTTGCAAGGTTTATTGACCAAATACAATAAGGCTTGATGATCAGTAAAAAACTTGAACTTGTTGGCCAATAAGTAGTGTCTAAAATTTTTCATAGCATATACCATGCCTAAGCCTTCTCTCTCTGTTGTTTTATAGTTTCGTTCAGCCACATTTAATTGCCTACTAGCATATGCTATCGGCAAATCTAGGTTTCCTTCACCTGTGGGTTGTGCTAGCACACATACTATAGCATGATTGGATGCATCCACATGGACATGGAAGGGCTTATTCCAATTAGGAGTGGTCAACATTGGTGTTGTGCACAAACATCTCTTCAGTTCATTGGAGGAATTTTCGCATTTGTCAGTCCACTCAAAATTTGTCAACAACCCATAAAGAGGTTTTGCTATGATGGCATACATGTGGATAAACCTATGGTAATATCCACAATGGCCCATAAAGGCTTGTACCTCTTTAACATTCCTTGGCCTCGGCAACTCTGCTATGGCTCTTACCTTGTCCTCATCTATTGATATTCTATTCTTAGAAACAATATGACCTAAGATTTTACCTTGACGTACCATGAACACACACTTCTCCGAGTTCAGACAAACTCGATATTCTCTGCACTTGTTGAAGATTTGTTTGATCTCAGGGATGTGGTACCTTCTTGCTTGGGAATGAGCACATAAATCATCCACATATACTTCCAAGTTCTTTCGCAAGAACTCTTTGAAGACATGACACATGAGCCTTTGAAATGTTGCACGTGCATTGGTGAGACCAAATGGCATCACACGGGATGCAAAGATTCCCCATTCTATGGCTACCTGATTGTAGCCAGAAAACCCATCAAGGAAACTATAAACTTCCTTGCCTGCAACATGCTCCAATAGATGTTCAGTGATTGGAAGCGGATAACTATCTTGAATCGTAGTAGCATTAACTTTTTTAAGGTTAATGCACACTCGCAACTTTCCATTCTTCTTGGGCACCACTACAATGGGGGACACCCATTCAGTATGCTCAATCTCATAGATAAATCCCGCTTCAATCAGCCTGTCGATTTCTTCTTTTATTTTAGCTCCATAAGTGTCATTGTATGTGTAGGGCTTTTGTTTGGTGGGCTTGACATCAGCGGTCATGGGGATTGTATGAGAGCAAATTTTTGGATCTACTCCCTTGAAATCTCTATAATGCCATGCAAACACATCCCTGTATTCCCTTAACAGAGCTACAAGCTCTGCTTCTTCTTATGCACTTAGGTCGTCTCCTATGTATGTACATTGTTCTTCGTTCTCCTCAATGGTTACTACAATTTTCTTGGTCTTCTCTTTGTTTTCATATGCCTCTCCTACAATGGCCTCTCTCTTAGGCATTCGTACCAAAATTTTTTGATCTTCCAATTTGTATTTCTTGAAGTTTTATGGTACTTCGAACAATGATTCCTCCTCTTCTTGTTTCACTGCTTTTCGTTTCTTTTTCTTTTGACCTCCCTCACTACCTCTCTTCGAATTTATAGTCCTAATGCTTGTGAGAGGTTCTTCTTTTTGAGTAAATACTCCAACATCTTCCAGATAGTGCTTCTCTGAGTTAAAGCAACTATCCATCACAATGGATTCTAGATCATCGTCGTTATCTTCTTCTTCTATGACATCACTAGGGTCACATTCTTCCAACAAAGGCTGACACATGAACACTGAAATATCATAACCCTCCTCATCACAATGAGGTTTCCATTGTTCTTCATTGACTGCAATGTCTATGCTAGCTAAGATTTCTGCCCAGCCATGAGGCTCAAATTCCTCATCTGGAAATATCATCGATGTATAGGCTGGGTCTTTAACTAGCCTATCTCCTAGGGAAGTTCCTACTTCTCTTGCTTTTAGGCGCTTTTCTTCTTCCTCTGCGACCTTGCACATCCACAAATGAGTATCTTCATGCAACCATGATGGATCAGGTGAACTTCCAGAATGCACAGAGATAGAATCTTCTTTCGCTTTGTGGATAGGATTCCATTGTAGAGGTGGAACATCTCTGAAGGTGTAATCCTTCAAATTGACCTTGGTGGTGACCCCTAAGTGATGTAAGTACAAGGAGTTGGTTCCCCAATCTTGTACTATTTGCAATTGTCGTAGGAAGGGCCTTCCCAGGATCATCTCATAGACATTATTTCTCTCAAAGTCACATATAACGAATGTGTGCTCAAACTCTACACCACAAGTGGTTAGAGTTATCCCTTCTAGCAATTCTAGAGGTCTTTCAAAATGGCCGTCTGCCATTTGAAGCTTCATTCTAGTTGGTCTTAATGTGGGTTTACCCCATCGCTTCCACAAGGAGGTGGTCGCAATAGCAACACCAGCACCTCACTCTACGATTGCTTTGGTTGTGTAACCTTGGTAGGTGATGGGAAGATAGGTATTACCTTCTTCACCTTCACTCATGTCCCCTATCTTGTCCAGAGGTATCTCGGGAACTTTTTGCTTATAGCCTGCTTTTGGCATATTGGAATCAAGTTCTGGAACTTGATCTTTCACATGATCCCATAGCTCAGGTTTTGCTTTGAGCAACTCTTCTACAGTGACATGACACTGAACCTTAGTGTTCTTTACGACGTCAGTGATTCTTGGAACCATAGAGTCTTCATTTCTTACCAATATGGTGGGAGCTTTGATTTGAAGAGATTCAGATTCCCAAGGTCCTGTGAATTGTGGCAACTCTTGTAAAGAATTAGATTCAAAATCTAATCTCTCATCTCCTTGTTGCTCTACTTGGTCTCCATAAATAGATGGAATGTCTTAGGGAAATTGATCATGAAGGTCATCAAGTCCTTGTCCTAGAGTGGGTGAGTGGAGACATTCACAAATAAAATGATCACCCTAACATCTAAAACATGGTCCTCTAGGGGCTTGTGGTCTTACTTGTCTCAATTGGAGCCTAGGATTTAGATTCGTAAACATGACATTGGAGTATTCTGGCTCCCAATTTTGTTCCATAGGTGGTACCTCATATTGATACAAATAAGTCTCACTCTGCTCAGGAGACTCTATGTAATAACCATGTGGACTATCATCATGGGAGTAGTCTGAACTATGAGCATGAGAGTCATTTTCTAAGAAAAAGGGGTCACAGGCACCAATGCTCTATTAGGGTTTTCCTCTGCCACTGCATACTTAACTGGGATCACATTCGCAGGAGCTGGTGGTTGGTTTCCTAGGACTGGTTGTGGCCTGTATGGTGCCTGATATTACTGTTGGTATTGATTTTGATACCTACCCTATTGGTAAGGCTGCTAATAATTTTTTCTGACAGCGTGCCTATTGTATGGACAATCTTGAGCCGTATGGTTTGTGTATTTTCTCTCAATAGTGCAATATGGAGCATTAGGGTTTCCTTGGGGTTGAGACATCATTGGGCAAACATTAGCCATATGATCTCCTCCGCATGTGTAACATCGCTTCAATGGGATGACCCTTGGTATTTGTCTATTTTGAACTCCTAGCTTTTTGGCCACCTGCTCAGCTATCTCATCTATCTCCATGGAGGTTCTAGAGGTATGACTAGTAGAACTGTCTGAATCCTTATAGAGTTTGGACAGTCCTAGGTCCTCATCCAAGTTGTCTTCTATGTCAATACATATTCGCACACACTCTTCTATGGATCTAGGCTCTTTCAAGTACACATATGACCTTAACTTTGTGCTTATTAAGCCATCTAGAAACAAGGCAACTTGTTTGGCCGATGTGGGTAATTCTAGCATAGGGCATCTTTCTATGTACTGTCTAAACCTTCTTCCTACTAGTCGCACTGTTTCTTGGGGTGTCTGCTTGAAGCTGTGGATCAAGGATGATGTGTTATGCATGATACCACTCTTGGAAAATTATACAATGAATGCTTCTAGCAATTGGCCTATGTCTCGATAGTTGTGACTATTTAAGGGTTGAAACCAAGCTAAGTCAGTACCCTTAAGATTCAAACCAAATGCCTCAAACTGTGTGAACAAGTCCTCAACCTATTTAGCTCTTAACACTTGTTTGAACTCGGCCACATGATCATAAGGATCTCCTAACCCATCAAAATAGTTCTTCATTGCCTTGACCACTTGAGAGGGTCTAAGGGTTCTTGGGTGCTCTCGGGGTCTAAGCACTGGAAAATCATGTTCATCTCTTTGATGCCTACGTGCTCTATGTCTCTCCCTTTCAGGTATTTCACCTTCATGTCCTGATTGGTCCCTACCTACGGTATGTGCAAAGCTTACCTCATGTCTCTCTCTGGTTCTTTCACTCTGAGTTTCATGAGCCTTGGATGATCATGCTCCTTGGAGACCATGGGAAGAACTAGATCTTACTGAAGGGAAAATTGATTCACCTTGCCAAGTGTATGCATGCCTATCCTGCTATGTTACCAAGAACAGTTTCTCATATGTGTGATCTAGATAGACCACTTTGCCTGGTGTCTCAGGGTCTTTGAATTCATAGATGGTGACTACCAGGCTAGGTTGATTTGGCTTGAATCTCCCAAAGGCTTCCTCTGTTTCTCTATTCATGAATAGCTCTATGCTTTTGTTATCTTGAGGGATCCAATCTGGAGTGATTACTCTAGTCAAAACTGACTTACCTCTAGGGGTCTTGGGTTCTCATCCTAGGTCTCCTTGCTCTAGGTCTCCTATCTCATTCTCTGGAATGACATTTCCAAGCTCATCCGTCCTATCTAGTAAGTTGGTAACCACATACATGGTTCCCTCTTTATCATGTATGAACCCTCTTCGAACTTGACCACTGGGTATTCAAGTCCAAAGGGTTGATTTGGATTTTTGAGTTGGACAATTGATCATTTTAGACCATCCTCATAGATGTGTGCACCTAATTGGTTGGTCCTGATATACTCCAATTGTTTCTTATAGGGACCTTTTGGTGTTTGTAAATAGGCAGTACCTGAGGTCCGTGTGGGTCTCTCCATGCTAAAAGACATTTCTGAGTCACTAGTTTCTGAACTCAGTGTGTAGGGATAACCACTTAGTTGTTGTGCCCAAGACTTAGCTGTATGGTTGACACTGGCCTCAGACGATCCAATACTTTGATGGTCTTTCCCTAGGTGTCTTCCTGATCTAAGGTTCATATGCCCTTCCAATTAACCCAATGATCCTTGTACAACCACGTTTTTGATTCTTTGATACCAATCACTTGTTCTTTTTAGCTTTCTAGTACTTGTTTTCTTGTCTATAGTTGAGCATCGTCACAAGCACTTAAGTGTGTAGTACTTGATGCTCTTCGTCCACTTAGTTTTAAGTTCTTTTCTCTTAAGTCGTCCCTTGACTGCAACTTAACCTATTCTTAGACTTGAGAAATTAGAGGCTCTTAGAACTTGAGTATTCCTATCGTACCCCTACTCAATCAAGACAACTACTCGCACTTAACCTAAGCTAAGAATGGACTGAGGGGGTTGAGAGATGTTCCAACCTCAAGTCATTTCTCCTTGTTACACTTGTTTGCCAAGGAAGCGCATTCCCAAGCCTGCGCACAGTGGTACTTGCTTTGATTTCTCTGAAAGCTTTCTATGATCCTGTGAAAATCCCAAGTTTAGTTCAAGTTTTTACCTTTAATTGGCAAACAATTTGATACAGACACTTTTAAAGACCCCTTTTTCCCCCTTTTGTACTGTGAAAAATTTTCTCTAGAGCTCCTTTGGTGTACTAACCCAAAGAGGGCAACTTCAAAATACCCTATCTAAAAATCAACGAGCTTTCCGACAAGCTCTAGAGCTCAAAAAATGGATCTCATATGAAAAAGTTATGACAGTTCAGGGTTCAGGGGATTAAAACAGGTTCTCAAGGTTTGAGGAATTTGTTAAAAGCACTTCGGTCAAGTCGCTTTTAATCTCATTTCGGGTTCTTGGGGATGGATAGGGGTCTAACAGTGTAGAGGCCCTTTATTCAATTTTCCCAATGTAACTATTCAACTAAACAGTAACTATACATCAAGGCAACAACTTCCACGGTGCAGTTATGATTCTTCGATTACGGTTATCTTTACACAGTAAACTTATCACGCAAAGTAGCAATCACACAGTCGCACAACTCTTAATGTTAAGACAACATTACTGAGTTAATAATGAATACTGCAATTCAACAAGAACAAAATAACAGTACTCAAGATATCTACAAATCTGCAACATAGTGTCTCCGCACGGTCACCCAGATAGACAGTCTGGCGAACCCGCCTCTCTCCTGAGAACACCGTAATGCCCTTTCATTAATGGATAAAAAGGTACAACTATTCGCTACACCCTTTCGGTGCGTGCAACTATGGAAAATAAAATTACATTATTCCCATCCGGCGGCCTAACACTGGCACGCACGGTGGACTCGAACCCGCAAAGAAAAATAGAGTTAAGGCTCATCAACGAAGCCTTGTATGTACAGTGTTCGGGCTAATTTAGATGTGCAGGTGATCTTATGTTTTAGGGAATCCAACATAATCTTCAAAGTTTCTGGCTCCACCAGATGTGCGTCTGTTCTGACTGAACTTGCCGCAATAACTTGACTCATCAGTGCATCGGTCTGCAAATGCAAAAAGGCTTCTTGTAAATAGAATTCATTGGCGATGGCCGCATCTCTGCTCAACCTCATATCAGCAATTTGAGCATCAACTCTAGACAATCTTTCTGCTTGAGCGCCTAACTACTTTTCTCTACGTTCCAGCTCCTGAGCTTGATATTGGATGGTTTTGTAATACGCATCCCTTTCTTTCATGATTCCTTCCATCTCCCTCTTTAACCGTAGATACTTAGCGATCTCCTCTATGAACTCTTGATCTCTTTGAAACAATCTTTCAGTGACATTATGTAACTCGGCTTCTGCTTTAAGCACATTGGCCACAAGTGATTGTGAAGCTTCTTCTAACACACTGAGGGTATCCCTTATACTATGAAGCTCATTTCCTGAACCAGTCATAACATCTGTCTTGTCTGTAAGTTCTTGCTTCAGAGTAATGATTTCGGTGTCGCGCTGAGCAAGCAGGTTATCCCTTTCCTTTAATTGATCTTGAAGTTGTTGCAGTTGAACCTGCAGGGCATGGTTCTCTGCCTTGAACGCATTTGCTTCTTCCTACAACGGAGCAATGTCGGCTTCCAGCAAGTCTACTTTGCCTTGCAATTCATGCCGGATATTCTTGATTGCCAGCTTCATTTGAAGAGGTAATTGGTGGGAAAACTGGATGA
Organism: Ceratopteris richardii; assembly: GCA_020310875.1. Taxonomy (NCBI): domain Eukaryota; kingdom Viridiplantae; phylum Streptophyta; class Polypodiopsida; order Polypodiales; family Pteridaceae; genus Ceratopteris; species Ceratopteris richardii. The sequence continues at coordinate 203,956,671 of CM035409.1, read as the reverse complement.
GGAGACAACCCATAGATTCCAGTTCATTAAACATCAGAGTCGGAGGAGGAAGAACAGGAAGTGGTTGGGATGAAGAGGCTGAGAACATATGGGGGGAGGGTGGTGGAGAGTAGTCGAGAGAAGAGGATGGAGGAGTGGGTGCGTCGGGAACAACGGGCTCAACGAGGTTAATTGGTGGAGGAAGGGGGATAAGGGTATTCGACATCAAGATTATTCCGATTGTATTCTGAGTTGTCGCCTTAGCCTTGTCGATCACGGCCTCAGCAATGGCAATCACTTCAGTGATGATTTCAGCAACAATTTTGTTCACAGTTTCCTCATCCTACTGATGAGAATCTGCCCGAGAAGAAACTTCTTCGGATTCTTCCAGGTGTGCACCTTGTTCCTGCTGGTTGAGCGGAGAAGAAGGAACTGATGATTCAACATGAAGAGATGTGGCAGTGTCATGAAAGACTTCAGTTTCATGATCGGCAGTGGATCCCTGCACCTGACTTTCAGAGGGGCTAACGCATCGACGTTTTCGGCAAACGAGTTGAAGCAGATCTTCATTGTCATCATCTGCGTCCTCGAGCATTTGAGTAGATTCTTCATGTAACAAGAAGGGAGCGGTGGGAGGAGGTTGCGCGGCTTGGATCGCCGGAAAGAGGAAGGTGAGGATGTGAGGTAGACGTGAACGAGGAAGGTCACCCTTAGTGACTTGTTTAATAACCGCTACAGTGACACGCGAAAAAGACTAAGTACACGTAAGCGGTTATCAGACGGCTGGTGATATGGGCGAAGCTTAGAACCATTAATCACTTCTGGCAAGAGAACACTCGTTAAGGTCGCCAATCGAAAAGTTGCTGGTTCCACTTGTCAGCAATCCGGTATGGACCGAACCACTGTAATTTAAATTTCTCAGCAGCAAAATTGGCTTTAGCATTATAAAATAAAACAAGTTGGTCAACCGTAAAGACAGGGGTTTTTAGGAAGCGGTCATGAGTACGGGCTGAACTTCTTGGAGAGTCATGAAGCTTTCCCAGCGGTGTTCATCCAATGATCTGAGCGTATCCAACCGAAATGGCAAAGATTCTTCTGGCAGCAATTTCTGAGCTAAGACAACACGCAGACTCAGTATCACGACTTCCATTGGCGTAATAACTTCTATACCGTAAGCAAGTTTAAACAGAGTTGTTCCGGTTGCCACTTTGTACGTGGCCCAGTATGCCCATAATACTGCAGGTAAAAAATTGATCCCAACGTTCCGGACATTCCAAAATCAATTTGCGGAGCATATTCAACAGAGTCTTATTGGTACTTTCAGCCAGACCATTAGCACGTGGATAGTATGGTGAGCTAAATTTATGCATAATCTGAAAAGTCTGAGTCAGTACTTGCATTAAGTTGTTTGCAAAATGTGTTCCTTGGTCCGTCACTATTTCCAGAGGTAGTCCATATCGAGGGAAGACATCCTTCATCAAACATTTGGCCACTGAAATAGCTGTGGCAGACGGTAAAGACCAAGATTCTGCCCATCTAGTGGCATAATCTGTACAAGTCAATATGTATCGATTATCGGTGAGGGTTGCTGGTGGCGTTATTGGGCCAATAAAAATCTAGATCCCACTTCTGGAAGGGTTCCAAAGGTAAGACAGGTTGAAGAGGAAAGAAATGTCACTGCAAAGGCTATCCAGACCGTTGACAGGCATCACACTGGTGCACAAACTGAACCACATCTCTGTACATTGCAGGCCACCATAGCCCACTTTGCAGAACTTTCCGGTGAATAAGATCAGATGCGAAGTGTCCTCGAGAGGGTAATGAATGAGCCATAGTAATAACTGATTCCGCTTCATGTGGAGGAATGCATCTAAGTAAAACACTAGTATGATCTATGTAATACAGTTGACCCACAATCAACCGGAATCGGCGACTGTAGACTGCAATTTTCTGACACAGAGCAGGGGGATTATAAAAAGGAAGACAGCCATCAGTGAGGAAAGTTAGTAACATATCATAGTATGTAGTAGCAGTAGGAGGTTCTGCAGAGTCTTCAGAAGTTGTCTCGGTAACATAAATTATCGGTGTAGTGTCATCAACCCCTACCGGAGACTCACCGGAATCCAGTCGAGAGAGAAAATCCGCCAAGGCATGTGGTGTGTCCGATCGATGGATAACGTCATAATCGAACTCCTGTAATAGTAAAACCCATCTGGCCAATCTACCACCTAAATGCTGCTGCCGAACCAAGTAAACCAGTGCAGCATGATCCACATGGAAAGTAAATTGACGGCCCAGCAAGTAATGCTGAAATTTCTTAACAGAGTATACTAATCCAAGACATTCTCATTCTATCACAGAGTAATTCTTCTCCGCAGGAGCTAATTGGCGGCTCGCATAGTACACAGGCCAAAACCATTTGTCAATTTGTTGCATGAGGACACTACCAATCACAATATCTGACGCATCCATGAAGACATGGAACGATCGTTCCTAATCAGGTGGTTGCAGGATCGGTGCCTACGTCAATAAGACCTTCAACCGATCAAATGCACTTTGGCACTCTTGAGTCCATTCGTACTTCCACGGAGTGCTGGTCATAAGCCGATTAAATGGTGTCGCTAAATGAGCTAACCACCGTAAATGTCTGCCATGCCACTGGATTTGGCCAAGAAAACACATAACTTCTTTCGGCGTCTTGGGGACTGGTGCCTCCAACACGGCGGCTACTTTATCCGGATCCACCTGTATTCCGTGTTTAGAAATGATATGACCAAGCAGTTTACCATAGGAGACCGCAAAAACTGATTTGGTAGGATTCAAGCATAATTGATACTCTCGGCATTTTTCAAAGCAGCACCGTAAATGATACAGGTGCGCTGAAGTGGCTCCAAATAAGGAAAAATCATCCAAATATACTTGCATAACGTGGTCAAGTAAGGGGAAAAGACTTCCTGCATACATCTTTGGAATGTACTCGGGGCATTCCATAAACTGAACCACATTACGGTACAAGCATAAACAACCCAATTAGTGATGAATGTTGTCTTCGGTATATCTTGTTCTGCCATCCTCACTTGATTATATCCACTGTAGCCATCCAGAAAAGAATACATTTCGTGTCCTGCTACCCTCTCGAGCATTGTATCTAGAAAGGGGAGAGGGAAGGATCCGGTACAGTGGCTGCGTTAAGTTTCCGGTAGTCGACACAGATACGCAACTGTTTATTTTTCTTCGGGACGATTACTATTGGAGATATCCACTCAGCATGCTCAATTGGCACAATAAATCCCACCTTCAATAAACGATCAAGTTCAGCCTTCACCTGTGCCGCATAATTAGGATTCATCCTATAACTAGGTTGTTTAATGGGTTTCAGATATGGTGTCCTCTTTGCCTAGACTTGAGGCACCACATAAACATGACTTTGAGGGTTGCATTTTGGTAAGGTGCATTGTTCTTCATTTCCCAAAGATGGTGCTGTAAGAGTTGAACCAAAAATGGAGTTTGTTCATAGTGATGTATATATGAAGACATTAGAAATAAGGCAACAAGAAGAGTTTCACCGGTGCCAAGAATCTCACTAGCACTCACCTAGTCCAAATCATTCTTCAATTATTCATACTCAATCACGTGTTGATCAATTTTCCCGTACTAGAAAATCAAAAGAGCATCATTCTAAGGATTCTCTCAAATTTCCTACTTTGAGCAATTAGTTTGTGTTGGAGTCAATATCAAATGGTCCAAGCATTTGAAAGCACGACATATGGTAGATTCTTTATATATCCTTCTACAACAAACAAGTAGGCATCTTGGCAAAGGCAGGTGCCTCCTAAAGGTGAGGCATGGGTTCTATCCCCAATCGGCATAGCACCAAAGCTTCCTCGGAAATCAATTTTCGAAAAAGCACAAATAGACTGTGATGGTTATTTTTTGCATACCTTTTCAATAGCAATGGCATATGCATGCTTTTACATGTGTGTTTTTAGAGCCTGTCAAAAACTATATAAGGAGGCCTTATGCTCATTGTTCAACATCACTCAAGATACAACCTTCTAAAGAGGATTCATCACTCAAGGAGGAGATCTTGGAGTTGATCAAAGGAGGAGTTCCTCTATGTGAGGAGGAGTTTCATATTGTTGGAGGAGATTTTCTCTACATTTGGAGACATCTGGAGGAGTTTGTATCAGCAACATACTGTGAGTGACAATTCTATATCTGTCCCCACTTGTTCATTCACTAGTTTCTGATTTAGATAATCAAAATTTGGGTTTGTGTGTAAAACAGGTCTAAACTGTTCATATTCTCCATATTCACACACACACACACACACACTGTTCATACCTCTTAGGCACACAATTTCTTGTATCTAGTTCCTATTTCTGCCTAGATTCCGATATTATTAGTTTGTATCATATTCACACATTGTGATTTGACATTGGAATATAAGATAGTGTAGTTGAGCATCCTAGCTTATCGTACACTTTGAAAACTTATTTATCTCTCTCTATCTCTCACTCATCCCTTTTTGAGTCTTAAGGTGTGTATGCTAAGGTTCATGTGTTGGAAGATCCTGTAAACCTGTGATTAATTTTGTTATTGAGGCCCACCCACTTCCAACATTTGCTATCAGAGCATACTTGACATACACCCTTAACAACATGAGTGATTAAAGACATTCGAATGAAGACAAGCTTGAAAGCATGTCTAACTATCCAATGTGGATTTTTATGATGATGAATTTGTTAGTATCAAAGGACTTATGGAATATTATCAATGGAAATTATCCAAGACCAAGACAAGTCAAAGACGAGGCTACTTCATCTTCAAGAAGAACCCCTATTCCTATTTATGCTCAACAGGAGGTTAGTGAAGAAGAAGGAACCACTTCATCACCAAGAGTTAGTAGTACTACTATCAGAATATTTCCTATAGAAGAGCAATCCAAATGGGATTCAAAGGATGCGCTAGCACTTTCATATATTGCTATGGGAGTCAAGAGGCATATTATACCACAAATCAAGTCAAGTAGAAGCTGTGAACGAGCTCGGTTGGAGTTAGAGAATCTCTATCAGAGCAGAAACCCTGCTAGGAAAGCTCATCTAAGGAGACAACTAGCCAACACAAGGATGAAAGTTGGTGAATTAGTTCAGACACATATTTTGAGGCTGAAAGATTTACAAGATCAGTTTCTCAATATTGGAGTCAACATTTCATATGAAGAGATGGTAAATACACTTTAAACTCACTTCCATCTACATATCATGCCTTTGTTACTTCTTTATCTCTCTTTATATAAGTGATAGAGAACTTTCATTTGAAGAGCTATATTTCCTATTACTTCAAGATGGAGATCAACAAAAGGGTATGGAAGAGAATGATGAAGCTATGTTATCATCATCGAAGGGAAAGATTAAGAAGGAGAAGAAGAGTCAGCAATCCAAGAGGGAAAGTAAGTCTTCAATCCTAATTCTTCAAGCCCTACTACTAATGATTCCTCTACACTCAAAGAAATGTCTTCGACTACATCGGATTCAAAGAAAGGAGTATGCCATTACTATAAGAAACCAGGTCATTACATAGTAGAATGCAGAACAAGGATTTTTAATGAGAAGAAGAAACCATCAGGTAATAGTGCTGAAGATAATCCAAAACCTAAAACCTCAAAGGTAGATTCATATGCATGTATTACTATTGAAGAAGTCACTTTTGATCAGGTAGCATTAAATGCAATCTCAGATAGGTCTACTACAACTAAGGAGGATATGAAGTTGTGACATGCTAGATTTGGCCATATCATTACACAACTCTCAAGCATATCAAAGATCAAGGTATGGTGGAGAGTTTGCCTAATTTTGCTTTACCAGATGATGTGGAATCATGTGAAGGATCTCTTGAAGGAAAGCTTCACAAAATACCTTTCAATAAGCATGGATACATCACGTCCATAAGGACGTTGTAGATCATACGTTCAGATGTGAATGATCCAATGAGAATAGATTCCATTCAAGATTTTAGGTACTTTGTTTTCTTCATTGATGATTTCTCAAGATATTCATGGATTTACGGTCTTAAAGTGAAGTCATAGGTTTTTCCTACTTTCAAGAAGTTGTTAGCTATGATAGGAAATGAAATTCAATCAAAGATTCATATTTTGAGAAGTGATAAGAAGGAAGAGATTCCATAATTCATAAAAGCAAATGACTATGCATTTTTTAGAAGAAATTTGGATGCTTACATTCATCCATACAAGGGGGGTGATGAACCTACTCAAACCCTAAGAGATACAGGTGAAGAGAGAGTTTCATTACCTACATCAGTGCCTAGTACATCACCAGTACCTCTTGAAGTTTTGACTTATGAAATTGGAGAAGGTTCTAGAGTTCCTGAAGAAAGAGATACTAAAGAACCAAAAAGGATTCCACCACTTTTCACGAATACGCCAAAGTGGTTATATCAAACTTGGAAGGACAATTGTATAAAGGAATACAATGGAAGAACCAAAAGTCAAACAAGGAGACAATAAGGAGACCGGGTAAATTATGCAGAACATTTTGAGATTCATAACATTTTAGCTCTTATGTCAGATGAGAATGAACCAACTAGTGTTCAAGATGCACTACAAAGTGATATGATTATCACAGGTCCCAAAGATTCAAACCTTCAATTGTTTAAAGGACAACTTAAGCATACATTTGATGTAAAATACTTAGATTATTATCCTGGGATTGAATTCATATACAAAAGTGAGTGTATCTACATGACACAACAGAAATACATTGAGAAATTATTGGAAAGGTTTGAGATGTTGAAGGATGTTGGTGCACTTCTTGAATCATGACTACTATTTCATGAGGCTGCACACATCTAAGACAAAATCATATAATTTTTTATTGTTGATGACGTTAGTTTCTCTATTTCATTTTCATTTGTGTCTCCATGAGTGGATCTCCATTTTGTATCTAGGTTTTGGCAGTATCTCATTATATTTGGGTACCTTGCCATTTGCTTCTACCATTGTTGTTTATTCTCATTTAATGAAAATTATCCCACATATGATGCACTTTGGAGAGCCTCCTCCAACTCTATATAAGGAGGGCCTCTCCCCCACTTTGTACTTGGTTAGAAGCTTTAGAGCCTACTTCATGCTCTTGGCAAGTTCATTTCTAATCCATGTGATTTTACCCATTTCTTGGACTACTCGCTTTGAGTCTGTCTCAGTACACTATTTTATTTTGTGAGTACACCCTTCTTTTCATTGTGCTTCCCCATGTGTACTCTGTACACGATATGAGAGCATTAGGTGGAGGTCTAGTTGTTGGTGATTTTGGAAGTTTTGGTGGTGTGGCTCTCCTCATTGAGAGAAGCCTCTTTTTACCATCATTTTATGCTCTTTTGGGCCATACCTTGCCCATTCGTCCACCCTCCCACCTGAGACGTTCAAACTCACGAAATGCATAAACCAACAAGAGGGACACTGTAATAAACTAAGTCTATGATCCAAGGGTCTGGCCGGTTCAGACAGATCTGAAATCGGACACCGTTTGGTCATCCGTGTGTATGACCAAAGATCTCGAGTTTTAGACTTACTAGGAGGTCTTGTGCTCTTGTAACCAAGTAATCCACTTAGCCTAATGGTTAAGACTCAAGGGTGTGAAGGACGAGGTCTTGGGTTCAATCCCCATGAGGTACATGGGAAGAGTATTTTGCCCAAAGAGCTCTAGAACCTTCTAGAAGCATCCACTGGACACTTGGCGCACATGTAGCTACATGGCTGACACTTGGATGATTAGCATTCACCTGCCCAAGAAGGTAGTCCCTTGGAGAGAGCTATATATAGAGGCATTTGGTTGGGAGGAGAGTCATCTCTCTAGTATGTGGTGGTCGTAATCCTTGCTCTCTTGCATTGGTATCAGAGCTTGTAGGTTGAGATCTATGGAGACTTTTGGCTTCATCGTTTTTCTTGTAAGCTGCGTCGAAATTCCATTACTGTAGCACTTCTTCATCGTTGTCAAATTACTCCTCGCCGTATACAGTCATTGCACGTTAGATTGCCCAAAATGATTATGCGCACCATATGTAGATTAGGAGATTCGAACCCCCGCCCCCCCGACTGGGGCGCACTGGTCTATCCAAGGAGCCCATGGACGTTGATGCTGCACATTGGAGATGCAGACATCATATATTGTTGCACGCCAGCGCTGAGGAGCAAAAGAAGTCGAAGTGCTTATGGTGTGTGCCCGCGAGTAATCGAACTCAGGATTTATAGTTTAGAGCGCACCCGCCTATCCACAAGCTCACGCACGCTGATAGAACATTACTCCGCAGCAGTTTAAATGCGTTTAGCTTCCGATTGAAGACAACCAAGAGCACAAAAAGGTCTAAATTCTCTGTGTGCTGCCAGCGGGAATCGATCCCTCGCCTCCCAGTACTGCGATCGCTTATCCACTAAGTACAGGAGGGTTCGTGACGTGTATCTAAATGGGCATAGTTTGTATATATTTTTGGCGCAGAATAAAGCCTTATGAAGCAGCAAAAGTATTTACGACTTTTGCTGTGAGCCGAGGATTCGATCTTGGAACCTCTATCGTTGGAGGCGCTCGTCTATCCACGAAGAAAAGAATACTCTGTAATCGGCATCAACAGTTCTGATCTGATTTGTGCGTAGAATTACAAAGGAGTTGGGCGCCTGGAATTGATCTCGTGACCTTGTGGAAAGGCCACAATGATTTATCCACTGAAGTAGAGGTCTTTTGCGATCACTTTCTGTGCATATTTTATTCAGTTCGGATTTTATCTCTGCTCTGCTAATCCCGAGCCGAGATCTTCTCATTCTGATTAATCTTTGGAGTTTGCTGATTACCCCAACCAAATCCGATTGCATATCTTTGGTGAGCAAATCCGAAGACTACCAAAGTTTTGAGCAAAGTTTGATGGAAGTGGAGTTGTGGAGTGAAGATCCAGAGACCTAACTTCGTCGACCTTGACGAACCAAATCATCCGGGACTATTACTTGATGAGGAAGCTTCAAGAATGGTGAATAGCTCCTGGCAAGGATCAAGAGGATGAATCACTCTTCCAAAGGATCAAGGGAAGGACGTAGCTCTATGTGGAGCTAAGTATTTTCCAGTTTTTGCTTGGCCTTAATGCTTGATTTATTTTGTTTTCATTATTCTACACTTAATCCTAGATGCACATTGAAATAGCCAAGATTTCAATTGATTAAGTCTAGATTAGAATAATGAATTAATCCATTTCTCATTCCAAGCATTAGTTTGCATTAAGGAAAGACTTGATTTCAAAAAGATCCTTGTGCATCAAAGAATGTATTTTTGTAGTTTAAATACATATTTCCTTTCCATTGAGTAAGTTTTCTATTGCACTTCAAGGGTATGTTTTTATATCATAGTGCATTAGGACAAAGGAAAGGATATACATGCATCAGGATTGCATGATATACATTCTTAGTACAAGGAAAAAATCGTGCATCAAGCTCATGCATGATTGTTGTATTATTTTGGGCATGCAAAGAACATGCATGCATACGCATGGGAGCATATGCTTTTGCATGTAGATACATGCATTTGCATGATAGAATGGAATGTTGTTTGCAAGTAGATATGAGAATGTACTCTCTTAGTATTTATCTTACTTTATAAAGCTCGCAGTTTGACATTAGGGAAGACCAAGGACTAGTTAGTTGCAAAGACATACTAGTTCTAGTTCAACTCAAGTAATTAGTCGATTTCTTCCCAAGTTGATACTCCGCTATCAAAGACAAATACTTAATGATAATTAAGTATGATAGATGTCTTGCTAGGTATAAGTAAGCACTAAGAGAAAGTAGTTAAGTAATAAATTTTCTTGATGACCAAGAAAAATTAATTACTGCAAACTCTTTTATGATGTATGATGACTCTAAGTCCTGGATGTACTTAGAAAGTCATGCGGATAAGCTTTACTTGATTAGTTATATATTTTATGTAACTTCTCAAGCATCCCAAGGTTGGATGAGAACTATATTTCCAAGTTCCTTGAGTACTCTTCTATTTAGAAGATTTCGAAAGTTTAAAGAAGTTTCTTTGTGGTTTCAAGATTTGTATCTCATGATGAAACCTCGGTAAGTAACTTTTTGGAATTGAGATATGAAATAGTCAAGCCTTCTATTTCATGTGAGATCATTCTCCTACCATGTTTAAGATGAATTTATTTTTGGGAAGGTAGATGTTCCAAGTAGAGGATCTTAATTGATTCATGAACTCTTCCCAAAATACACATAAATTCATATTATATGATAGGTCCAAGGAATGATGAAGGCAAAACCTCTTTAAGATATAAATGTTTTGCCAAGATATAAAGGTACCAATCTTTTATAAATTTTCATTTGATTTCATCAAGGGGTGATGGAAATCAAAGGTTAAACCTCAACATCAATTGATCCTTGAAAGGATGTTAGGTTCTATAGTTGCATCTCTAGTAAATGATGCAACTAGCTAAGCAGTCTTTAGGAAATAATATAAGTTCCTAAAGACTTGAAGCAAGTGTGAACTTTTCATTTAGGAATAGAAAGTTCCAAGAAATGGATCTTAAATCCATGAACTTCTCCTAAACAAGTTATAAAGTTCAAAGTTGTGTTCACAGTAACATTACTATTGGATCAATCATCAATAGATGCTTGGACTTTAAACATAATTTTGATTGGTGAAATATGTTTAAAAGGACTCTAGTAACATCTGAAGATTGACCAATAATAATGAGTTTTGTATCAAACTCAAGAATAGAAGTTGATATCACATAAATGAAAGTTCAACTTAAACTTTCATAGTGGCATGGGAAACCATATCCAAAAGGTGATATTTAGTCTCTAGTTTGATACTCAGGAAATGAATACAATTGAATCAGTAAATTTTTTGGATATTATTTGAAAGAATTTCTTTCAAATGTTCTTTTAATATTGCAAAAGATTCCAAGATGAATCATTTGCTCAAGTTATTCCTTAGAAGGAATCTCAAGTCTTTGAAGAAATGGCATTCTTTCAAGTATTGAGAATGAAAATCTTCATACTCTTTAAACAATAAGTAAGTAGTTCCCGGACATCCCAAACCACTAGAAGTGGTATTTCAAGTCCTATTTGTGATATAACCTAAAGGTATATCAAAGATTCTTAGCTTTGGAATCTGAGAGGCATAAGTGTATGCTTGGACTTGAGAAAGATCTCTAAAAATCCTGCAGGTAAGCAAAGAAGCTTAAAGATAGTTTAAAGAGATCTTAAAAGATAAAGATAAAGTCTTTATTATTATCGCATGATCAACAAGACTTGATCAAGCTTGGCCATGATTGTCCAAGAACATGCGATTGGAACTACCCTGTAGATTGCCCAAGTATTGGCAATAAAAATTTTCTTTAGGAATGATTCACTCAAGTTCCATTTATTCGATGGAAAACTGTGAAAAAGAGTAAGTTGTTCCAAGTCTGAACAGAGTAAAGGAATTCCAAGAATGTAGTCTGCAACCGTGAAAATGGTAATTAAGTCTGTGGAAAGTAAAACATAAGTGTTTACCTATCCTTAAAGGGATTTTGATACAAATCCAGAAAGCATGAGCGGATGCTTAAGACTTAGGCAGTAAAGAGATTCCTAAATAAAAGTCCTGGCCAGGATAGGTACCTAAAAGCATTAGTAGAAAGGAATCTAAAGACAAGAAGCTAAAAGCTCTTGTCACTACGAAATTGGTCAAGGATAAACCAATTGAACTTGAATTCAAGAAAATTCAAGTACTTGGAATTCTGATTGGTTTTCATTTGAAAATCCTAGCAAAAACGATTGGAGATATTCTATTAAAGGTTTTCAAATTCCCAAGGTTGAGCACAAGATCGTGAAACGATCATTTCAAGGTATTAAAAACCTAGAATATTAAGATAGAGATAGTGCCTAAAACTATGAAGTTCTTGTCAAAGAATTAAAGTTAGAAGGTTCTCTATCGAGAGATGTTGTAGACTTTAGGATAAATTTCACTCACACGTCAATGTGAGTATAAAATAGGGTGGTATGGGACACCAGATTTTATACTCAGATTGATGTAGGAAAGATGGTATGGGACATCGGACCGTGAGATGATGATTATCTTTGAGTCTTCATTTGGAATCTTGAAGTTAGGTTTGATCTTCAAGGGAATTAAAACTTCCAAGAAGGAGTTTAAAATTCAAGAAGAATCTCAAGATGACTTCAAGATCAAGGAAATTGAAGATATGAAGTAAGGAACTTCCAAGATCTTCTTAGAACACTTCAAGCTTAAGTGTTATTGATCAGAAATATTTGATAAATTTCTGAAAGAAGTTGGACTTTGACTTTGAGTTGATCTTTTCAACTAAAGATTCAATTGACTAAGTCAAGTATCAAGTTTCTAGTATAACTTGGTAAATTCACTCTTTTGACTCAAAGAAATGCACGAGAATTGCATTCACGATTAGGAGTCAAAAAGATTGAATGTGACCTGAACTTAGTCTCAAGTGAAGCATTATTAAAGTAAAAAAAAAAAAAACAACTCATCAAACGAACCTCAGTGGGTCGACACACTGATGGTAATTGCCACACTAGTATCCTGTGGTTGGATGATGTTTTTGGTTTTCTTTGTATCTTTTTGAGAATCCAGCTTATTTCTCTTAAAGATAAAGACAATGCTTCAATATCCTGTTGAAATAGATCTTTGAAAAGTTAAAGTCCTGAGTCATCTAGCCTTTGACTCATAGCAAGTTTATGTATATTCGAAGTTTGAATTGGTTGTACAGGGTCTTAGTTATTTCTTTCCGCTTTCCAAATCTTTTGGAATTGACTCAGATATGGTATCTGATTTCTTTTGCAAAAGACCAGGGTTAACCGGTTAGAATAAAATAACTAACTTGAACATCCTAGATAGATGTTATGTACAAGAAACTTTTCAATCTTCAAAAGATGATAAGTCTAAGTGGACTTATTCATTTGAGTTTGCTTCAAGTTATAGCATAAATGATTTCCTGGAGTCTAGTATACTCTAGAATAAGGAAGTTAGGAATTGCTCATCAGATTGACAATTCCCAAGAACTTTCAGTTAAAAGTCTTTGAGAAAAGTGTCCGAAGTTGGACAATTTTCCTTTTGAATTTGAATTGATGAAGTTAGTATGGTTGATTCCACCGAAATGGTAAACTTTCTCCTACAGTTTACATAGGATTTTTTCAACTCATTGGGACAAAGTAGTCCTCTAGTCGGGTGAAAAAATCAAGTAACTGTTAGATAAAAGTAAACCATTGTACAGACATCTAAAGTTAGATGTATGGGACAACCAAACTTCAAGTTCTCCAAAACAAATTCAAGTGAATCAAGAATTCTCAAAGTCTTGCGAGGGATAAGAATCCCACCTTCATTACTAAGCCCATGCACCAGTTATGCCTAGAAATGGACTAGTAATTTGAATCCACCTAGTTCACATGTTTGTGCCTAGATCGCACTTCCAGAAACTGTGAATTAGCTAGGGATGTATTTAGATCCACCCTCATTATTCTTCACTAGTTTGTACTTTGTCCTGTTCATCAAAGTGCAAAACCAGATAGTGTTTTGAATCATTTGGGTAAGGATGCCACCACAGAGATGAGACATGTTCTTCCAGTTCTAGAACATGACCATGTTCTTCCAGTTTTAGAACATGAGGCTCGGGGGTTGCCTACAGTATGTATATAGCTCTATTTTCGAGGACGAAAATATTTTCCAAGGGGGGAAGAATGTAATAAAGTAAGTCTATGATCCAAGGGTCTGGCCGGTTCAGACAGATCTGAAATCGGACACCGTTTGGTCATCCGTGTGTATGACCAAAGATCTCGAGTTTTAGACTTACTAGGAGGTCTTGTGCTCTTGTAACCAAGTAATCCACTTAGCCTAATGTTTAAGACTCAAGGGTGTGAAGGACGAGGTCTTGGGTTCAATCCCCATCAGGTACATGGGAAGAGTATTTTGCCCAAAGAGCTCTAGAACCTTCTAGAAGCATCCACTGGACACTTGGCGCACATGTAGCTACATGGGTGACACTTGGATGATTAGCATTCACCTGCCCAAGAAGGTAGTCCCTTGGAGAGAGCTATATATAGAGGCATTTGGTTGGGAGGAGAGTCATCTCTCTAGTATGTGGTGGTCGTAATCCTTGCTCTCTTGCAGACACCAAGAAGATTGCCAGAACATGTTTATATTCGATTAGCAACTCGTGTTGAAGAAGGCAATGAGAGCTTGGTATGAGGATTACTAGTACCCCTCATAGTTGCGCACAATTTGGCGCCACAGGGCATACCCCCCCAAGCACTGAAAAGGGTTGGATAGAAAAACAGGCTGTGACATCCTCCCCCGGCTTGAAGAGCTTGGTGTCCTCAACAAGCGGGTTCGGGTCTTACAAAAGTTGGTGTGATTACAAAATTTGGGAACATTACATGGGGCTCATAGCCAAAGTGGCTTAAGTGTGACGATAATACTTTCGGACTAATGGATGGTCGGGCCCAAAGGTGTTGGTCGGAAGCCAATCCGCATCGACTAAGGGTCGTCCTTTGAATTTAATGAGAAACTGGGGACCTTCGCGGGTGTTCCAGTCCCGTAAGATAGCTTCTGCCTCGAACTGGTTCTCTTCGTCGTGCAGCACCGGGATCTCGCGTCCGTACTTGGAGTCGGGTTTGAACCGCTTCAGGAGGCTGACGTGAAAGGCGTTGTGAAATTGCACGTTGTCGAGAAGCTCCAAACTATAAGTGACTTCGTTGATCCGCTTCTCTATCTTGTATGGTCCATAGTAGCGATGGTTGAACTTTTGCGTGATGTTCTTCGATAGGGTGATGTTGCGTGCGCTGACGAGGACTAAGTCGCCGACTTGAAACTCTTCGTCGGGTCTTTGTTTCTTGTTTGCATATCTGGCCATGCGCTCTTTGCTTCTCTGCAAGCTAGACTTTGCCTCTTCTAACTTGGTCTTCCATTGATCCAAAAAGGCGCCGCAATCGGGATCATTTGTTGCAAGGGTGGAGTCTTGCGTGAGAGCCAAGGGTGTGATTACCTCCTTGCCGGTCGCCAATTCGAATGGGGTCATCTTGGTACTTGAGTGGATGACGGCATTGTAGTGAAACTCCAAAATGTCTAAGTGCTTCGCCCAGTCCTTCTGATCGGTTCTGACATAGTTCCGGATGTAATCTTCGATCGTCTGGTTGACCCGTTCGGTTTGCCCATCTCTTTGTGGGTGATATGCTGAGGAGAACCTAAGTTGCGTCCCCAAGATGCGAAAAAGCTCGGTCCATAGCCGACTTAGGAAGCGGCGGTCCCGGTCTAATACTATGGCGAGAGGCAACCCGTGATACTTCACGATGTGAGTGAAAAAGAGCTGAGCCAAGGCCTTGGCGTTGAGCGGGGGTTTGGCCGGGATAAAGTGTGCTTGTTTTGTGAAGTAGTCCACCACAACGAAGATGGTGTTGAACCCCAAAGATGGTGGGAGTTCGGTGATGAAGTCCATGCTAATCATGTCCCACGGCCGGTTGGGAATCGGGAGTGGTTGCAGAAGGCCGGCGGGCTTCACTCGATCTTGACGGACTAACTGACATGTTGGGCATGTTTCTACATATTCCTGGACTTGTGCCTTCATGCGGGGCCAATAAAAGTGTTTGTGGAGCATCTCGTAGCTGCGGTTTTGACCTCCATGGCCGGCCACTTTGCAATCATGTGCCTCCCACATTAGCTCTTTGCGTAGCTCTAAGTCGTTCGGTACATAAATTTTCCCTTTGCGGTGGAGGATGTCGTCTTGTAGTGTGTAGCGCTGCGGGGCTTGAGCCGTTTGCATCTCCTGAAGTATTTCTTGAACTTGGGCATCCTGTGCTTGTGCTCGTTGAATTCTGCCTCTCAGATCTGAGGATACGGTGGACATCGCCTGGAGCTCGGGTCTTCGACTAAGTGCATCTGGCATCACGTTCTGTTTGCCCGGCTTGTGAATGATTTCGATATCGAATTCGGCAAGAAAATCCTGCCATCTTGCTTGCTTTGGACTTAATTTGGGTTGAGAGGTAAAATATTGCAAAGAGATGTTGTCGGTAAAAACTTTGGTGTGCTTATCCAACACATAGTGCCTCCACTTGCGTAGGCAGTGGACAACGGCCAACATTTCCTGTTCATGTGTGCTCCATCTGAGCTCGGGGCCTGTGAGTTTATGAGACTCATATGCAATGGGTCGTCCATCCTGTAAGAGGACGCCTCCGATGGCCGAACCCGATGCGTCGGTGTGAACTTCGAATGGTTTGTCAAACTCAGGGAGCTTGAGGACTGGGGTGTTGCACATGGCAACCTTCAATGCTTCGAATGCATCTTCTTCCGTGGTTCCCCATTTGAATGGTTCTTTCTCTTTGATCAACTCAAGGAGCGGTGCCGCGATCTTGCTGAAGCCTTGGATGAATCGGCGTAGAAATTGGCAAAAGCCGATGAATTCCCGCACCTCCTTGACAGTCTTCGGGGGTGCCCATTTGAGCACGGCTTTGACTTTCTGGGGGTCGGCATGGAGGGCAAGTTCGGAAACTATGAACCCCAAGAATTCCACCTTCTTCATGCAAAACTCGCACTTGCTTGGTTTGGCAAAGAGTCCGCGTTGCCGTAAGAGTAATAGGACTGCCCGAACGTGCTCGTAGTGCTCCTCCAATGTGCGACTATAGATGAGTAGATCATCGATGTAAATGATGAGGAAGAGGTCAAGCATGTCTCGGAAGCCGTCGTTCATCTCTCTACAAAAGGTGGCCGGTGCGCCTGTAAGTCCGAATGGCATGACGAGCCACTCATAGCTATCGTAGCGTGTGCGAAAGGCCGTCTTCTCGATGTGTTCTTGTGCTACCCGAATTTGATGATATCCGGAGCGAAGGTTGATGCGTGTGAAGTATCGTGCCTTGCCCAGGCGATCTAGAAGTTCCTCCATCACTGGGACAGGGTACTTGCTCTTGATTGTGCCTTTGTTGAGCGCGCGGTAGTCGATGCATAGGCGAAGGGAGCCGTCTTTCTTCTTCACAAACAGAACTGGGACTCCGTACGGTGAGTTGCTTGGTCTGATGTACCCTTGGTCTTCAAGTTCGTGTAACTGTCATTTGAGCTCGTGAAGATCCGTCTCATTCATTCGATAAGGGGCCCGTGACGGGGGCGGGTGACCTGGGATTGTGTCAATCCGATGTTGGACATTGCGTAAAGGTGGGAGACCGGGTGGGAGCGTGTCTGTGAGTACATCTGTGAACTCTTCCATTAGCATCTGGAAACTCGGATGTCCAATCTTCGAGACGTCAATCGGCTTCGGTCCTGTTTCTTCTGCCACCGGCCTCAAAACACAAAGGTGGGCTATTCCGCCTTGATAGACTGCTCTTCTGAACTGCTTATGAGACAATGGTGACGGCGTATGCCTTGAGGTTGAGGCCCTGGCGTGTGCTTGCTCCTTGCCCTTGGGTGTTGGCCTTGGTTTGTTGGGTTCGGGGTGTGCCTTCTCTTTGCCTTTGCGTGTTGGCCTTGGTCCGCTTGGTTCACTGTCAGAAGGCTCTTCTGTTCGAGGGGCCCGGACACGATTGCAATCAACGACGATGCCCTGCCCGTTCTCATCTAAAAGAGCTTTTTCTAGTCCCTTGCCGAAGAAGGAGATCAAGTGTTTGTCCATAAAGTCTAGACCTAGGATGACTTCAAACGTTTCCATCGGTATGATTAGGAAGTTCAAGTAGCCAAATCATAGTCCTAATGTGACTGGTGTTGGAGCAAGTCTATGACAAGCCTAAGTATTGGCTTGAGTCTCACAAAGTCATTAAAGAAGCTTCAAAATGAAGACTATGTAAAGTTCACTTGTGAACTACCTCTTGTAACTTTTGAAGAGTTTACTTAATGTAAAAGTAAGAGAATCTTAAGTGGTTGAGCCCACATGATCAAGAATGGAAAGGGGAGCCACGAATTCGTGATTTGTGGTAGGTAGAGAATCAAATCAATCATTGATTGATTGGAGAGTGATTGAGGGAAGTTAGCCTCCCAAACTCAACTATAAATAGATGGCAGTTTTAGTCGTGGTTAGAGAGACCTATGTGAAGACCTCCAAGAGCTGAGCTTTATGCCATTTCAAGGTGTGATTACAAAGCACACATATGTATCAGTAAGTCATTGTATTGTACAAGCAATATAGTTTCATTTTTATGATTATTTGAGGTCATCTTTCCATGTTCTTGTGATGTGTACTACTCACTGCCATTACTTCAGTTTTTCTCAGTCAGCTTGCAGAGATTGTTTCTCTGCACTTGGTTCATCATTTTCAGTGATTTAACTTGGTAAAGTTAGCTCTATAAGTCTACTATATGCTCACAAATTTGCATGTCATTTGGATGTTGGAATCTTCAGTTATGTTCATTTGAAGTCAACAGGGTATGTTCATCTTCACTTCTCTGTCAGGTACCCGACTTTTTCAGTCATCTTGTCAGAGTCATTTCTCAGTGTTTACTTATCCAAATTCAGTGATTTCAAGCTTGTTGGATTCAGCTTACTGTCTAGTATAAGCATACAAATTGTCATGATCATTGGATCCTTACATCTTGAGTTATGTTAATTTTTCTACTCACTGGTCTATTTCTATAGCAGCCCGTGAAAATCGGGATGATGTCATCACTTGTTAAAAGTCATTCTCAGTGTGTGGTTTGTTATTTTTTATGAGATTACTCTCTAAAGTTAGCTCTTTAAGCTACCTAGCCTTCACCAAGAGGAATTAATCTAATTGCTACTGTGCTCAGAGAATTATGTAAAACACTATACAGGTGTATCAACCAAGAATAGCAAGTTTTCACCTCTGAGCTAACTCCAACTTATCTGTTTTGATCTATCTTTTTGAGAGTGATCTTCCAAGGTACATAGGGTGTCTAATACATCCATTGGCAAGATAAAAGGGCCCACCATCTACTCCTGGAGTTCATTTGGCTGGTGTAGAGCAAAGATTTTGCAACACCTCTTCATCTTCAACACATACCTATCCATCTCTTCACAGTGGTATCAGAGCAAGGTTGGACAACATGGCAGATGGATTTCCTTCATCAATTGACAAATTGGACAGAGGTAACTACTCAGCTTGGTCATTAAGAATGGAAGCTTATCTCCAAGGTAGAAGTTTATATGGTTATGTGGCTGGAGATGAAGTTATGCCAAGTTTCAGGAACAAAAGTCAACCAACACAAGAAGAGCAAGAAAGATTGAGCACATGGTGCTCCAAGGATGCACTTGCAAGGTCTTATCTCCTCAACTCTATCTCAGATTTTTTGTTGCCTCACATTAGAAGTTGTAAGACATCTCAGGAAGTGTGGGATGCACTTGAAGCTTTCTTTTCTTCAAGTACCAAAGCCAGGAAGCATCAACTATGGCTGGAGTTCACAACTCTCAAGAAGGCTCCCAAACAAAATGTGACTGATTTTGTCACAAAGCTCAAGGACATAGCGGATCAATTGGGAAGCATTGGAGAGGTAATAGATGAAGAGCAAATTGTAAGACAGGTCATCAATGGCTTGAAGGCAGATGATAAGTGGGAAGCATTCACCACAGCTATGGATTTGTACATGGACATGCATGTACCTGATTTCAACACACTCATTGGACAATTACTTACTCAAGAGGCAAAGCTTATCAAAAATGGAGAAAGCTCTAAAGGTAATCAATCTTCAGCTTTATACACGGATAAAAGCAAGTCTAAAGATAACAAAGGAAAGGCAAAGAAAGTGGATGATGAAGCAGGTACATATCAAGCTAACTATGCAGGTAGAGGAAGACATGGCAGAGGTAGAGGAAGAGGAGGTAGACAAGGCAGGGGGAGATCCCAAGACTCCAACTCATGTTCTATTTGTGGATTAACTAATCATACAACTGAAAATTGCTTTAGGAATTCCAGGAATCAAAGAGGTAGAGGATACAATAGAGGAAGTTATGGCTACTCAAGAGGAAGGTTCAACAATTATCATGGCAACTACAACAACTACAATCATTCAAACTATCAAGGAGGCTACAAAGGAAGGAGAGACTACAATAACTACACAGAAGACTCAAACAAAGAGGATTCATTATTGATCATGAACATGGCTATGCCACAAGGTAAATCTGATGAGCATGTTTTCTACATAGATTCAGGTTGTTCAAATCATGTGGCAGGAAATGTGGCACTCCTATCAGATTTAGAAGATCCAAGGAATAAGCATGAGGTACAAACAGGAGATGATACAAAACATCCTGTGGAGAAAATAGGCAATGTCAAAGCACCTGATGGAAACATCAACCTACTCAGTAAGGTACTCTATGTCCCTACCATTACAAAGAATTTGATAAGTGTTGGGTAGATAGTAGAGAAAGGGTTGCAAGTCAGGTTCACAAAGGCAGGAGCATTTGTTGAAGATCCAAGTCAAGGATTCAGAAGAATTGCAAAAGGTGAAAAGACAGGTAGATTGTTCACATTTGAATTACAGGACACTAGAAACATTGCTCTCTTTAATTATGGTAGTCAGACACTCACAGAATTGGAAGTATGGCACAAAAGGTTAGCACATATTGGTGAAAGGTCATTAAAGCAAATTTGCAGGGACCAAAGTGTACTTGGACTCCCTAACTTGTCAAAACAACATATGATTTATAAGTGTAGTGCATGTCAGTTTGGAAAGTCTCACAGGTTACCATTCATGAAGAAAGGTTATATGCATGGAGATCTCTTGGAGTTGGTTCATACAGATGTATGGGGACCAAGCAAGGAAGCTTCAATATCAGGATCAAGGTATTATGTTTCCTTTATTGATGATTGCAGCAGATGGACTATCCTATTCTTTATGAAACACAAAGATGAAGTTTTTTCATGTTTCAAAAGATATTTGGCTCTTGTGGAGAATCAAACAGGTAAATCACTAAAAAGGCTAAGGTCAGATGGAGGGGGAGAATACTTCTCCCATGATTTTGATTCTTTTCTTCAAGAAAGAGGAATCAAAAGAGAGGTAACTACAAGGTACACTCCTGAGCAAAATGGAGTGGCAGAAAGGAGGAATAGGACAATTGTTGAAGCTGCAAGGTCCATGTTAAATGAAAAGCATTTACCTAATTACTTATGGGCTGAGGCTGTATCTACAGCCACTTACTTGATTAACAGGTTGCCTTCAAAATCCCTTGATGGAATGACTCCATATGAGGCTTGGAATGGAAGAAGACCAAGCTTAGATCATTGTAAAATTTTTGGATGTATTGCTTTTGCTCATGTTCCTTCACAAGTTAGAGGCAAGATGGATCCAAAAGCAGAAAGGTGTGTATTTATTGGATATGACAACAATCAAAAGGGCTACAGGTTATACAACCCTACCAACAAAGGATTCTTGGTAAGCAGAGATGTAGTTTTTGATGAGAACAATTCATGGTATGAAGATTCATGCAGGAAGGTCAATTTACCATATGATCTTGAAGAAGATTTTCCAAAGCTTGGTAGAGAACAACCAAAGATTGAAGAACAAGACACCTCAGAGGATGATGAAGAATGTCAGATGGAAAAGATCAAAGCATGGAAGTCTAAAGGTAAAGCAAAATTGCAGGAACTTGGACATGAGGCAGAATCATCAAATCATGGCTTAAGAAGATCTATGAGGGAAAAGAAAAAACCAGAAAGGTATGGGTTTGACACCTCATTAGTAACTAAACATTCTATCTACATAGCACAGGACATAAACCAAGAGGAGCCATCATCATTTGAAGAGGCCAAAGCAAAAACAGAATGGAAGCATGCAATGAAGGAAGAGATTGAAGCACTCGAGGAAAACAACACTTGGGATTTGGTGCCCAAGACTTCATCCATGAAGGTAATAGGCTCAAGATGGGTCTATAAACTCAAGAAGAATTCTGATGGTTCCATTAACAGGTATAAGGCAAGGCTTGTAGCAAAAGGCTTTGCACAAACTCAGGGAATTGATTATGAGGAGACATTCTCTCCTGTGGCAAAGATGCCTACTATTAGGGTTTTGCTTAGTATTGCCTCTTCCAAGAATTGGAAGATACTTCAACTAGATGTAAAGAATGCATTCTTGAATGGTTGGATAACAGAAGAGGTATATATGGCACAACCACCTGGTTTTGAGAATCAAGTTTATCCTGATTATGTGTGTAAACTTAACAAAGCATTGTATGGTCTCAAGCAAGCTCCAAGAGCTTGGAATTTTAGGCTTGTTTCATTCTTGCAGGACAAAGGCTTTCAACCAAGCAAAGCAGATCCTTCACTCTTTATTAAAAAGAGTAATTCCAAGGTCATCTACCTATGTGTATATGTAGATGATATTATATTGACAGGAAATGATGCAGATGGTATGAAGAAGATCAAAGATCAGATGAGAGAAGAGTTCAAGATAAGTGATTTGGGTTCACTTACCTACTTCCTAGGTTTGGAAGTTGTCTACAAAGATCATGGTTTGTTTCTCACTCAAAGAAAGTACATTAAGGACATGTTGGCAAAATTCAAGATGCAAGATTGTAAGATTGCAGGTACTCCAATGGAGGTTAATCACAAATTGAGCTCACATGAAGGTGAACTCATAGAGGACATCACATCATATCAAAGTCTAGTGGGTAGTCTCAACTATGCCACATTGACAAGAGTAGATATATGTTACAGTGTGAGTGTGCTAAGCCAATTTATGCACACACCAAGGAAACCACATATGGATGCTGCCAAAAGGATACTCAAATATCTCAAAGGAACCATAAATGAAGGACTTTACTATCCTTATGTATCTGATTTAGGTTTGAAGCTATTTTCTGATGCAGATTGGGCTGGCTCCAAGGAAGATAGAAGGAGCACTTCAGGTTATCTTACCTTTGCAGGTTCAAAGCTTATTTCATGGTCATCCAAGAAGCAACCCACAGTTGCTCTCTCTTCTACTGAAGCTGAATACAGAGGTCTTGCCATAGCTACTCAGGAAGCTATGTGGATGAAGACATTATTCAAAGATCTTGGATTGGAGTTTGGAACTCCAACTATTTTTGGTGACAATATGAGTTCTATTCACTTGGCTGCTAATCCTATTTTTCATGCAAGGACTAAACATATTGAAGTTCATTATCATTATGTACGAGAGAAGATCCTAAGCAAGGAGATTCAAATATCATATGTGTCCACACATCAACAATGTGCAGATATTCTAACCAAAGCATTGGATGGTACAAAGCTTTGCAAATTCAAGGCTATGATTGGTTTGCAGGAAATCTTGGAAGATTGAAGACCTCAAGCATACTTGGCTTGAGGGGGAGCTGTTGGAGCAAGTCTATGACAAGCCTAAGTATTGGCTTGAGTCTCACAAAGTCATTAAAGAAGCTTCAAAATGAAGACTATGTAAAGTTCACTTGTGAACTACCTCTTGTAACTTTTGAAGAGTTTACTTAATGTAAAAGTAAGAGAATCTTAAGTGGTTGAGCCCACATGATCAAGAATGGAAAGGGGAGCCACGAATTCGTGATTTGTGGTAGGTAGAGAATCAAATCAATCATTGATTGATTGGAGAGTGATTGAGGGAAGTTAGCCTCCCAAACTCAACTATAAATAGATGGCAGTTTTAGTCGTGGTTAGAGAGACCTATGTGAAGACCTCCAAGAGCTGAGCTTTATGCCATTTCAAGGTGTGATTACAAAGCACACATATGTATCAGTAAGTCATTGTATTGTACAAGCAATATAGTTTCATTTTTATGATTATTTGAGGTCATCTTTCCATGTTCTTGTGATGTGTACTACTCACTGCCATTACTTCAGTTTTTCTCAGTCAGCTTGCAGAGATTGTTTCTCTGCACTTGGTTCATCATTTTCAGTGATTTAACTTGGTAAAGTTAGCTCTATAAGTCTACTATATGCTCACAAATTTGCATGTCATTTGGATGTTGGAATCTTCAGTTATGTTCATTTGAAGTCAACAGGGTATGTTCATCTTCACTTCTCTGTCAGGTACCCGACTTTTTCAGTCATCTTGTCAGAGTCATTTCTCAGTGTTTACTCATCCAAATTCGGTGATTTCAAGCTTGTTGGATTCAGCTTACTGTCTAGTATAAGCATACAAATTTTCATGATCATTGGATCCTTACATCTTGAGTTATGTTAATTTTTCTACTCACTGGTCTATTTCTGTAGCAGCCCGTGAAAATCGGGATGATGTCATCACTTGTTAAAAGTCATTCTCAGTGTGTGGTTTGTTATTTTTGATGAGATTACTCTCTAAAGTTAGCTCTTTAAGCTACCTAGCCTTCACCAAGAGGAATTAATCTAATTGCTGCTGTGCTCAGAGAATTATGTAAAACACTGTACAGGTGTATCAACCAAGAATAGCAAGTTTTCATCTCTGAGCTAACTCCAACTTATCTGTTTTGATCTATCTTTTTGAGAGTGATCTTCCAAGGTACATAGGGTGTCTAATACATCCATTGGCAAGATAAAAGGGCCCACCATCTACTCCTGGAGTTCATTTGGCTGGTGTAGAGCAAAGATTTTGCAACACCTCTTCATCTTCAACACATACCTATCCATCTCTTCACAACTGGAACGCTGTCGGCATGCCTTACATGACTGTCCTCCCCTTGGGCAAAGACCACTGACATACGGAGCCGTTTACTGACTTTGAGTCCCAGACGTTGAGCGCATTGCGGTGTCATGAAGTTGTGCGTGGCACCCGTGTCTAACATCACCGGCATTCGTTCGCCTCTGACCTCGGCCATGATGAATACTTGATGGATAATGGGCAATGCAACTGAATGACACTGCACACTACCTTTTGACGTGGACGGTCTGCGAGGTGAAGAATCGTCTGATTCATCGCTATTGATTTCGGTGATCTTCGGTCCGGACGTGGATGCCTCTTCCGTTTTGGTTGCTTGCACTCTAGTGTCGACTCGTTTTCTCCAACACTTCTCGGTTGGGTGGCTGCCTTGGCAATGCTTGCACACCGGGCGGGGGTCGCGCCGGAGTTGGCTGCTTCGACTGGGTGAACCGGAACGATTCTCGGTGGGAGCCGGAAGAGCTTTAAATCCTTGGTTGCATTGGTTGTCGGTAGGTCTTCGGTAGGTTGACGTTTGCTCTTTGGTCATGGTTGCGTCTTTGCGGGTAGATTGGCCTCCATCGGTGGAACGTGCCAGCCGGTTGGAGTATGCATCATTGAGCCGTTCTGCTATGCGCACTGCATCCTCCCAAGTTAGGGGGTCTTGTTTCTCTACTTCTTTGCGGTAGTATGGGGAGCACCCATAAAGAAAGCCATGTAGCCGATCGATTTCTGCCATGTCGGTGATTCGGAGCATGAGCCGACGGTACTGTGACACGTATGGCCCGATGAACTTGTCTTGACGGAGGTTGCGACATTCGTCTCGTGCCTGGAATGCTTCATTGCGAGGCACAAAGTAGTCGACGATGGCCACCTTGAATTGATCCCACGATGTCCAGGCTTGCTTCTTATGCTCCACCATGTACCAAGCCGAGGCCTCGTCTTGTAGAAACTGGCCAACAATGCGTGTCCAATGGTTGCGGCCAACTCGGAGCATGTGGAGGTAGCTTTCCATGCCTTCGATCCATCGGTTGACGGCAATGGAACTGCGGCCGCCTCGGTACTTGTCGGGGGGGTTCGGTTTGAAGAAGCCAAAAGAGTCGGGGTCGTCGATGTCCACCGGTTGAAGCTGAGTGATCGGGGTTGGGTTTAAAGGGGTTGGAGGCGGTTGGGACGTTTGGGTGGGAGTGGGTTGGGGTGTCGGTTGGGTGCTTGACTGAGGTTGTGGTTGGGGTTGAGATTGGTCTTTACCTAAGACGTGAGCTTCTACTAAGGTGGTTAGCCTAGCGAGGGTGTCTTCGAGTCTATCGATGCGGTCGTGGACGGGGTCGGGATTTGGAGGGGCTTGGTCGGATTCGGGTTGGGTGTGGATCTCGGCGTTGAGCTTGGCCTCCTGGAGGTGTTCATGTAGCTCGGCATTCACCAAGAGCAGACGGTTGAGTTCCTCTTTTAGGGCAGCCCGTTGGGCCTTGTGACGTCGGTGCCGTTCAGTCACGTTCTTGGCGCGTTCCATCCCCGAAGTTAGACTGGCCGTGCCAACGTCGTGTTCGCTGGCCATGGTGGCGTGGAGCCAACCGGCGGCAACTCGGGAGGGAGAGTTTACTTACCAGGAGGGAGGCTAGGGCACGCGGGCACCTAACGGGGAAGGGAGTGGTCCACCGGTTACGAGGGTACAGCGTGGCTTGGCAGGTAAGGCGCGGGCCAATGGCGGATAGCGCGGAGGCAACGGCGGATAGCGCGGGGACGGCGGGAGGGTAAAGGGTTGCCTAGCTTGAGGAGGGGGGGGGGGCAAGGGGGTGCCTTGCTTGAGGGGGGGGGGGCAAGGGGGTGCCTTGCTTGAGGGGGTGGGGGGGGGGGCAAGGGGGTGCCTTGCTTGAGGGGGGGGGGGGGGGGGGGGCAAGGGGGTGCCTTTCTTGAGGGAGGGAGGGAGGGCAAAAGACCTCTTGCGACGTCAAAGAACTTCCCACGGATGGGCCCGGGACGTTAGATGGCGCTGCCAGCACTGGTGTGACAGTCCGCCCGTCCAAAGGCTTCCCCTAGGGTCGTTGCTCTGATACCACTTGAGACGTTCAAACTCACGAAATGCATAAACCAACAAGAGGGACACCAAGAAGATTGCCAGAACACGTTTATATTCGATTAGCAACTCGTGTTGAAGAAGGCAATGAGAGGTTGGTATGAGAAGTACTAGTACCCCTCATAGTTGCGCATAATTTGGCGCCACAGGGCATACCCCCCCAAGCACTGAAAAGGGCTGGATAAAAAAACAGGTTGTGACACCACCCTTCTCTTTCATCTATTTTTCCCTCCCTCCGATCCTCTTTGTGGTTATTTTACTAGCATTGCTCTTGCATATATTCTTTTTGGAAGTGTTTATAAACGCTTTTGTAATGTTTTGGAGTGACACATTAGTGACCTTTTGTGGCTACATGCATCTTCTGAGTGATCATGTTTTATGGCTTCAGGCATCTTCTCCCATTTGTAATCTCGTCGTGGCTCTCACCTCTTTGTGTGTTCAAATGCCTCTTTTTGAGCGCTAGAAATGTGTATTCATTATAGCTCATAGTTCTGTTGAAAAACTATATTTTTTGGGCTTCCTCATCCTATTGCGCATCTATAGCATCGTTTTGCCCTCCATGCTCATCATCATCCACTTTATGAAATGCGACAGTAATAGACAACCATGGTTTATCTTGTAGCACAACATAATACGAAAGAGGTTGCCGACGGGGAGTTCAACAATTTCTAGAGCTATGCGTAAAGAGATGCGGTTCTCACATATGTGCATACGTAGATCATTCTCCACTTCCAAGCAGCCACATGAACCACTTGCAGCACCTGTTCCTTTTTTATCCTTTTGTTGGATTTCCCCCTAGTCTCTTGCTAATATATAAGCGAGTACTTCTTTGTCTTCAAGATAGAAAAAGTGTGTGCATGTCTCTGCCATATGGCGCCATCTGTGTGTGTGTGTGTGTGAGAGAGAGCAGTCTTTTTTTTAATATAAAGGAAGTTCGGCATAAGCCTACTCTCCCGGACTTGAATTAAAGAGAGAGCAGTCTTCTCCCCTGTGTGGTTAGGAGCATTGAAATCACGTCTTGCCATT
The DNA here is from genome assembly GCA_020310875.1 of Ceratopteris richardii. Classification (NCBI taxonomy): domain Eukaryota; kingdom Viridiplantae; phylum Streptophyta; class Polypodiopsida; order Polypodiales; family Pteridaceae; genus Ceratopteris; species Ceratopteris richardii. Next base: position 203,929,028 of record CM035409.1, on the reverse strand, counting down.
CAGCATCCTCCATCTCTGGTGCCTCGCCTTGGATCGACCAATTCGACAACTTAGTGTTTGTGAGGGATTCCTGCAGCATGGTATGGATCTCTTGTCGAGACGATGCAGTAGAGAGGTCCCAAATAAATGAAAGTAGGTCGCGCCAGAAGCATTCCTTCTCTTGTAAGAGGGGTATGACCACAGGAATGTCTTGTTTCTGCGGAACACAGTCAAATTATCGGAGGCATGCATTAATGGTTTCCGCCAGGCAAGTGGAACTTATATTATGTTCGATAGACGACTGCTGCAGACTAATGTGTTGAGATCATCGCTTATGTTAATAAGAAGGATTGATTTAGAGTTCATGTAAGAGTGACGTATCGATATTTCACCTTCCCTCGTTAAAGAAAGAGAGAGACGAACGACGCAACCATTAAAACCAAAGTCGGACTCATATGTAATCATGTAGATTATGTCCATCCCCTTCTTGGCTGATAACAATGGGAAACAAGCTAGGGAATCCATCCTCTTTTTGGTCGATAGCAATGGGATCGAATGTAGCACGGAAGTTGAGAACAGATCCATCATCGTCGAGCACTTTACCCATCTCCTCGGGGTCTTGACTCCTCTTTCCCCACACAGGCATGACTACATGGCTACCATCTCAAGGGAAGCTCAATCTAGAGTCCCACAAAACATGTATTCTCTACTGGAAGCTAACATTTCCGAGAACGAAATTATCGAGGTTATTGATGCTCTTCCCAATGAAAAAGTCTGGGTCCTGATGGCCTCACCAATGAGTTTTTCAAGTCCTCGAAGCACGTGGTGGCCACCCCACTGCGTCTGCATTCGGTGCCCTTCCTGAGTGTCTTAATAATGGCGTCATCAAGTTAATTCACAAAAGGGGAGATAAGAACAAAATTGAAAACTGGCGGCCGATTACCATGCTTCAAACTGGATACAAGATAACTGCCAAAGTTATCGCCAACAGAATCTCTTGTCATTTAAAGTCATGGCTTTATGAGGACCAGAAAGATTTTATCAAAGGTAGATCTATACTTGAAACAATTGTCGATATTTGGGAAGGCCTTGTGTTCATTGATGAGTCTGCACAAGATTTGGTATTCATTAAGATCGACTTTGGCAAATCGTATGACAGATTGGAATGGGACTTTATTCTTTAATCACTGAAAGACCTTGGATGCAGTCAAAAGTTCACGAAGATAGTGTCCACTCTTCTCGAAAACACTTCTACAAGAATAAATATTAACGGTAAGCTCTCTGATCCCATACGTTTAAAAAGATCTATCACGCAAGGCTGCCCACTGGCCCCTCTACTCTTTGCTATCTCCTTGAATGGCCTTAGTCGCCTATTAAAGCATCACGTGACGTTGGCAATCTCAAGGGGCTTTCCCTACCTCTTGCTCATGGCCAAATGATTGTGAGACTCCTTGTCGCTTTGTACACAATGATATAAACAACATTGAGGTATTTTGGAGTTGCCTCGACACCTTTTGTGTGGCATTAGGTTCAAAAATCAACCATGCTAAAACTGCTTTCAGAGCAATCCATGGTCCTCCACCCCAATTGTTGTTAGATCAGAAGTGCCAAGTTATCCCTACAGGGCAAGTGTTTCGTCTCCTCGGTATTCCAATGGGATTCAACATTTCAATGGACCAACAGTGGAACTGGGTGCTCTCCAAACTGGATAGCAGACTAAGTCATTGGAAAGGTATGCAAGTTAACTAGGTATGCAAGTTAACTTGGCAGGGTGTGCCATGGTTGTTAACACATTTATGCTTTCTATGAATATTTACTTTATCTCGTGTTGGAGACCTAAGGAGAAAGATTTGGCCAAAGTGGAAAGAATCTTTGGCCAAAGTGGAAAGAATCTGCAAAAAGTTCCTATGGACTGGGAACCCTAACAGGAGGGGGATTCCCAAAATCAAATGGGAAACTTGCATTAACTCGAAAGACTCGGGGGGCTTGGGCATATTGGATATCGTTGGGTTGGCTGACAAGTTGGCACCAAAGTGGTTTATCAAGGCTTGGATCAATAGTGTGTCCTCTTGCGCTAAATTGATCTTCAGAAACATGAAGGATCTTACCTTATTTGGCCATCTTGGCTGGAAGGACATAGAGATCCTCACACTTTTGTTCTCCCCCCACCCGGTGTCCCCTAAAGGCTCTAGCCTTGTGTGTTTCCTATGGAAGAGTTGGAACAAGGCCAAACAATTCAGTGGTGAGTGGAAGTGGGCGGCTGGAATAAGACATAATGACTCTATCTGGTTCTCGATTTCTGGCATTAGGGGGGTGGAGACTTGGAACCTCCAAACTGCTAAGCGGCTATGGAACAAGGGGTTCAAACAGTGGAAACAGCTCTGGAAACAAGAGACTGGCCAGTGGATTAGGTTTGAAGACTTAGACACGAGACTTAGAGTAACCCTCGAGGAATGGACTCTTCTTCAAGACAAGTGTTTAGTGTGGGAACGCTCAACTACCCGCCTTCTCTATGGACAGGATCCTCCTTGCCTGGAGGGCCTCAAATGGAGAAATGGTAAGAAACTATTCAAAATCCCCAACTTCAAAGAGAACTTAGATGTTCATCACACCCTTAAAAAGCGATGGTGCCTTTCTTGGACCAAACTTCGATGGGAACTAAAGTTCATGTCTATTTGGAACCCCCTAATTGAGATCAAAAAGTCCGTTCTCATGTGGCAGATCTTGCATAAGGGTATCTGGTCCAATGCAAGGACTAAGAAAATCTGCGGTGTGCCTTCATGGTGCAAGCATTGCCATTGATGCATCGAAGATTTAGCTCACCTTTTCTTCGATTGCCCCAAGTCCCGCATTATCTGGCACCATGTGACGTACTGGATATTGAGACTCACGAACCAAATCAATTGGAAATAGGTGCTATTGGGCGAGGCGGTTGACTGCTCATCCAGGCTCTGGAATGCCATAAGGGGTGAGACTCTTTGGAAGACTTGGAGGGAGCGATGTGCTGTCGATTTTGGCCAAACTCCAAAGGAATGGTCGATTGAAAAATCCTTGTTTCTTCTAGGTAAAAGAATCTCCCGAGATAAGAGATCTCCACTGTTTAAACATCACTGTATTTATCTCCTCAAAAATAACAAGTTGAATCCCAAATGGGTCCCACATGAGGGAGACGATAGATTTGTCCACCTCATTTGTAATGCCCTTTAACTTGCCATTCTCCTCCCCTGCATTGTGGGATTTGGGGGTCCCATGGGCACTAGTCCCATTCACTTGTAACTTTTCTTTATTTTAATTAAAGTTCGGGAGAAAAGGCCAAGGCCGAACTTCCTTTTATTAAAAAAAAAAACATGTAGATTATGTCCGTGTGCACTACAGTTGAGTCTCTCTCCTCTTGAGGCACAGGTGAGGGTTCAACCATCCTTACTAGAAGGACATTTAATCCATGTTCTCAACCATGCGTATTGAATCTAAATCAGTTGTGATATCGCTTTCGGGTGGTTGTAAGTCTCTGTTAAACCAATCTAACCCTTTCTCTTGTGGGATAAGGGAGGTCCCAGATGTACTATGTCCATTCACCCTGTACAATTGTAATTTCAAAGTTAAAGCTCAAGGGAGGAGGCTTCGGTTGAACCTCCATTTAAAAACAAATTAATAATAACCGAGAGGAAGTGTGAAGACTCTTGCTCCTCCATGAGTCGCGAGTCAAGTCTTCAACATTGCAAGAAGCAGCCATGAAAGCAAAGGGTCTCTTAAAAAAGGGTAAGAACTCTAGAAATGTTCCTAAACAAGGTTCCAACAACTTGTCCAAGAAGTTTACATGCAATTATTATGGAAAATCGGAGCATATGGAGAAGTTATGTTATAAGAAGAAGAACAATTCTAAAGCTTCTACTTTCAAATATGAAGCTAACTCCTCTATGCATAGGTCTCATTGTTCAAGTGAAGTTCTCTTTATCTCAACAGAGGCCAATGCCTTAGTCACTTCTAGCTCATCATAGGAATGGATATTTGACAGTGGTGCCACCTCGCACATGTGCAAAGACTATCAGTCATTTCAAGAGCTAGAAGAGCACAAAGTCGAAGTATACATAGGAAATAACAAGAGTCTTCCAATTGAAAGTAAAGGCAAAGTACAAATTACAAATCACCGAGGATAAGGCAAACGTTTGTACCAAACCTTTGTATGAATCTCCTCTCCATCAAAGAAATTCCCAATAATCACAAATAAGTTCTCTTTGACAATACAGAAGTGAAGGTTATTGATCCTAGCACCAAGGACATCATAGCCCAAAACGTCGAGGATAAAGGCTTGTAAAAGCTTTCATGCTTTCTAAATAAGGAATTAATTTCCACTCTTTGGCACCAACACTATGGACATACACCCTATTTAACCAAGATCTCAACATCTAAATCAGTTAAGGGATTACCCGAAATTGGACAAGTACATGGTATATGCTAAGATTTTACTCATGGAAAGCAACACAAGGCTCATGTTCCCAAAGAGGCTTCCACTTAAGAAAGGAATCATCTAGCCCTAGTCCACATGGATCTCTATGGACCAATGAGTAGCCCATCACTTAGTGGATCATTCTTCTCCTTTCTTTTAGTAGATAATCAGATGAGAAACATATGGGTCTATTTCCTTAAGTCTAAGGCATATAGATTTTTTAAGTTTCAAGAGTGGATCTATCAAGTTGAGAATGAGGCATCCACTTCAATAAAAACCAATCTTAGATCATATGGAGATGGAGAATTCATCAGCCATAACTTTGACAACTTCTGGAAACAGAAAGGCAACAAGAGGAGAGTCAGTCAACCTTATACTCCATCCGAAAATGAATTAATTGAAAGAAGTATCCGCAATGTAATAGAGATGGCACACACTTTGCTTCATAACAAAGCCTTACCATTCAAATTTTATGTCGAAGTTATACACACTGTAGTTCACATAATCAATAGAGCCTTCACAAGCACATTACTGTTGGATCAAGACAATCAAAAAATTGTGATTATACAAAGGGCAGAAGTAAATACATGAAGAGAAGATTGAAGATCAATGTCAAGAATTGAAGGAAAGAATTAGATAGTAAAGTCCTTTAATCAAATGTATATTAGTTCTTTGAGATACTTCAATATACTTGAAGTAGTTACGAGTTAGGACTTGTATATATATTAAAGTACATGTTTGTAGTAGAGTGAGACATAGAGAAGAGAGTTGAGATGAGTTAGTTGATGTACATTGTACAAATCAACCATCAGATGTATGAAGAAAATAGATAAGTGAAAAGTTCAGAAATGGCGCGTCGATCTTCTCTCCCATTCTCCTTCTGTCTTTAATCTTTTGAGAAATCCTTTTGCACGTATCTAAGTCAATAGCTAATCTATCTATGGCTAGAATTTGAGAGTCTAATTGTCATCAGGTTAAGAGAATTTTGCATAGGAACATTCATATGTGATGATGTTTTGAGAGTCGACAAAACTGGCGCAGATTTCATGTTCAGAGAAATGAACATTGCTCAGTGTATGGTGTAAAGTTTTACACAAGTGAGGGCTCAAAATCTAAGTTGGAAGGTAAGCTATCTATGGCTAAAAGATCTTGATCAAACGGGTTCGACATTGGGAGAACTATAGCTAAGAAGTTACAGGTGTCAAAGTCGCTACTGCAGAGAAGGTGTTTTACACATAGGTAAATTGTTTGTATGATTTCTCAGAGTATATTGAATCATTTGTAGAGATTTAAGTTGGAGAAGATGCGCAACCTTAAGGAGAAGCATTGTGCAAAGTTTTATTAAAAACTTTACAGGATTGATTAGTCAATGAGTGATTAACCTGCAGCAGACTTTTCAGAGAAGTGATTTCTTCACAGTTAGTCAACTTCTTGGTAATGTGTTAATGGATTTCCAAAATTATGTGGAGTCTAAAGTTATTCTTGGTCTAGAGGTGGTCTAATACCAAGGATAGCTTGTTCTTTTGGAGATTAACACTCTCCATCAGTGGTATCAGAGCAGGATATGTCAAAATTGAAGTGAAGAAGACTCCGACTACTGCAGAAACACAAATCTTTACATCTCGAAGGTGCAAAGGGATAAAGGTTGAAGAAAACTTGAAGGTAGACACATTGAAGCTATCAAAAAGATCAGAAGGAGTAGATTCGAAGTTAAGGTACATTTATTTCTTGTAAAGGCTAAAGCTTTGAGACTACAGGTGAAGCAAGAATGGGAGATAGTCTCCAAATTGAAAAGTTGGATAGAGAGAACTATCCAGCTTGTTCTATGAGAATGGAAGCTCATCTTATGAGCAAAGATTTGATAGCATACATTACAGGTGAAGAAGAGAAGCCTCAGTTCAGAGATTCTAGTGTTCCAACTAGGGAAGAATTGTCAGATCTAAAGAATTGGATGAAGAAGGATGCTCAAGCAAGGAGCATAATCTACATGGAAGTCAATGACTATTTGCTTCCTCACATTAGAGGACTTGAAAGTGCAGGTGACATCTGGAATGCTTTGGAAGAGCATTTCCAAAACACAACCAAATCAAGGAAGGCTTCACTATGGGCAGAATTTACTACTTTCAAAAAGAAGGCCTCACAATCAATTTCTGATTATGTGACAAAGATGAAGGACATTGCAGATTCTCTAGGTGCAGTGGATGAAGATATTGAAGAAGATAAATTGGTAAGACAAATTCTCACAGGGCTAAGAGGAGATGAGAAGTGGAAGCCTTTTATTTTCTCTACAGAACTTTCATTAGATCACTTTACTCCTGACTTGAATCAATTGTTAGGTCATATGCTAACTTTTGGGAATGATATCAAAGGAGATGTTGATAAGAGTGCAGGTCATGCAATGTACTCTAAAGACAAGAAGAAAGCTAACAAAGGAAAGCAACAATCAGGTGAAGAAGAAGATACTTCAAACCAAGCAAATTTCATAAGAGGAAAAGGAAATGGCAGAAGTAGAGGAAGAGGCAGAAACAACAAAGATAATGCAAGAGTTTGTTGGGTATGTGGTAAGACCAATCATCTATCTCATGATTGTTGGCACAATAATCAGAACAATGGTAATTATCAGAACTTTAATCAAAGAGCAAGAGGTGGTAGATTTCAGAGAGGAAACTTCAGAGGTAGAGGTGGTAGGAATTCTTTTGGAAGAGGTGGAGGAAGAAGCTTCCAAAATCAATCATATAATAACACCTACTACAACTATGCATCAGACCAGAAGGAGGATTCGACTCTCATTATGAATGCAACATGTGAAACCTCACATGAGGACATGAGAGTGTTCTATATTGATTCAGGATGTAGTAATCATTTAAGTGGAAATATTGCTTTGATGACTGATCTAGATCATAATGCAATTAACCATATAGTTCAGACAGGTGATAATACAAAGCATAAGGTAAAGTCAATTGGTTCAGTCAAAGCTAAAGATGGGAGCACTCTTTTGAGTAAGGTTCTTTATGTTCCCACAATTCCAAAGAATTTGATCAGTGTAGGTCAAATTGTGGAAAAAGGATATGAGGTAAGGTTTACCAATGATGGAGTCTATGTTGAAGACCCTAGTCAAGGGTATAAACAGGTTGTTACAGGAAAGAAAGAAGGGAGGCTCTTCACATTGAAGGTACAAGGAAATGTTGGACATGCTATGTTCACATATGGAGAGCAGAAGGTATCTGAATTGGATCTTTGGCACAAAAGACTTGGACACTTCAATGAAAGAGGTATTAAAGAAATGATTAACAATGGTTCAGTGTTTGGGTTGCCTAACATTGCAGGTCAACACATGACATACAGATGTGAGGCATGTCAATTAGGTAAGGCTCATAAGCAATCCTATTCCAAGCATGGGTTTATGTATTCAGAAAGACTTGAATTGGTGCATACAGATGTGTGGGGTCCTTCAAAGGACTTTAGTATAAATGGTTCCAGATATTATGTCATATATGTTGATGATGCTACCAGATGGATCACAATTTATGTGATTAAAGAAAAGTCAGAAGTGTTTAATACATTTAAACACTATCATGCATATGCAGAAAGGATTACAGGTCAAAAATTGAAGAGACTAAGGTCAGATGGAGGGGGAGAGTATTTTTCAAATGAATTCAATGATTACTTGTGGAATGCAGGTATAAAGAGAGAAGTTACTTGCAGGTACTCTCCTCAACAAAATGGGGTAGCAGAAAGAAGAAATAGGACTCTTGTTGAGTTTGCAAGGTCCATGATGAAAGAGAAGAATTGCCCAAATTATTTGTGGGCAGAGGCTGTTAATACAGCTACTTATTTGGTCAACAGATTGCCTTGTAAAGCTTTGCAAGGTATGACACCATATGAAGCTTGGTGGGGTAAGAGACCTACCTTGGATCATTGCAGAATATTTGGATGTTTGGCATATGCATATGTGCCATCTCAATTGAGGCATAAGTTGGAGCCTAAGGCAGAAAAGTATGTATTCATTGGTTATGATGATAAGCAAATGGGATACAGGTTGTGGAGTCCATCCACAAAGCAATTCATTGTATCCAAGGATGTTACATTTGATGAGCAAGGTACTTGGTATGCAGGTAAAAATAATGTACATGCAGATGTTGAAGAAGTAGTGGATCAAAGGAAAGGTAAAGCAAAGATTCAATTACTTGATGAAAATGAGAATAATGAAGTACAGGTTGAAATTGAAGAGAGGCCAAGGTTTGATCCAGAATGTGATGAACCAGAGACTTCAAAAAGTGCAGAAGTTAGGAGGTCATCTAGGCACAAATGGCAACCTACAAGGTATAGCTATGACACCTCATTCTTGACTACTAAAGATTATGCTTATTTGGTAAAAGCAGATGAAGATCCATCTACATATGATGAAGCCAAAGGCAAGAGAAATTGGGAAGAAGCCATGCAAGAGGAGTATGATGCATTGATAGAGAATCAGACTTGGGATCTGGTTCCTAAACCTAATAGCCAGAAAATTATTGGATGTAAGTGGGTTTATAAAACAAAAAGATTTGCAGATGGAAGTGTGTCTAGGTACAAAGCTAGACTTGTTGTGAAAGGGTATGCACAGACATATGGAGTGGACTATGATGAGACCTATAGTCCTGTGGCAAAAATGACAACCATCAGAACTCTCATAGCAATTGCTGCTTGCAAAGGTTGGAAGTTATCTCAATTAGATGTTAAAAATGCTTTTTTGAATGGTTACATTTCAGATGAAGTATACATGGAGCAACCAGATGGGTTCAAAGATCAAGTGAATCCAAATTATGTGTGTAAGCTCAAGAGAGCTTTGTATGGATTAAAGCAGGCCCCAAGGGCATGGAATTATAGGCTTGTAAAATTCTTGAAGGATCTGGATTTCAAGCATCAAAGGCAGATAGTAGCTTGCTAGTCAAAGCAAGTGAAGATGGGTTCATTTATGTTTGTATTTATGTTGATGACATAATACTTACAAGAACAGATGATAAAGGAATACAAATGATCAAGAAGCAGATGGAGAAAGAGTTCAAAATCAGTGATTTGGGGAACTTATCATTCTTCTTGGGAATGGAGATTTCTTATATTCAACATGGAGTATATGTGACCCAAGAAAGGTATCTTAAAAATTTGCTAACCAAATTTAAAATGGAAGATTGCAGGGTTGCACCTACACCATTGGAAGTGAACCATAAATTGTCTAGATTTGGAGGAGAAGAATTCAGACAATATCATTTCCTGAGAGAGAAGGTCATTGATAAGGAGATTGAAGTCATACACACTCCTACAAAAGATCAACTTGCAGATATGATGACAAAAAGTTTAGATGGACCAAAGTTACAGAAGTTCAAAGACATGGCAGGAATAAAAAGGTTGTAGATAATCACAATTGATGATTGAGGGGGAGCTGTTGGATCAAGACAATCAACAAATTGTGATTATACAAAGGGCAGAAGTAAATACATGAAGAGAAGATTGAAGATCAATGTCAAGAATTGAAGGAAAGAATTAGATAGTAAAGTCCTTTAATCAAATGTATATTAGTTCTTTGAGATACTTCAATATACTTGAAGTAGTTACGAGTTAGGACTTGTATATATATTAAAGTACATGTTTGTAGTAGAGTGAGACATAGAGAAGAGAGTTGAGATGAGTTAGTTGATGTACATTGTACAAATCAACCATCAGATGTATGAAGAAAATAGATAAGTGAAAAGTTCAGAAATGGCGCGTCGATCTTCTCTCCCATTCTCCTTCTGTGTTTAATCTTTTGAGAAATCCTTTTGCATGTATCTAAGTCAATAGCTAATCTATCTATGGCTAGAATTTGAGAGTCTAATTGTCATCAGGTTAAGAGAATTTTGCATAGGAACATTCATATGTGATGATGTTCTGAGAGTCGACAAAACTGGCGCAGATTTCATGTTCAGAGAAATGAACATTGCTCAGTGTATGGTGTAAAGTTTTACACAAGTGAGGGCTCAAAATCTAAGTTGGAAGGTAAGCCATCTATGGCTAAAAGATCTTGATCAAACGGGTTCGACATTGGGAGAACTATAGCTAAGAAGTTACAGGTGTCAAAGTCGCTACTGCAGAGAAGGTGTTTTACACATAGGTAAATTGTTTGTATGATTTCTCAGAGTATATTGAATCATTTGCAGAGATTTAAGTTGGAGAAGATGCGCAACCTTAAGGAGAAGCATTGTGCAAAGTTTTATTAAAAACTTTACAGGATTGATTAGTCAATGAGTGATTAACCTGCAGTAGACTTTTCAGAGAAGTGATTTCTTCACAGTTAGTCAACTTCTTGGTAATGTGTTAATGGATTTCCAAAATTATGTGGAGTCTAAAGTTATTCTTGGTCTAGAGGTGGTCTAATACCAAGGATAGCTTGTTCTTTTGGAGATTAACACTCTCCATCAATTACATAACAAGAATCCATTTGAAGCCTACAATGGATGCAAGCCTAATGTCAACTAGTTTCTAGTGTTTGGAAGTGAAGCATTCGTACTTTTGCTCTAAGAAGATAGATATGAGTTGGCATCTAATTCCAAGAAGCATTTATTAATGGGTTATATCAAATCGTCTAAGGCATATAAACTATACGATCTTCAGAACCATTCCATCACCATTTAAAAGGATTTCATTTTTTATGAAGCTTTAAAGTATTCAAATAAAGATCCACGTTCAAGTTTGAGTCCACCCATCTATACTTCAAAAGGGGACATAATTATTTAAGCAAAACTCATAAGCAAGTAATTATCACCAACCTAGGAGATGATCTCAAAGGCTCATCGATAAGCAACAATGAGAACAAAGCCACTATTTCAATTATGCACTCATGCAACAACTTCAACACATTCCAGAGCCTTCCAATTTTAAAGAAGCTCAAGGTCAACCTCGGTAGGAAGAAGCTATGCAAATAGAAATGGATGCAATCGCAAAGAAATATACTTGGACACTTGTTCCAAAGCCTATTAATCATCAAGTTATTGGAGTTAAGTGGCTATACAAAGTTAAGTACAAATCATATTTTACTTTGGACAAGTACAAAGCAATACTTGTAGCTAAGGATAATAAGCAAAAGCATGACATTGATAATGAAGAAATGTCAAAAGTGATCTCCTCAATGATGATCTTCAAGAATAGGTATAGCTAGAATAAATTGAAGGTTTCAAGCTCAAAGGCAAGGAAGATCATGTATATGAAGGGTTTCGAAGGCAATGCACCATGGTGCACTCTCCTTATCAAGAGCTCCATGATGATATCCTTGGAGTAGAAAATGCACCTCCTAAGGCCGCACACAGTACTCTGCACAAAGACTACAGAATACGTAGAAAACACAATACACAGGGAGCACGAAGACAGACTTCTTAGGTCTTACAAATGCGGTCGAAATTACAGTCTGTGACTGACCAGACCACTATATGTTTTATTAAAGAACATATACAAAGAAGTGTCTGATGGCCATTTGGCCTTTCACATGGACGCTAACGATAACAATCTCCCACGAAAGGCCAATATGGCCAAAGTAATCATGTGAGAAAAAATAAAGAATGATAAAGAATACATGAGTGTAAGTATACAAACTATACCTCCCACCTGATGGGCATGTTACACAATATACCAGTGACTGTGTAAGATCATGAATCAAGTAACCCCCATCAAGTGACAACAGTGTCGAAAGCTATCATGTGGTAGAGCTTTAGTCAAAGCATGTGCAGCATTATCTCGAGTGTGAACCTTCTCAAGAATAATGCGCTCAGTGGCTAAGCAATCTCTTATGAAGTGATACCTCACCTCAATGTGCTTGGTCTTTGCATGATAGACCAGATTCTTAGCCAAAGCAATGGCACTCTGACTGCCACTGAGCAAACGAGGTACATGCTGAGGTAAACCCATATCACAAGCAAGATGAGAAAGCCACAATGCTTCCCTACATGCCTCACTTGCTGCAACATACTCTGCTTCTGTGGTGGAAACAACTATACATTCTTGAAGATGAGATCTACAAGAGATAGCACCTCTAGCAAAATGAAAAATGTACCCTGATGCAGACTTACGATTGTCTATGAAACTAGCATAGTCAGAATCTATGTAACCAATAATGGATGCTTTCCCTCTACCTAAGCATAGACACGTCCTTAGTGCCACTCAGATATCTCAAAATCATCTTGACCGCTTCCCAATGTTTCTTGCCAGGATTAGACATATATCTGCCCACAACTCCCACTGCAAATGCAATGTCTGGTCTCGTAGCTACCATAGCATACATGAGACTACCAACAGCAGACTGATAGGGAATTTTGGTCATGAATTCCTTTTCCTCATCTTATTTGGGGCAATCATCCTTGCTCAATTTCACATATGGGGGTAAAGGTGTATTCAATGCCTTTCCACACTACATATTGAATCTATGAAATACTTTGGATATGTACTCACTTTGAGACAAGTATATGCATCTTTTACTCCTATCACGAGTAATGCGCATGCCAAGAATATGTTTGACATCCCCCAAATCCTTCATATCAAATGTTTGACTCAACTTCTTTTTGAGAATTGACAAGTCATAAGATGACTTCCCAGCAATCAGCATATCATCGACATAAAGTATCAAACATATCAAGCTTCCATCTGAGCATCTCTTTGTGTAGAGACAATGATCCTCATTGCTTCGAGAATAGCCTTGAAACTTCATAAAAGCATCAAGCTTTTGGTACCATTGTGTAGGGGACTGTTTAAGCCCTCTGTTCCATATAGATCTCATATGTAAGATCTCCATGCAAGAAAGCAGTTTTCACATCCATTTGGACTAGCTCTAAGTCCTCCATTGCAATGAATCCAAGAAACATGCGCAAGGTAGTCATCTTGACCACTGGAGAGAAGATTTCCTCAAAATCAACACCATGTTGTTGGTTAAAACCCTTTGCAACAAGTCGTGCTTTATACTTTGGAGAAGCACTATCTGATGTGAACTTCAGCTTATATGCCCATTTACATGGTAAATCTTTCCTTCCCTTTGGTAAGGGTACTTGATCCCAAGTACCATTCTTGTGAATAGAATCCAACTCACTCTTCATGGCACGCTCCCACTTGACATGATCCTCTATCTGCATAGCCTCTTTGTAGCAAGAAGGCTCACCAACATCTATTAGCATAACAAAATCTAAACCTGGAACATATCTATCAGGTGGATGTGAGACACGTGCAGAAGGTCTCAATGGTTGCTGAACAGGAATATATGCAGACTGATCTGAATGGACATTCTCTTCAACATCCCTATGTGTAGCATCTTTATGCATGCTAATCGGAGGACTAGTATCCTCAAACACCACTCTTCTCACTTCAACCTCCTTAATGGGTTTTTTATGCATCTTAGACTCATTGAAAATGACATCACTAGTTCTTATCACTAATTGTATTTTAGGATCCCATAAGCGATATCCAAATTGTCCTTCTCGACCATATCCAAGAAAAATGCATGTCAAAGATATGTTCCAACTTTTGCCTAAGATTCTTGGGTATATGAACATATGCTTCACACCCAAAAACTCAAAGATGATCATAATATGGTGGCTTCCCTGTCCATAACTCTTGTGCCACTTTCAGACCTTTGGCAGTACTAGGTGAAAGGTTAATCACATGAACTGCAGACAATACTGCTTCTGCCCAAAAGCCTTGTGAGAGGTTTGCATGATGCAACATAGAAACTACTCTATCTTGAATAGTTCTATTCATCCTTTCAGCTACACCATTCTGAACTGGGGTATAAGGAGTTGTAAACTCTCTATGAATCCCTCTAGACTGATAGAAAAGGTTGAATTCATGTGAGGTATACTCACCCCCATTATCTAAACGTAAAGCCTTAAGCTTAGTTCCTTTTTCATTCTCAACTGAAGCAAGCCATTTTCTGAAAGTAGGAAATACCTCATCCTTCGATTTGATAGGATATACCCAGACTTTTATAGTAGCATCATCTATGAAAGTGACAAAGTAAAGAGAACCACCTAAGGACCTAGTGAGCATAGGACCAAACACATCTATATGGATGAGGTCTAAAGGCTGAATTGAAGAGTCAATGTGCGTTCTATGCACATTTCTGGTTTGCTTTCCATATTGACAATGCTCACAAAATGAAAAATCAGAGAAAGATAACATAGGTAAGTAGCCATAACGAGAAAGATTTTCCATTCCACTACGAGATATATGGCCAAAGGACCATGCCAAATACAAGCCATAGGCTGTTCAGTAACAGCTAACAAGTGTTCTTTCTGTGATACAAATAAAGGATAAAGTGAGCCAACTTTGCTTCCTTTTGCAATGACCAAATTGCTTTGATATACGAAAGGACTGAGCATAGAAGACTACCTTGTAACCAAGGTCATCAAGTTGACCAACTGACATCAAACTACGTGATAACTGAGGTACATGGCGTACATTATGCATAGTAAATTTTGAACCATCAATGAACTGCACAACCACATCTCCAATCCCTACAACGTCACACTGGTAAGAGTCACCAAGTCTCACGGTACCAAGAGACTTTGCTGCATAATTAGAGAACCATTCTCTGTGTGGTATCACATGGAAAGAAGCACCAAAATCGAGCGGCCACGTGTGGGAAAGAGAGTCAGCCATAAGTTCCTCATTTGGCATAGTACTATCAAGTCTCAAAACATCAGCATCACCAGAAATAGCATTAATTTCTTCAATCTTCACAATCAAAGTAGATGGTGCAGGTAACTATTTAACATGCCATCAACATTCTCTCCTTTACCTTTAGCATTCTTTAATGCATAACAATCTTTCTTCATATGTCCTTTCTTATGACAATAATGGCATTCCATATCCCTCTTCCTTGATTTACTTCTACTCTTATTCCGTTGACCATTCTTTTCCTTGTTCTTGCTCCTGCCACGTTGCTGATTCTTTCCTTGGTAAGAATCACGAACATTATATGCATCTCCACTCTAAGTGTCAACCATAGATTTTCTACGAATCTCCTCACTCAAGAGTGCTCCACATATGTCATCATAGATGAGTTTACCACCAGGTGCACTATTCGAAGAGACCCCGACATCTGGGTGTCTCTCAGTTAAGAAAACCTCACCACAACCCTCTTTATCAAATGTAAAAGGATTTATGCAAAAACGTAACCGCTATATCAATGACCACATGGACGTACAAAAGCAGTATCCACAAAAGCGTACATGGTGTGTATGTGCTCAATACATGGAGTAAAATGACACTAAAAGTCTGAATGCACAGCCCAAAAACTAGCAAACAACACCTACAAGTGTCTGTCAACTCTGATGTTTTAAGCTAAAAAAAACTGCATAAATTTGCAGGAGCTGCTCCCACCAAAACTGAAAACCTTTTGAGAAACCTGTAGTTTTACGAGTGTGGCTGAAAACACATCCCCAAAGGTTGATATTTATTGTCGGAGAAAAACAAAGGACACTCTTCTTGATGTTCTTGGACTTGTGTGAAGAGAAGTATGTGCAAAAGTACTCCAAAATAGCTCCAAAAAACACCCCAAAAATGCTTCAAAAATAGGCTTTGAAAGCAAAGAATGAAGCTTTGAGGGACCAAAACATGTTCAAGGTAATGTCAACCTTAGTCTTTTGCCTTCTTTAGACACCACAAGAGTGTAGCTTAGTGGCAAGAGATTGCCACGGTTAAGCGAGCTCTGGGGGGAACAGTACTGGGATGGGTGACCTCCCAGGAAGCACTAGGAACCCTCTATCTTCCTTGATCGTTGAGGTCCTCCCTTGCCTGGACTCGGATGACAAGGTATGCCAAGGTCTATGCCTTGGTTGCCGCCTTAGTCATAAGCCTTGGAGAAAGTAGGGAGGGTGAAGGGTTTCGAAGGCAATGCACCACGGTGGGCTCTGCTTATCGAGAGCTCCACGATGGTATCCTCAGAGTAGAAAATGGACCTCCTAAGGCGGCACAAGGTACTCCGCACAAAGACTACACAATATGCAAAAAACACAGTACACAGGGAGCACGAAGACAGACTTCTTAGGTCTTACAAATGCGGTCAAAGTCTGTGACTGACCAGGCCACTATCTATTTTATTAAAGAACATATACAAAAGAAGTGTCTGGTGGCCATTTGGCCTTTCACATGAACACTAACGATAACAATATATAAACTTCACAAAGCACTGCATGGACTTAACCAAGCTCCCAAGGCTTGGTATGAAAAGTTCCACAAGTTCTTCAAACATAATGGATTTCAAAGGAGCATTGCATATGCAAACTTATACATATACCACATAGAGTCCTTAGTTGCAATAATCATATCTTATGTAGATGACTTGGTTTTGATAGGATCAGATGACCAACACATCCAATTCATTATCATATAGATTCACATAGATAATCCATGACATATCTTGGTCTACTTCACTTTTTCTTAGGCATAGAAGTGTGGCTAACAAAAGAAGGCATATTCCTCTCACAAAAGAAATATTGATATGATCTTCTTTAATCTAAGTATAACATGGAATAATATTCCTCAATATATATACCACTTGATCCAAATATCCAACTCACACTAGAGGACTCATCATCACTAATGGATATGCATGGTTATCAATAGCTAGTTGGCTCTTTACTTTACCTAGCCAACATGAGACCAGATATTACCTGTGCAGTTGGTATACTCAATTAATTTGGACATAAATCTCCTCAAACACATTGGGATGCTGCTTAAACACTACTTCGATACCTTGCCCTCACCCGACATCATGGTCTTTGGTATAGAATGGGCATTGAAAACATAGTACACAGGGAGCACGAAGACAGACTTCTTAGGTCTTACAAATGTTGTTGAACTTACAGTCTGTGATTGACCAGGCCACTATATGTTTTATTAAAGAACATATACAAAAGAAGTGTTCGATGGCCATTTGGCCTTTCACATGGACACTAACGGTAACAATATATAAACTTCACAAAGCACTGTATGGACTTAACCAAGCTCCCAAGGCTTGGTATGAAAAGTTCCACAAGTTCTTCAATCATAACTGATTTCAAAGGAGCATTGCATATGCAAACTTATACATATACCACACAGAGTCCTTAGTTGCAATAATCATATTTTATGTAGATGACTTGGTTTTGATAGGATCAGATGACCAACACATCCAATTCAGTATCATATAGATTCACATAGAGTATCCATGATATATCTTGGTCTACTTCACTTTTTCTTAGGCATAGAAATGTGGCTAACAAAAGAAGGCATATTCCTGTCACAAAAGAAATATTGTTATGATCTTCTTTAATCTAAGTATAACATGGACTAATATTGCTCAATGTATATACCACTTGATCCAAATATCCAACTCATACTAGAGGACTCATCATCACTAATGGATATGCATGGTTATCAATAACTAGTTGGCTATTTACTTTACCTAGCCAACATGAGACCAGATATTACCTGTGAAGTTGGTATACTCAATTAATTTGCACATCAGCCTCCTCAAACACATTGGGATGCTGCTCAAAGACTACTTCGATACCTTGCCCTCACCCGACATCATGGTCTTTGGTATAGAATGGGCATTGATCTTGTTGATTCCCAATGGTCTACTTCTAGATACATATTCTTGCTTGGCTCAAGACCTATCTCTTGGCCAAGTAAGGAACTGCCTGCAGATGCTCTATAATCCACCGAGGTCAAGTATTGAGCATCCAACTTTGCAACATGTGAGGCCATCTAGCTTCAATGCGTATTATCTGATATTGGTATTGTCCAAGATACTCTAATATGCATATGCATCGATGGGAAGTTAACCATGGCCATCACTAAGAATCTAGTCTTCCATGCTCAGGCCAAACACATCAAGATCCAGTACCATTTCATTGTCATTTTCTTCTACCATTGTACTCATTCTCCTTCAAGGGGAACTATCCCACATATGATGTGCTTTGGAGAGCCTTCTCCAAATTTATATAAGGAGGGCCTCCCCCCCACTTTTTACTTGGTTAGAAGCTCGTAGAGCCTACTTCATGCTCTTGGAAAGCTCATTTCTAATCCATGTGAGTTTACCCATTTTTTGTTCTACACAATTTCTGTCTCTCTCATGCTCTTTCATTTTGTGAGTACACTCTTCTTTTTATTTTGCTTCCGTGCATGTACTCTCTATATTTATAATGGAATTGCCCAAGTAAAATTCTAAATTGGTGCCTACATATAGCCAATATCTATTGTTCTACCTTATGTAGATTGGAAGGCAAAAATCCATTTTCAATGCAAACAATATTCACTAAGTATACATGTTTACCAACTGAAATTGAGTGATTCTATACATGGAGTAGGATTAGGTGGATCATTAGTAATTTTGAGTTCTATAGAAAATAGTTTTGCATTCAAGAAAGTATCTTTGATGGCTATTAAGGGTTCACCAAAATCTAATTGTGAAAGATAATCAGCGATTGTGTGCAATATCCCTAGCCTATGTCATATTTCATAGTTGAATTCCTGTAGAATTGATCCCATCTTACTATTTGCCTAAATATGGACAATTGCTTGATTAGATAAAGAAACACAGATTGATCCACATGGAAAGTTACTTATCTTGTCTTGTACATTCAATTAGTGATACACTTAGTGTTGCGCTCCAAGATTCTGTTTTCTTCCTTGTGTTATTTGCATGCTTCCACAATCCTTGAACTCTAAAAATTGGTATCAAATGAGGTTGACACTTTCTTTTGGGAATTGTCGATACCCTTCTGATCATAGTCTCAGGATCACACAAAAATTGGTGAGCTCATGTTGGCCTCCAAATGCACTATCACAATGAATATGTATGCAATTTTGGACTTTTGTGCCAAACAATACAATTTGCTACAAGACTAGCAGAGTTCAATTTGGTATTTTTGTTCAATTTTCCTAAGAAACAGTAAACTTTTTGCATCAGGATATAGTTGCAATGGTTGAAAACAATGACATATTTCATATGTTGGTAGTTGAGGATAAGTTGGATCGTTCTAACTACCCTTTGTGGTCATACATAATGTGTCATGTATTAGTAGCAAAAGGCTGATGGTTTTTGGTTGTTTGACATATGCATTAGTGCCTAAAAAACAATGTAGAAAATTGGATGATAAGGCTATGAAAATGTATTTCCCTTGGTTATAGTTCTGAAAGAAAAGATTTTCATCTATATCATTCATAGAACAAACACATTCTAGTCTCGAAAAGTTAAACTCAAATTTTTTTTTTTTAATTCAACAATTGATGGGTCATGATCCAACAGAAGGTGCAATTCAGCCCTTCTTTTCATGAATCAAGGAGACATCAATCAGCTCAAAGGATGTGTATAACACCGTCTTGACTATATGTCCCAAGGTTTTGCATTCTTGAACCATAAAGATACATTTGTTCGAATTCAAACACACTCTATATTGTCTAAACTTTTCAAAGAACTTTGTAACTCTAGTATATATGTCCCAAGGTTTTGCATTCATAGATTTCATGCACACTCTATATTGTCTAAACTTTTCAAAGAACTTTGTAAATCTAGTATGTACACATTTCTTTGTTCCAAGTACCTACATAGATCATCCATGCATGCCTCTAAGCTTTTCCTCAAGAATTCTTTATGCATGTGATACATTAAGCTCTAGAAAGTAGCAAGGGCATTGGTTAAACCAAAGGGCATAACCCTAAGTGCATAAATTTCCCACTCTATGGAAAAAACCATTTTATGTTGAGCTATGTACCCCAAGCCCCATGATCCAATCTAGACAACATGGTTTTATCTCTCTCATCCACCTCTATAATCAGAAGGGGATAACATCCCAAACAATCTAAAAACAAGGTGGAATCTTTGTGGTTTGTCCTACCCAAATTATATTTTTTGACCATCTTGCTTTGCACTTGATAAGTTGGATCTAGTGCAAAGTGCGAATGATAAGGGTGGACTAGACAACATCCATGCCCCATTCAATAAATCCTAGTTTGATACCAAGATTAGTGAAAAGGGTGGATTTATTAGGCATGTTCCTAACCCTATTCTTTTTACTTGGCCCATCTAGAAAATTGGGGGGAATACTTTATCTCATTGAGTAGGCTTGGCTCAAAATGGTGTTTTACTATCTCATTGGTTTTACTAGGCACTTATGTGCAACTATGGTACACCTCTACAAAATGTGTTGAACCACTTGGAGGCTTATATCGGCACTTGATATTGTAGAAAGGTTAAAAAAACCTTTCTTATATTTCCATAACTTGATGGATTCTTTCAACAACTAAGTGGAAACTTCTAAGCTGTTGAAACTTTTAAGATTTTATTAAAGTCCATTTGAATTAATTATGGATGAATGAATTATTACTTGATCTGATCAAATGTAAACATCTAACTTGGTTGTTTCCACTTTTTTTCACTTCTATCCAACATCCACGAACCTTTTACTCGATTGTTGAACTACTATGTCAAACTGGGCTTAAAAAGTTCTTATTGGAAGGTGAGAAAGAATAGTTCTTATTGAACCAATCAAAATCTTCAAAAAATTATTTAGAATCTCATAAATGTCAAATCTTGGGATACGTTTCTCAAAGTTTTGAACTTGAATTAACCTTGAGTTTGGCAATTCATCACCCTTAATAATATTATACCCCATTTCATTGTGCCCACTTTGATGTTGATGCAAAAATTGATGTTCTAGATCACCACACTCACATCTACATCATTGTGTAGGACATTCGATTTTATTCAAGTTTTACTGAGTTCAAAAACTTTAATTAGAAATTGAGCATTGTGTCCATTTCTAAGAGCTTGAGCCTTTGTATTTTACAATAGTTTGTTTCAAGGTTAAACATTTCCTTTCAGCTTAGAAACAAAGCACACAACTTGTTTAGAGCGAGAACTGCTTCAAGATTAAGTTCTTTTAAGTGGATATTCTAAGTAATTGATTGAGCTTAGATCTTGAATTCTTTCTTGGGTATTCCTTGGCCCTTTTACCCTCTTCATATCTCATCTTGGAAAATGTATTCTTGAGATTTTAATCTTTCTTTTGATGATATACATTTAAGTGGTAAAGCTCTACTTCTCATATCAAGAGATATTAACAAAGACTTTTAGTTTCTATCTTGAGATCTTTGTTCTCTATCTTCAAACCATAACAACTTACTCGAGGGATTTTTAGAGACCTCTTCCTCCAGTCAAGTGTAAGCATCCACTCATACTTTTTAGATTCTAGATCTTGAGACTCTCTTTAAGAATTGATACACCTTATATCCATCATACTTAAGTACCAATTTTCATGTTTAGGGTTTCTGTGGGAACTACTCAAGAAAATATTGTTTCTCTTCATTTAATAACTCCCTTCAACCTTAAGGAATTTCCATTTTATCAAAATGTTTTAACTCCTAAGTGCATTCTAGCTAACTTTTATAGTATCCACCACTCCCAAAATTCACTTTAGAGTTGATTCTAAACCCTCTTGGAATGAGTCCAAGACTAAAAGATACCGACCATCTCAAGGTCCAATCTCCCATACCACCACACTTCATATCCAACATAGATGTATGGATGATGTTTATCTTAAAATCTAGATACATAATTCCATCTGCATTTAGAGTAAATTTTGATCAAATCCTTAGAAATCATCAATTCACTAGGTTAATCCATCTCTGCTAGTCTCTTAACCATTTAAACAATTCCTACTTAAGTGAAACTTTCTTGAGATGAACTAAGTTTGAAGCACGTTTGGAGAAGCAACCATTAATTCTTAGACTTCAAGGCTTTGATCCTACTTTTATGGATTAACCAAACCACTGACCTTGGATCTTGAATCTGAAAATAATCAATGTACTTAGTAAATCCATCTTTGTTACTCTCTTGAGTGTTTAAACGATTCCTACTTCAAGTGAAACTTTCTTGTGATGCACTAAGTTTGAAGTGTTTTTGAAAATTCAAGGAATAAGCACGAAGTCTTAGCCGTGAAGGCTTCAATCCTTCTTATGGATTAACCGAGTCAAAAAACTTGTATCTTTCATCCAAATGACTTGATTGGATGAAATTCAATCCTTTCTAGGTTTTACTTGTTAATTCAAATAATTTCTTATAACTAACATACCATTGATACCTTCAAAAAACTCTTCAAGAGTTATAATCGAACAAACCTTGTCAAAGAAAAACAATTTCTATCCTTCCTAGTTTGTACAAGACATGATGGGGTGATGTAAGTGATACTTCATCAGATCTAACATTCCCTTTAAAATTTTATCAATTAAATTAAATTCATACTTTCGACTTCATTCATTTCTTGCATCTTTTTAAGTATGCTTTACTTTGCAACTTAGGTGCGCATCGTTGTACGCATCCTAAGCAAATGAAAGTTTTGTTTTCTTTGTTCAACTCGTTCTTCTTTAGAGTTGAGCTTTAGCATCATGTCATACGTACAAAAAACTTTACAGGTTCAATATTCGTCTAGCCATTTGTTTACATAATGCATGTGTCGCAATGTTCAATATTCGTCTAGCCATTTGTTTACATAATGCATGTGTCGCAATATTTTCTCTTGAGCCACCATCAATCAAAACCTTGAGAATCCATTTATTCTTATACCAGACCACAGTTAATGGGATGACATGGTTGATAGTGGTATCTAACACTGCTTGTATTTGTTGCTGAAGTAGGTGCTTCAATAGGCATAAAATCTTTTGAGAGACTTAGAATTAATGTCCAATCAAATTTAGGTATTAGTGCCAACAATTGGCTAAAGAAAGAGTAATCATTGCTTGTGTCAACAAATTCTATTTTTGTGAATCTAGAGAGCCTTCAAAGTGTATAGGATTAGAATGCTAGGTGGGTGCAACTAGTGAGCATACAACTTCTTCAAAGGATGCGTAAATAGTTTGGCTCTCCACACTTTGACCACAAAGAATATGATACTTTGGACCAGTTTGAGTAACTAGTGGAGGTGTGGAAAAGATTGGAGGGGCCTCTTTTGCCCAAGTAGCTACTTTGGGAGCTATACTACAAAGAATATGGGTGCATAATGATGGTTAACACAGCACAATTTTGTTGCCATATAATTGCATAAAGCATCGCAACAAGTGTCAAGTGTGCAACATCAGTTAAATGAAGAAAACTTCAATATTCTTATTGATGTGTGGAGCGATGGGCATTGCGACAATTACATTGAGCATCGCTAAACTGACGACATAAAAAAGCATCACATAAATGATGCTAAACTACATTGCATAAATGATGCTAATTAGCGTTGTTTATGCGATGCTATCTGGAGACAAATTTACGATGGTGTAGCATCCGTTACACAACAATTTTTTGACAAAATTGGAGGCTCTTCGATCGACATCTACAGGCATCTGATCGAAGAGCTCTCCAATGTTCACAATTTTGTTGTGCTTACGAGCTCTCTCTCTCTCTCTCTTTATTGCAGGTTATTCAAGAAGTTAACCAAGCAAAAAATATGGCTAACTATTGTAAGTAGAGCTTCCATTCTTTGTATATCATTTGAATTGTGTTATCTTCATTAGTTAGCATACTCACACTCATTGATATGCACATGTACATTTATACGTGAAGGTGCACGTTCACACATATACACTTACACATGCACATACACACACATACATGTGCACATACACTTACACATACACACACATACACATATACACACACGTAGACATGCATATGCACAAACATTTCTACAAACACATAAAAAGACTTGCATGCATGCATTATTGCATATACATACACATACACACATTAACACATACTTAAATACATGTATATGCATGCACATTCACATGCATACATATACGCATGGGTGCAAATGGAAATGCATCCACTTGCACATGCATGTTTCATACATATACATACACTTGTATATGTTTATACACATACACATACATATGCACATATGTACATATACACACACATACACATATATACACATATATATGCACATACGTACACACACATATGCACATACACACACATGCACATACATACATATATACATATACATGCACATACACACATATACACATACACTTACACATATACATGCACATACATACATATACACATATATACACATGCACATGCACATGCACATACACATACATACACATATATACTTACACATGCACATGCACATACATACATATACACACACATACATATGCACATGCACATGCACATACACATACACATACACATGCACATACATACATATACACACATACACATGCACATAGATACATATACACATATACACATACACTTACATATATACATGCACAGACATACATATACACACATACACATGCACATGCACATACACATACATACACACATACACTTACACATGCACGTGTAGATACATGCATATACACATATACATATGCACATACATACATGCACATATATATACATAGGTACATACATATACATGCATATAGACACACTTACACAAATATAGATATATACCTACATGTGCATATATACATTTTATACACACACAAGCGCACATAAATATGAATGAATTATATAATTAAATTAATAAAACACATGATAAATATAAACAATAATAAAAATCAATAGAACAAGACTTTTCATTACTTAGTACCATACACACAATTCAAAACACTGAAATGAACAATGTATAGATTATATATATATATATATATATATATATATATATATATATATATATATATATATATATATATATATATATATATATATATATATATATATATACACACACACACACACACACACACACACACACACATATATATATATATATATATATATATATATATATATATATATATATATATATATATATATATATATATATATATATATATATATATATATATATATATATATATATATATATATATATATACACACACACACACACACACATACATATATATATATATATATATATATATATATATATATATATATATATATATATATATATATATATATATATATATATATATATATATATATATATATATATATATATACATATCCAATGTCATAATAAAAAATCCGAATAATCATCATCCTCATCATCACAATCATCTGCATGATCTAATGTGTCTGTAGCGGCATCATGGGTAGCAGTGCTTGAGCCAATTCCAAAAGATTTCGAAAGCAAAAAGAAATAAACTGAAACTGTATACAACCAATTCAAACTTCGAAGATACGTAAACTTGCTTTGAGTCAAATTCTAGATGACTCGGGACTTCAACTTCTCAAAGACTTTTTTCAATAGGATATTGAAGCATTTTTTTTATCTTTAAGAGAAATAAGCTGGATTCTCAAAGAGATTCAAAGCAAATCGAAAACATCATCCAACCACAAGATACTAGTGTGGTAACCAACGTCAGTGTGCTGACCCACTGATGTTCTATTGATGAGTTTTGTATTCAAATAATGCTTCACTTGAGACTAAGTTCAAGTCACATTCAGTCTTTCTGACTCCTTACTGGGAATGCAATTCTTGTGCATTTCTTTGAGTAAAAAGAGTGAATTTACCAAGTTACACTAGGAACTTGATGCTTGACTTAGTCAATCAAATCCCTGGTTGAAAAGATCAACTCAAAATCAAAGTCCAACTTTTTCAAAAATTTATGAAATATTTCCGAATTAACAACACTTTATCTTGAAGTGTTTCAAGAAGATCTTGGAAGTTACTTTCTTCATATCTTCTGTTTCCTTGATCTTGAAGTTATCTAGAAATATCTTGAGATACCACTTTTATCCTCCTTGAATTTAATCTCCTTCTTTGAAGTTTTAATTCCCTTGAGGATCAAACCTAACTTCAAGATCCAATCTAGGACTAAAAGATAATTATCATCCCAGAGTCCGATGTCCCATACCATCTTTCCTACATCAATCCGAGTATAAAATCTGGTGTCCCATACCACCCTATTTTATATTCACATTAATGTATGGGTGATACTTATCCTAAAGTCTAAACATATCTTGATTGAGGACCTTTTTCACTTCAACTCTTTAAAAGAATTTTGAAGTTTTTAGGTATTACCTCTAACTTGATATTCTAGGTTTTGATCCCTTCACATGATCATTTCATGATCTCGTGCTTTCCTTTGGGAACTTGAAAGCCTTTTGATGGAACATCCATCCTTCTTCGCTAAGGTTTTCAAATGAAAACCAATCAGAATTCCAAGTACTTGATTTTTCACAGATTCAAGTTCAATTGGTTTATTCTTGACCAATTTGTAGTGACAAGAGCTTTTAACTTCTTGCCTTTAGATTCCTTTCTTACTGATGCTTTAGGTACCTACCTCGGCCAAAACTTTATAGGAATCTCTCTACTGCATTAAGCATCCGCTCATGCTTTCTGGGTTTGTACCAAAATCCCTTTAAGGATAGGCAAACATTATGTTTTACCTTCCATAGACTTAAGTACCATCTTCACGGGTACAGACAAGATTATGACCACCACATGCTAGAGAGATGACTCTCCTCCCAACTGAATGCCTCTATATATAGCTCTCTCTAGGGGATTGCCTGCTTGGGTAGGTGATACTAACCATTCATGCGCTAGCCATGTAACTGCATGTGCACCAAGTGTCCCAGTTTAACTAGAGTTAACTCATGTGGATGCTTCTAAAAGGTTCTAGAGCTCTTTGGGCAAAACACTCTCCCCATGTACCCCATGGGGGTTGAACCCAAGACCTCCTCCTTCACATCCTTGAGTCTTAACCACTAGGCTAAGTAGATCACTTGGTTACAAGAGTAAATGACCTTCAAGTAAGTCTAGAATCGAGATCTTTGGTCATACATACGGATGACCAAACGGTGTCCGATTTCAGATCCATCTGAACCGGCTAGACCATTAGATCATAAACTTACTTTATTACATTCTTCCTCCCTTGGAAAATATTTTCATCCTCGAAAATAGAGCTATATATCTACTGTAGGCAACCCCCGAGCCTCATGTTCTAAAACTGGAAGAACATGTTCATGTTTTAGAACTAGAAGAACGTGTCTCATCTCTATGGTGGCATCCCTACCCAAATGATTCAAAACACTGTCTCACTTTGTACTTTGATAAACTGATCAAAGTACAAAGTAGTGAATGGATAATAAGGGTGGATTAAAAAACATCCCTAGCCAATTCATAGTTTCTTGATGTGCGCTCTAGGCACAAACATGTTAATTGGGTGGATTCAAATTACTAGTCCACTTCTGAGCATGACTGGTGCATGGACTTAGTAACGAAGGTGGGATTCTTATCCCTCACAAGACTTTGAGAGCTCTTGATTCACTTGAATTTGTTTTGGAGAACTTGAAGTTTGGTTGTCTCAAACATCTAACTTGGATGTTTGTATAATGTTTTACTCCTATCCAACAGTTACTTGATTTTTTTCACCCAACTAGAGGACTAGTCTATCCAAATGAGTTTAAAAATCCTATGTAAGCTGCAGGAGAAAGTGTACCATTTACTTTGAGTCAACCGTACTATATATTGACCAATTCAAATTCAAAATGAAAATTATCCAACTTAGGACACTTTTCTCAAAGACTTGAGCTAAAAGTTCTTGGGAATTGTCAATCTGATGAGCAATTCCTAAGTTCTCTATTCTAGAGTATACTGGATTGTAGGAAATCATTTATGCTATAAATTGAAGCAAAATAAATTGAATAAGTCAATCTTGGACTTAGCATCTTTTGAAGATTGAAAAGGTTCTTGTACATAACATCTATTTAGGATGTTCAGTCTAGGTCTAACTGGATAATCCTGGTCTTTTGCAAAAGGAATCAGACATGATATCTGAGCCAATTCCAAAAGATTTGGAAAGCTGAAAGAAATATCTGAAACTCTATACAACCAATTGAAACTTGGAAGATACGTAAGCTTGCTATGAGTCAAAGTCTAGATGACTCAGGACTTTGACTTATGAAAGACCTGTTTCAATAGGGTATTGAAGCATTTTTTCTATCTTTAAGAGAACTAAACTGGATTCTGAAAAAGATTTAGAACAAATCTAAAACATCGTCCAACCACAAGATACTAGTATGGTTTCTAACATCAGTGTGTCGACCCACTGAGGTTCTATTGATGAGTTTTGTAATCAAATAATGCTTCACTTGAGACTAAGTTCAGGCCACATTCATTCTTTCTAACTCCTTACTGGGAATGCAATTCTTGTGCATTTCTTTGAGTCCAAAGAGTGAATTTACCAAGTTACACTAGGAACTTGATGCTTGACTTAGTCAATGAAATCCTTGGTTGAAAAGATCAACTCAAAATCAAAGTCTAACTTTTTCAAAAATTTATAAAATATTTATGAATTAACAACACTTTATCTTGAAGTGTTTCAAGAAGATCTTGGAAGTTACTTACTTCATATCTTCTGTTTCCTTGATCTTGAAGTTATCTTGAAATATCTTGAGATACTTCTTTCATCCTTCTTGAATTAAACTCCTTCCTTGAAGTCTTAATTCACTTGAGGATCAAACCTAACTTCAAGATCCAATCTATGACTAAAAAATAATTATCATCCCATGGTCTGACGTCCCATACCATCTTTCCTACATCAATTTGAGTATAAAATCTGGTGTCCCATATCACCCTACATTAATGTGTGGGTGATACTTATCCTAAAGTCTAAACATATCTTGATAGAGTACCTTCTCACTTCAACTCTTTAAAAGAATTTTGAAGTTTTAGGCATTACCTCTAACTAGATTTTCTAGGTTTTGATCCCTTCACATGATCGATTCATGATCTTGTGCTTTCCTTTGGGAACTTGAAAACCTTTTGATGGAGCATCCATCCTTCTTTGCTAGGGTTTTCAAGTGAAAACCAGTTAGAATTCCAAGTACTTGAATATTCATAGATTCAAGCTCAATTGGTTTATTCTTGACCAATGTGTAGTGACAGTTTTGTTGACTTCTTGTCTTTAGATTCCTTCTTTACTGATGCTTTATGTACCTATCTCGACCGAGACTTTTATAGGAATCTCTCTACTACTTAAGTCTAAGCATTCTCTCATGCTCTTTGGATTTGTACCAAAATCCCTTTAAGGATAGGTAAGCATTTATGTTTTACCTTCCATAGACTTAAGTACTATCTTCACGGTTGCAGAATAGATTCTTGGAATTCCTTCACTCTATTCAGACTTGGAACAACTTACTCTTTTCACAATTTTCCATTGGATAAATGGAACCTAAGTGAATAATTCCCAAAAGGAATTTTATTGCCAATACTTGGGCAATCTACAGAATAGTTCCAATCGCACATTCTTGGACAATCATGGCCAAGCTTGATCAAGTCTAGTTGATCTTGCGGTTAAAATAGAATTAGTCTTTATAATTAAGATCTCCTAAACTATCAAAAGCTTCTTTGCTTACTCGCGGGAGTTTTAGGGATCTTTCCCTCAATCTTAAGTCCAAGCATACACTAATGCCTCTCAGATTCCAAAGCTAAGAATCTTTGATATACCTTTAGGTTATATCACTATTTGGACTTAAGTACCCATACCGGTGGTTTGGGAATTGATGGGAACTACCTGCTATAAAAACTTACTTGAAAGATTCCAGTCTCATATCTAGGGAGATTTTTGTTTCAAGAACTTTTAGATTCCTACTAAGGAATTAAGTATTACTAAGCCAATGATTCACCTTGGAATCTTTTGCTTTACTGGAATAATCTCTCTTAAAGAAACCTTGACTATTGAACAAGAAGAAGACTTAAGGCTTTATTGCTTGTCCAAAAGATATTCCTTTTTAACCAAGGAAATAGTTAACCAAACTATTTTCTTTGTTGGCTTATCTTTATGAAGTAGCTTAATTCCTAAAGATTACTTTGATGTATCTATTAGGAAAATATCTTGATCCCTAAAGATTACTTGGGTTTCTTCTTTAAGCTCTTATTAGCTTAAACAAAACTAAGCAAAGCTCTATTTTCTTGCCATTTCAATGAGCAAGAAAATTGAACACTTATTTTTGAAGGGCTTGCTTTTCCTAATCAAGAATCCTAATTTGTGATATCTAAATACCACATCTGGGAAAACAAACTAGCAACTTGAGTTGCGTGGCAGCCAGGAGCCTTGCAACTACCTACTTTGCTATTTTCCCTAGCTTATCTAATTCGAGTTAGAAAAAAATTACGACCAGCATCACGTGCTATAGAGATGACTCTTCTCCCAACCAAATACCTCTATATATAGCTCTGTCTGGGGGATTGCCTTCTTGGGCAGGTGGATACTAACTATCCAAGTGTCAACCATGTAACTACATGTGCGCCAAGTTCCAAGTTAACGAGAGTTAACTCAAGTGGATGCTTCTAGAAGGCTCTAGAGCTCTCTGGGCAAAAGACTCTCCCCATGTATCCCATGGGGGTTGAACCTAAGACCTCCTCTTTCACATCCTTGAGTCTCAACCACTAGGCTAAGTGGATCACTTGGTTACAAGAGTAAATGACCTTCTAGTAAGTCTAGACTTGAGATATTTGGTCATACACACGGGTGACCAAACGGTGTCCAATTTCAGATCTGTCTGAACCGGCTAGACCCTTGGATCATAGACTTACTTTATTATAGTATTTGTGTGTGCATGTGTATGTATGTGTGTGTATGTGTATGTATGTGTGTGTATGTGTCTATGTGTGTATGTGTGTGTGTCTATGTGTGTATGTGTGTGTGTCTATGTGTGTATATACGTGTGTATGTGTATATATGTGTGTGTGTATGCATGTGTATGTGTGTGTGTAAATGTGTGTGTATGTGTGTGTATGTGTGTGTGTATGTGTGTGCATCTATGTGTGTATGTGTGTGTGTGTGTCTATGTGTATATGTGTGCGACGCTCTGTGGATTAAGCATCGCATAAGTGACGGGAATCACTTTTTTTTTCAATGGGGGGCATCGCTATGTCTTCCCATGTCTAGTAGTGCTACCTACTGTAGTTCTTTAAAGCCTAGCTCGAATATAGCAGTGATTGGTTGTAAGATCCTTCCAGATCTAGTCTATACCATAGCAATCTATAGATCTTCTTGCATGATGACCAACATGTTGGTGATGGGACCTTGCTTTTCTTTCTTCCTGAGACCATACTCTTGTGCATCCTTACAATTCCAGCTAATGTGACCATATTCACCACACAAATGGCGATGAACGGTGATTGTATTGTTATTAGTATGATTATTATTGTTGTTGCTCCAACATTTGTGCTCGAAGTTTGGATATTGGAAGTTAGGATTATACTGTATATTTAAGTAATCGGTATAGGTTTGGGAGTGCTGATGGGAAAGAACATAACTAGAGGATGGTTCATTTACTTCTTAAATAAGATCTTACATCTTTTATTCAATGTCTTACTTTCATGAAACACCATTATTATTTCATGATATTTTATTTTGCAAAGCCTCAATTATGAAGAAGAGAAGTGATGTGAGTTATACGTTTAGAAGGTTCGTCAAGGGTGCATGGTGTACTGGTAAACATATTGGACCTTGGACTCAATACACATAGATCAACTTGATGTTAGCCCTCGAAAGTGGGGGATAAATGGAGTTTAGTGGATGTGTTTTGTTCTTTCTGATTTCAACCATAATTGAAGAGCAAGTCAAAGTTTTTTAAAAATAGACGGGCAGATTAAGGTCAAATGAGGCCAAGCGAGATGGTTAAAGTCTCTCCTCCATGAGAAATGCTTTGTTTTTCAAAGGATGGGACCTGTGTGGGCTCGTCTTTGTAGACATATTGTGGTTGGAAGCAAAGGTCGGATAGAGTTTAACGTGGCAGATTTCGGGCTCCGGGTTTCTCCACCATCTCTGTGAGTCGAACTTGAGTGTCACAGCATATCCTCATTTTATGAGCTCAGAAAATAATTTCGTGTATCACAATTGTGTGATCAGCTTTTATGCTCCACACACTCCTAGTGAACGGTCTCTCGTTATCACGGTTCTACGTTCACTTCATCGTGGCATTGCAAGGCTCGTCTCGCTCGGCCTGCCCTCGTAGTTGAGCCGTAGGTGTATACGGTCCTCACGACCGAGCGGATTTCCTAGTGCTGTTAGTAGCGTCTGAATGGCTTCTATTGTCGGCGGGATCACCTCCTCGACCTCAATTATACCATCTCAAGGAAGTGGAAATAAACTGTGCAATGAAAGGAGGTCAATTGGACTTTCTTCCTTCGTCGGACTAAAAAACGGTGCAGGCTTGCTTTCTGCTTCGCCTCCAGTAGCTGCATCTCAATGGTCCGAGGCTGTGAGGTGGGCTCAAGTGCCGTTAGAGAGAAACGTATCTAGAAGAAGTCATGCTACTGTCACGGCGTCAGCTGGTGAGCTTTCTTTTCTTCAACTTGACTTGAAAATGAGTATGCGCATGTTCAAATGTACATTTTGCAGATGGATCCTGTCTGGTATTTCGTAAGTCTCTCTTATTGTATCTTTTTTTTGTATTTTCATGGCTTAGACACGTGCTCTGGTAAACCATGAATTTATTTTTCCCAATATGCGGCGGTCCAAGAGGGTCTGCAATGCACACAATAAATCATTTCAACCTATTGCGTAACGTCAATTTTTGTCCGCCTGCTTGTTAAGGAGATACGACGTTCTTTCGAATCTTTTAGAATGTTGATGATTCTATTATGCTGATAGTTGGAGATTTTGAGCATTTGTTTCCTTGTCAATTCGTCTCAAATGGGTAGTATCTTTTAATACATCTGCTTCTTTAATTCTAATCCATCTAAGTCTCATGCTTCTTGTATGGTGTTGTTTAGAGCTGGAGAAGTCTGTAGGTAAATTGTATCGTTGTTGCTTTTCTCCTGCAAAGTAGAGATTGGTAGCCTATTTCTTGCTTAATTTTGCACTACAGAACATGCAAATGGATTGTGTTGTTGCTTGAGACTTATCTTTTAGAAATTAAAGCATGGAGCTGCATGAACAAGTGGTCTTGAACTCATTATACAGCATATGTGCATGTAAGCTCTGTAACGTGATTACACATCCTCGTGCAAATGGCATGGAAATGATAAACCCATGTTTGTAGGTGAGAAACGAGAAGTGCCATTAAAGGACTATCGAAACATTGGTATTATGGCACATATTGATGCTGGCAAGACAACGACAACAGAGCGCATTTTATTCTACACAGGCAAGAATTATAAAATCGGTGAGGTCCATGAGGGGACAGCCACAATGGATTGGATGGAGCAGGAACAGGAAAGGGGTATCACCATTACCTCAGCAGCAACGACTGCGAAGTGGAAGGATCACCGGATCAATATTATTGATACACCAGGTCATGTGGATTTTACTTTAGAGGTAGAGCGTGCACTGAGAGTGCTTGATGGCGCAATATGCCTATTTGACAGTGTGGCTGGGGTTGAACCTCAATCTGAAACTGTATGGAGACAAGCTGACAAGTATCGGGTTCCCAGAATTTGCTTTGTGAACAAAATGGATAGGCTGGGTGCCAACTTTTTTCGAACATGTGACATGATTGTAACCAATTTAGGTGCTAAGCCTCTTGTTTTGCAGCTTCCCATTGGATCAGAGGACTCATTTATCGGTGTTGTTGATCTTGTTTTAAATAAGGCTATAGTCTGGAGTGGGGAAGAGCTTGGTGCAAAATTTGAGTATGTAGACATACCTGAGGATTTACACGATAAAGCTGCAGAATATAGGGCTCAAATGATTGAAACTGTTGTTGAGCTGGATGATGAAGCAATGGAACAGTTCTTGGAGGGAGTTGAGCCAGATGAAGATACCTTGAAAAAGCTAATCAGGAAAGGAACAATTTCACTTACATTTGTGCCTGTTCTCTGTGGTTCAGCATTCAAGAACAAAGGAGTGCAACCACTTCTTGATGCAGTTGTTGATTATCTTCCATCACCCATTGACTTGCCCACCATGAAAGGCTCTGCAATGGATGATGCAGAGACTATTTTAGAGAGAAAGGCGAGTGATGATCAGCCCTTCTCTGGGTTAGCCTTTAAGATAATGACCGATCCCTTTGTTGGGTCGCTCACTTTCGTTAGAGTTTACTCAGGTGTGCTTTCAAGTGGATCTTATATCTTGAATGCGAACAAGAATAAGAAGGAAAGAATTGGCCGGCTGTTGGAGATGCATGCTAACAGTAGGGAGGATGTTAAAGCAGCAAGAACTGGTGATATTGTTGCTTTGGCAGGTCTCAAGGACACTATAACTGGAGAAACTCTTAGTGACCCAGATAAGCCCGTCATTTTGGAAAGAATGGACTTTCCAGATCCAGTTATCAAAGTAGCAATCGAACCCAAAACTAAGGCTGACATTGACAAAATGGCTAATGGACTCATCAAATTAGCGCAGGAAGATCCATCATTCCATTTCTCACGTGATGAAGAAAGCAACCAGACAGTGATAGAGGGAATGGGAGAACTACATCTGGAGATTATTGTTGATAGATTGAAAAGAGAGTTCAAGGTAAGTGATAAATTTTTTCAAATTTGACCAGATGGAGTATCTTCACAGTGGAAATGAATGCACCTTCTCTTCGTAGCCCTTTCATGTTTACGCATTATTTTTAGTATCATATATATTGTTTATGCATTTGTAGGTGGAAGCAAATGTAGGTGCTCCTCAAGTGAATTATCGGGAGAGTATCTCTCGCCCTGTGGAAGTGAAGTATGTGCATAAGAAACAATCAGGTGGACAAGGACAGTTTGCTGAGGTGGTGGTTAAATTTGAGCCCCTTGAACCTGGAAGTGGATATGAGTTCAAGAGTGAAATCAAAGGTGGAGTGGTACCTAAGGAATATATCCCTGGTGTCATGAAGGGTCTAGAAGAGTGCATGAGTAATGGTGTTTTAGCCGGATTTCCTGTTGTGGATGTGAGAGCAATATTAGTTGATGGGTCATATCATGAAGTCGACTCTAGTGTACTTGCATTCCAACTTGCTGCAAGGGGTGCATTCAGAGAAGGTATCTCAAAGGCTGCTCCGAAGTTATTAGAACCTCTTATGAAGGTGGAAGTCGTTACTCCTGAAGATCATCTTGGAGATGTGATCGGTGACTTGAACTCAAGACGAGGTCAAATCAATAGTTTTGGTGACAAGCCGGGAGGACTGAAGGTAAGCCATGTCACAAATCCTTTCCTTTTGGAGCATTGATATTGATATTTATGGTGGCAGGGCGTGTTCATTGGCTAATTTTGAAATGGGTATTCTTTATTCCACAAGTTATACTAGTAGGACTTTCACATCTTTGGCCATACAAAGTAAATGGGGTAGCCTTTCTTTTGCTGTATGAGTTGGGGGTGGGACTTTATATCATTGGTCAAGGTGGATGTGGTTGAGGGAAGACAGGTTAAGTGTCAGGTTCTCAATATAGTATAAAGGGACTCTTATAGGGCCTTCTATTCTTGTCGAACCCTCTAGTCTCTTGTAAGTTTAAGGATGTAGATATTCTGATGGTAACATTAGGCAACAAATTTCTTAGCAGCATGGTATATATTAGGAGACTTAAGTAGTTAAAGCTAGAATTCCTCTGGTTCTTTGCTAATGCTTTCATATATTAGGTTGTGGATGCACTTGTACCCCTCTCAGAGATGTTCCAGTACGTGAGTACCTTGAGAGGGATGACAAAAGGAAGGGCGTCTTACACTATGCAGCTCTCAAAGTTCGACATAGTACCTCAGCATATCCAGAACGAAATTGCCTCCAAGTCACAAACTGCAGCAGCAGCTTGAGTACTAGTTACACTGCTGAAAGTGGTATTTGTGCCATTAATCCAATGGCTTTCTGGGTCGTCTTTGTCTTTGGAAAAGTTGTGCAGTAGTGTATACTAGAGAGTCATGCAATTATTTCATGATTCTTGCAAGCCGCAAAGTGAGGTTGATGTATGAACTCGTAAAGCAACAGGTGTAGAAATTTCTTTCGAAGTATTGTCTCTGGTATCCTCTCCTTCAATCTCCCTTCTGTTTCAGCATTTATCTTTGCTTGAATTGCCCCCTCACAATTAGGAACATTGTGCATGATTGATGACATAGAACTTGTCCTCATATGGGGGTATTATTACTTCTGTTGATGCCTTGCTCATATCAACAGAAGGTAGAGAACCCTTGAACTAGAATTTATTGAGAAGTTTTGTAGATCACTGCAGTACTGCAGTTGGTAAGTGTCCCAGAATACTACAGTTGATACATGTCCCTTTTCTAGCTCCATTTTGCATCACCACCTGGTGTATGTAAACCTGGCTATGTATTTCCTGGCTTTGAAACCTGTCATTCGGATTTCAGGTCTAGATATATTGAAGCCTTTTTCAGAACAAAGAAAGCCGGTTAATCTTTTCATGAGGTATTGCTGAGAAGTTTTTAATGTAACCGTATGCTAATGTTGATGTATGCTTCACATTCCTGTCTTTTCCCATTTCGAGCGGAAATTATCAAGTGCATTAGTTGAGTCTTCACTGGTTACAATATTTTCAGAGGGATTCCATATCTAGAACTTTTTGTGTGATATTTGGGGTTGGCTTTTACGGGAGGGGGCTGGGTGCAGTGAACCACACGGAATGCTTTGTATGAAAAAAGAGAGTGCATATCATCCAACTAAAAATTATGAAATACCTGAAGCATGGAACAAAAAGAGGCAACAGGAAATTAGGCAATTATTTTCATCTTGTAACAATAACTTGGAATATCTAGAAATGAGGGAATTCCTTCCGTCGAATTCCTCTTTTATCATGGTGTTCCACTGCGCCTGTCTTTCTTGGTGAGAGACGGTTAAATGGTGTGCCAACTGAATGGCAGTATACGTGGTTGAGCTTTTGTCCTGCAAAGATGACTCAAATGGTTGAATCCACTGTATTAAGATCTTAGAAATCACAATAAATAACGATAAGTAAAAGATTGTCTTGCACAATTTTCATGAATACAGCTGGACTCATACGAAATCTGAAATAACTATAGCCACAGGATCCTGAATTGAATATATGTATAGA
Organism: Ceratopteris richardii; assembly: GCA_020310875.1. Classification (NCBI taxonomy): domain Eukaryota; kingdom Viridiplantae; phylum Streptophyta; class Polypodiopsida; order Polypodiales; family Pteridaceae; genus Ceratopteris; species Ceratopteris richardii. The sequence goes on along the minus strand of CM035409.1, from coordinate 203,891,621 downwards.
ATGGAACTTGTCTGAAACATAAAAATAATAGGGTAGAACTTGAGCTGAAGTTTGCGTAAGAGATTGTCTTGCACAATTTTCATGAATACAGCTAGACTCTTACAAAATCTGAGATAACTATAACCACATGATCCTGAATTGAATATATGTATAGAGTGGAACTTGTCTGGAACATAAATCAAGGAATAATAGGGTAGAACTTTGAGCTGAAGTTTGCATTTAGTATAGGTCTTCAATCATTGATAGCGGCAATAGGTTGAAATTTTTTTCTCTTAGCTCCCTAGGATTCCACGTTCTTTTGGACAGGTGAATCATCTGATGTTATGAATATGATCCGCCTTATTTTGCGTGACTGCACTTCTTTAGGTTTGGATTAATACTTGGTTCTGAAAATTATAATGTTGAGGTTCCCCAAATGTGCATGAAGATGAAATCTAGAACTCCCGTCAAAAACAGGTGGAAGGTTATCAACCTTCTTTGTAATTCTCCTTAATCTTCTTGTATTTTTTCCTTGTTTATAATTTAAAGCTCGGTTTGGGAAAGAAATAAACAGGTGGAAGGTGAATATAATCAGAGAAGAATGTAGAAAAAAAAACTTGACCAGGTCTTCAAATATTGTAAGTTTCGATAGGTTGTCCCCACCCCCCCCCCCCCCCCCCCCCCCCCGGGAGTTCCCTGGGATTCCACTCTCTTGGACTGAACTGAATGAACTTACGTTACGGATGATATCCGCCCTAATTTTAAGTTTGGATCAATAGCAAGTTCTAAAATTTATATTTTAAGGGTTCTTAATATAAATATGTCGATAATGAAGTCAAACTTGACTTTTGGGATAAAGATCTCTAGAATTGTAGACTTCATCTCGAAGACCTCATTCTGGAAACTCTAATGTTAAGTGATGACGTTTTGGTGAAGATTAACACATGAACATCTCCAACAATTTCCTCGACTAGAATAAGGAATTGAAGATCGAGGGAGGTTATTGATTTGAAATTTATTGGGTGGAGTTAGAAATTGATCGAGAGGATTCGGAAGTAATGATTTTGGCTTTTCACACAAATACAGGTCATGTTTATAGAGTCAATAGGATCATGATTGAGTTATACAAAAATTTAGAACATCTCATATGTGAAGTAATAATTAGTAACTTAAGAGTGCTTGACTGGGATTAAAATCAAATGAGCTTTAAAATTAAAATATCAATGGATGAAAATAAGAAATTGTTCTCACACACCCAAAGTTTTGAATGGGATTAAAAGAAAATTTATTTTTTAAATGGACAAAAAGAAAAATTATAACCAACCATTGATATGGACAATTGGTATGACCTCTAGTGTTGAACCTCTTCATAGAAAATGTAAAATTTATTTTTACTTGCCATCTCAAAGTACATTTACTTTTTCACATGAACTTGGTTGAATCACATTGATGGGGAGTGGTGATGCTTCTAGGAAATGACCACCTTTATGGGTAATATAATGATTTATCCACAAAAAGGAAACTCTTATATAGGATGTATGCAACCATAAGGAGTGGTGATATTCAAGAAAAATGATCTCACTTATAGGTAGTGTAATGATTAACCTAGAGAAGGAAACTCTTGCAAGATGTGTATAACCATGACGTTCACATAATATAGAGATACAAAGAAAGAACGTGTATGCAGAAGCCTCTACCTTTCTGTACGAGGTTATCTTTTATTATACTATATGAATAAGGATTGTCGGGTTTGGATCACATGAACCCTTACATCCCAACATACTTCCGCTTAATGGTTTGTATTCCAATAAATGGAAAACAACAAAAAGAATATTGTAGAGTTATACAACAATGTATAAGGAGAGTCATGATCTTTCAACCCAAACAAATCAGCTGACATGAAAATCCTCAAATTTGAAGTTCATGAATGCATGTCAAGCCACTAGTGTCAAGTTGACAAGAGTTAAGCAAGAATGAAAGTGCAAGAACTCACTGAGCGCATAAAAGGCTCCCATTCACTTCTTACGTAGATAAATTATTGAATGAATAACAAATCCAAGTGAAAATGCTCTTATGGAAACTAATATTCCGGCCTCAAACATAATATCTCATAGATTAGCTAACTTGACAATGTCAATCATGCTTGTGCCATCGACATCTAAAACAGATTATCAAACTAAAATGTCTTGACATATCCATGAGAATATTTAACATGAGTGAATCCAAGAATGAGTGCATAACCATCGAGTCCTTAAAATTAAAATAACCAACCATGGATGAGTCCAAATATGTAGCAAAATATGTATCAAAAGAGAAATCCTACTCTAACACATCAAAGGTATCAGCATCGTGCAAATGAAATTATAGAAAAAAACCAAGATCATGATCTATATGATAATCAATATCTAATAGATCTCCATCACAATTTTTATTTAGTTATCTAAATCATGACCAAAGTTTACATCAATCGACTTATTTGTCGATATAAGAAATGAGAGATCAATGAGTCTCATGTTGTAGCTAAGTATAAGCTCCCATTGAGATGAGATTGTCTCTATAGAAAAATTATGCACAAGTTTTCATCATGAACTTTTAAAGCAATGCTCACTATGAGACACATGCCATCCACTATCTTACAATTGACTGATTAAAATTAAGGTCTTATAAAATAAATGTTAAAAATAAAGAAGCAAGATCATATATATTTTGCAAAAAGGATTTTCTTCAAATAGAAGGAAAATACAAAAATGAAAAATAGAAGCATTTACTTCAGCAAGTAGTGGCGGCCAAAAGAGAATCAATCAAAAGAGAATCAAATCCAAAAACTAAACTGAAAGAGAAGAGTGACTACTCAAAGTAGTGGAGGAATTATGGAGAAGACCTCTCAAACTCGTCATGAGAGCTCGTGGTCATTTGGCTACAAAAGAGGCAAGGCAAGACACTCAAGAATAGAGGAAAAAGGCGTTGAAGTCCCCTTGTTGGTAGTTCATTTGGTTTCAGTCATTTTGTTCTCTTCACTCTCATAGACTATGTCCAATTGCATACCAATTTCTAGGTAGCATGATTGTGAGAGTCATATCTCTCAATATATGTTTCCATTTTTAGAGTTTAAATATTCGCTGGAAAGATTATCTCAAGTACTTTGTCTTTCTAGAATGTTTTATCAAATTCGTTATGCTCTCTGAGTTATTTAGGTTTTACTCAAGTCTAGTTTTTAGCCTAATTGAGTGGATAGGCAGCCTGTTTTGGGGCAAAGAGTTGCCAAACCAAAACTACTCCAAATTGAGTGTTTGATAGCTCATTTGAAAGCTATTAGTGTCTAGTTTGAGTGAGCAAAGTCTCAAGTTCATTGCATTCTTCAATTTATACCAGTTTTAATTATAATGTTCAGTTGTAGGTAAAAGTCTTGATCCTAAGAAGGTCTTCTACACTTTCTGCTGCGAATAGGACACGAATTCTCCAACAATCGGTATCAGAGCATTGGAGTTTGAAGAAGCAAAGCATTGGAACTGAAGTAAAGCAAAGGAGAAGCCACAAATCAAGGGGGAGTTTCGTAAAGTCAAGACAGAGCACCAAAACATAATTGAGGTAAACTTCAAACTTGGAAGTTTTCAATGGCCGACTTATGACAACAAGTTGAGAGGTTAGAAATAAAGATAATTTTCAGTCTTGGAGGTATAGAATGACAAATTACCTTAAAGGTAAAGGTTTATGGATTCTAGTTACATGAGATGATCCACAACCAGTGGACCTTCAAGATCCCAACATTACTCCAACACAAAGGAGACAATTTGTTGATTGGGAAGAGAGGAATTGAAGGGTGATGTTCCTCATTTCACAATGTATTTCTAACACTATGATTGTTCATGTGCAAAGCCTAGAGACAACCAAGGAAGTTTGTGAAGCATTGGAGAAGGTGTATGCTACCTCAACAAGGTCTCGGAAGATGCAATTCAAGAACAAGCTCAACAACATGAAGAAAAGCTCAAGCCAAAGCACTAGTGAGTACACATTGAAGATCAAGGAGCTTCGAGATCGGCTAGCATCAGTTGGATGCAAGATAGAAGAGGAAGACATCGTCCAAATAGCCCTAAATGGCTTGAAGAGTGAAGAAAAGTGGAAGCCCCTCATCACAAAAATTCTTTATAAAGATCCTCTATCAACATTCGATGAGATTATACCAAATCTTGTGGCTGAAGAGGTTGCTCAACAAGGAGAAGGTAGCAAAGGTAAGGAAAACCCTAACCAAATGTTATTTGCAGGTCAAGGTAGAGGAAGGAACTCAAGAGGAGGCTCACGAGGAAGAGGAAGAAGCTACAACAACACAAATTCTAGCCAACACAACTCGGAGGACAACAAGGATAACTCAAATGACAACACATATGGAAGAGGTCAAGGAAGAAATAGAGGAAGAGGTCGAGGTTCATCCAATCCTCATAAAGGTATAACATGTTATCATTGTGGTAAAATATGACATTATGCAAATGATTGTTGGAAAAATCATGGAAGGATGAATGGAGGCAACCAAAGGAACTAAAATAAATATGAAAGTACATCAAGTGAAGGAGACAAGCAAACCTTGCTTGCCATGAAGCATGAGTACAATAGCCCGATAAGTGATGATAAAAAATGGTTTATAGATTCAGGTTGCAACAACCATATGACATGCCAAGGAGATTTAATCACAAAGCTACAAGCTCCAAGTGGAAAAGGATGTGTGGAAGTCGATGATGAAATGCAACACACAATTGAGCATGTTGGAGATATCAAGCTTGGGGACAAGAAGGTATTGACATATGTTCTTCATGTTCCTACTCTTGCAAAGAATTTGATTTCAGTAGGACAAATGGTAGAGAAAGGATATCATGTTATCTTCAATAAAAAATGCTAGTTTTTAAAGAATCCAAAAGAAGGACTCAAGGTCGTTGCTCAAGGAAAGAAAGAAGGTAGGATGTTAACTTTGGACATTCAACAACCACATGGAAAGGTGATGTATATTCAGTTTGGAAACAAGAGGATTTCTAAAATCGATTTGTGGCACAAAAGGTTTGGACATATCAACATTCGCAAGCTCAAGGACATGAGCAACCATGAAGTGGTAAGATGTCTTCCAAGATTCAATGATGCTGGACTACATGAGTTTTGTGAAGCTTACTAGGAAAGCAAACTTGACAACCATTCAAGAAGAGCAACTATGTGGTAAGGAATGTCCTTGACTTTGTTAGCGGCCGCTGGATTGGAGATGTATAACTGAATCTTGTTCGCACGTGCGAAAAGTTGTTACAGACAGTTTGTAAAAGTTATATAAATCAAAGAAAAACGCGCCAGTGACGGTTCCGTGATGGATCACCAGACTGTCTGTCTGGGTGACTGAGCGGGGCGTTACTGTAGTGTCGTTTGGATAATCTCCAGTATTCTGAGTTTCATGTTCGTCTCTTGTCTTGTCTGCTGTCGATATCTGTTCTGTTTGTTAACTTCACAGACGTTCGAGAGATCATCAGACTGTCTGTCTGAGTGACTGGTCTGTAGCGTTACTGTGTGTCGAGTTGAGTAATCCAGAGTATCTTGGCGACTTTCTGAGTATTCTTTGTGTATCTGTGTTTCGGCTTATCGGTTGTCTGATGGTATCCATGGCGATTGTGAGACTCAGCTAGTTCGTGCATCGGGTTGTTTCTTTTCTTGAAATGTTATGCAATTATGTGGCGAAGTCTGTGCAGGCATAGTAACTCTTCTGGTATTCGGGTTATCTTAATTGTCTGTAGTATCTAGGTTCAGGTTCCATACGGCAAGGTTTAAGCTACAGTACGGTGTATCTGAACACTAGGATTTTCTGTGTCTTCGGATATTGGACGAAGTGTGGTATCCATTATGTGAAGGTTGAATGAATACTCTTGTTCTGATATGTTCAGTAAGTTCTGTGCGGATGCAATATAGCATCTTAGCGTATTCGGCACACATGGTTGAGCTAAGACTGTGAACGGTAATGTCTAAGTACAACAGATTTTTGATAGAGCTCTCAGCATTAGTATATTGCTGGGTGTGAGCAATGAGTTTGGGAACCAAGTACAGGGCCTCTGTCTAACAGACCCCTTCCACTCCCAAGAACCCAAGAATCGCTTAAACACACTTCTGACAGTTAGAAGAATAAACAGCGTTTAACAACTTGATACACACGGATGTATGGGGACCATCACAACAACCATCGGTGGTTAGTAATAGATATTTTGTCACTTTTATTGTTGATCATTCAAGAAAAGTATGAATGTTCTGCATAAAACAAAAATCAGATGTGTTCTCCATGTTCAATAGATTTAAAACACATGTAGAAAAGGAAAAAGGATGCTACATAAAGACCTTGAGGTCTGATGGAGAAGGAGAATATTTCTCCAAAAAATTTTCAGATGTTCTTTTTGAAAATGGCATCAAGTGACAATTTACATGTAGGTACATACCTTAAGAAAATGGAATAGCTGAAAAGAAAAATAGACATATCACAAAAGCTGCAAGATGCATGCTCAACGAGATGAAGGTGCCACTAAACTATTGGGCTGAAGCAGCTAGTATGTATTGTTTATTTGATGAACAAGTGCACAACGGCAGGAGTGCATAATTTGACTCCTGAGGAGGTTTATTCGGATAAGAAACCTGATCTTACACGTATCAAAGTTTTTGGATGCGTGTGTTATGTTCACATTCCTCAAGAACTAAGGACAAAGATGGAGCCAAAGTCAGAAAAATGTATTTTCGTTGGATATTCATCAGAGCAAAAAGGTTAGAGGTGCTACAATCCGGTGACAAAGGAGCTACAAGTCTCACGAGAAGTGATATTTGATGAGCTAAGACCATGGTTAGGAGACGAAGGGAAAGAGAAATTTCTTGAAGAAGATTGCGAAGATGACGGAGGTGCTGTCCAAGAAGAATTTCAGTAAACAAGCACTCAAATGTCAGGTCAAGAAGCTTCTATATCACATGTAGAAAGTTCAACATGGAAGGGGAGACTAAGGATTCATTCCTTATCACCAACATTAGGTTATGGAAGATTTGAAGCTGAAAGTGCTACAAAAAATAATGATTCAAATGCACGTGAAGAAGAGTATGAAGAGGTCATTATGCAAAAGGTCAAGTTGAACCGGTTGAAGAAGCAATATTCAAAAGGAAATGAAAGCAGGTCTTTGAGAGCAAGGTATCCAATTCAAAGACTGAGCTATGATAGTTTTATTGCAAATCATTTTGCATATATGACACATGTGGTCAAAGACAAAGAACTAAATGCATATGAAGAAGCATCTACACAAAAAGAATGGAAGCAAGCTATGCAAGAAGAGACTAAAGCTCTCAAGGATAATCACACATGAGAGCTAGTTCCAAAGGCTGAAGGTATGAAGATTGTTCCAAATAAATGGGTGTTTAAAATAAAGAGAAATGTTGATGGTTCTCTAGCTAGGCATAAAGCTAGACTAGTAGCAAAAGGATTCAAGGAGACTCGCAACATCGACTATGAAGAGACTTTCAACCCGGTTAAAAAGATGGGAACAATTAGAACTTTGATTGTAGTGAGTGCAAGAAGGAGATGGCCATTGTACAAACTTGACATAAAAAATTCTTTTCTCAACGGTGAACTTCAAGAAGAGGTATACATGAGTCAACCAAATAGATTTGAAGATAAAAAGCATCCAGATTTTGTTTGCAGATTGAAGAAAGCTCTGTATGGGCTGAAGCAAGCACCACATGCTTGGAACCAAAGATTGGTTGAGTAGCTCACAAGGTGTGGGTATAGTCCAAGTAGTGCAAATCCCTCTCTCTACATGGAGAAAGAAGAAGGCAAATAGGTATACATCTGCATATATGTTGATGATCTCATCATAACAGGAAGTAATGTTGTAGGAATACAAGAGAAAAAAAGAAAACTCAGTAAGGAGTTTAAAATTTTAGATCTTGGTGAGCAGAAATATTTTTTAGGCATTGAGATAGTCTATGGGAAAGATGGCATCTACTTGATGCAAAGAAAGTATTTGTTGGATGTTCTTTTTAGATTTGGAATGGGTGAATGCAAACCACTCACTCAACCTATGGATACAAATGTGAAGCTATGCTCAAATGATGGAGAGAAGTTACATGATGTGACTACATACAAGAGTATTATAGGTTCATTGATCTATGCTATGATCACAAGACCAGATTTGTGTTATGTCGTTGTAGTTCTTTTTAAATTTATGCAAGCTCCAACAAGTGAACATTTAAATTCGGCCAAACGACTGCTAAGATATGTGAAGCACACAGTCAATCATGTCTTGTTTTATAGATATGATGAAGAATTGAGGTAAAGGGCTTTAGTGATGGTGGTTCGAAGGAAGATAGAAGATCCACTTCAGTGATGTTGATTGGGCTGGTTCGAAGGAAGATAAAAGATCCACTTCAGGTTATGTATTCATGATAGGTAGCAAACCTATCACCTCGAGCTCAAAGAAGCAACCTACTATTGCACTATCATCTATAGAAGCTGAATATAGAGGATTAGCCTTTGCAACTTGTGAAGTTATGTGGATTAAGAAGCTCTTGGCGGATCTTGATGTGCAGGTAGAGACCATTCCAATTTATGGTGACAACATGTCAAGCATTCACTTGACAAATAATCCAATGTTTCATGCACGAACTAAGCACATAGAAGTGCATTACCATTATGTTCGAGAAAACATTTTGAGCAAGAATGTGGATATAAAGTTCATTAGAACTAATGACCAGGTTGCAGACATGTTTACAAAGTCCTTAGATGCTTCTAAGCTAAAGAGGTTCAAGGATGAAATCGACTTGCAGGATATGGCTGAAGGTGCAAGCTCACATGTGAGCTTGAGGGGAAGTGTTAAAAATAAAGAAGCAAGATCATGTATATTTTGCAAAAAGGAATTTCTTCAAAAAGAAGGAAAATACAAAAATGAAAAATGGAAGCATTTACTTCATTAAGTAGTGGAGGCCAAAGGAGAATCAATCAAAAGAGAATCAAATCCAAAAACTGAACGGGAAGAGAAGAGTGGCTACTCAAAATAGTGGAGGAGTTATGGAGAAGACCTCTCAAACTCATCATGAGAGCTCGTGGTAATTTGGCTACAAAAGAGGCAAGGGAGGACACTCAAGAATAGAGGAAGAAGGCATTGAAGCCCCCTTGTAGGTAGTTCATTTGGTTTCAGTCATTTCGTTCTCTTCACTCTCATACACTATGTCTAGCTGCATACCAATTTTTGGGTAGCATGATTGTGAGAGTCATATCTCTCAATATATGTATCCATTTTTAGAGTTTAAATATTTTTTGGAAAACTTATCTTGATTACTTCCTCTTTCTAGAATAGTTTTATCAAATTCGTAATGCTATGTTAGTTATTCAGGTTTTAGTGAAGTCTAGTTTTTAGCCTAATTGAGTGGACAAGAAGCTTGTTTTGGGGCAAAGAGTTTCCAAACCAAAACTACTCCAAATTGAGTGTTTGATAGCTCATTTGAAAGCTATTATTGTCTAGGTTGAGTGAACAAAGTCTCAAGTTCATTGCATTCTTCAATTGATACCAGTTTTAATTTTAAGGTTCAGTTATAGGTAAAAGTCTTGATCCTGAGAAGGTCTTCTACACCCTCTACTGTGAATAGGAGAGGAATTCTCCAACAATAAATGCACATAGATTACATGGCAAAGGATTTATGATACACAACCAGTTAATGAAAATCGTGTACCACTACATAGTTTCTACTGTTGAACTCTTAAGAATATGTACGCAACAATGACTCTCATTAGAGAATATGAAAAACCATTCACAAAATTGAGTGACACAAATGTGGCCAACACATCAATCAACCAATTCATATATGTGGGATCAAATGCAAAAGAGAATTCCTAAGATGAATCATACGAGAAAACGACACAAATATCACTAGCATGATTTGATATCATGGAATATCTTATTGAAATCACTAACCTACATCCTGTGCATCTTTCCTATGTTTCCATGACATCCATCTAATGCAACATTGTTGCATATGACCCTCATGGCTACATGCCAACATCAATGTTAGTGGCATGTATCACAACAATCAAAGGAGTCACAAACATTTCATGAAATGTCTAACGCAACAAATTTCATGTCTCCTCATATATGATGGAATCATAACTAGAATCCACAAGCTATATGATAGAGCGAGATAAGGCATACATGTCATTCCTTGTGTTGTTTTGCATGCTATGCGACATTTATGCATCTATATGCACATGTATATGTGATCCTACTCCAACAAAAGTATCTTCCGTATAAGATCTTGTTTCCTTGTAGACGAATGATGAGTATCAATGTTAGTGAAGATCCTATCTTAAATTATCAACCAAAGAGACATGATGGTGATATAAAGATTGTGAGCAATTGATGCATGATAGTGATAAAAACCACCATTTAGATTAATAAATATTTAAAAAAGACACAACTGTGGGTCATCTTTTACATGTTACCTCACCTTTTGTGGTGGCTTCACTTGAGCTCGTGCTTGTACCTTGATCTCTTCCAACACTCTCTTGCTTCGCATATCTATCATCCCTGATAGAATCTTGCTTGTGGGCATGGCCAATGCATTTTTGTAGGAGCTTGCAATGCAGACGCCCTTTGCCAAGTCTTCTTCTAACTTCTACCACTCAATGGCTTTGGAGTGGTAGCGGCAGAAGGCGGTAGTGCTTGGAATATTGAGTGGTTTCATATGTGAATAGGTGAAGTAGATTTATTAGATTGGAAATGAATACCTATGAGTGGTATTACCAGAACCCTATGGTGAAAGCACCTAGGAATGTGTGTAGGGAGGTACTTCATGTGACTATGCCATGCATAAGAATTTTGTTTTGTGGAAGTAGTACTGAGATCATATACTAAATCAAAGTTCCCATACTCAAATATAGGTGCATTAACATGCGACTTCTTCACCTTTCTATATACCTTAGAAACTATGATCATCATATAAAAAATCTTTGGTATCATCTTGCATGCCATATCAAGCATTTTCTTTGGTTATGGATCCCCATGTCTAAACATCACCATCATGTATGAGATAGAGGAGTCATCGTGCAGAGGTGCCAAATATGGACAATTTAGCCAATCATCACACTATAGATTGTTCTTTATCTTAATGGTAATTGATTTCCTTTGTGTTGGGGCATGGGTCCATAATAGGGGTTGTAAATGATGTTGTTACAAGCCTCTAGCATCTTTGGTGTGAGTTCTTCAACTTGTTTCATCCATTCAGGTTGATCCATTTGAAATACACCTTGTCCTTCAAGAGTGACTCTTCCATCCATAGTAGGTTATGGGTAATATTCCTCTTCAAAGATGGGTTCCATAGGAATGGGACAACTCTTCAAAATCTTGTAATCTCTTTGGTGTGAGGTTCATGGTTAATTCATACTCATGCACCCTAGTCATAAGCTCAATTACTTGAATGTATAATTTCTCTGGCTCTATGTGTAGTTCCTATGGTGGCTCGATGATTGTAAGCATCTCTGTGGAGCGTGGTGCCACTTGTAATGTATTTAATTCATCTGTTAGAGAATTGTATGCTTCTAAGAGTGTCATGTAATCCTCTAATATAGTCTACATGCGATCGAATGGGACACCTTGAAATATGAAGGAATAAGTGGTGCATGAGAACACATGTCGAGCATGGCCTCTAAGATCTCCATGTTTTACTTATGTAGTCAATTTTTTTCTTCCTTTTTAGCCACTAAAAGCTACTTAAGGAGGCTCATGTTGTGGTTAAGCTTGGCATTTTGCTTCATGGTCATGTGGAGTTTGGCTTCTAGGGCCTTGATATTGTCCTAATGTAGGATATCTATTTGTATCTCCAAAATAGTATGGGCCTCTTTCAACATGGTGGTAGTGGTCATTCAACATGATATTCTCTAGTAATAATGATTTGACTTGTGATTGAAGCATATTAATTTTTTTTTTGTAGTATGTTATTCAAGTTTCTTAAACCAATATACTCTTCTTGAACTTGATGCACACAAGTGAACATTTGGGTAAGAGCTTCCTTTATACCCGATGATGTGTAGGCAACGGTGGTATGGATAAATGTGGATGGGGGAATGGGTTGTGCGAAGGCAAAGGCAATGGAGGTGGGAATGGTGGGGAATTCTATGGGAGTGGGTGGAGGGGATGGGATAAGGGAAGTAGGAGAGGGGGAGTGGAAGGGCACTTACTATTGGTACATCATAAGTTACACACATATAAATAATCCAGGTGATAGCACAACATCCATTCAAAACCTATTTGCAAATCCATCAAGAGTTTCTTGCATATAGTTCATCTATTATGCAGTGAGATAGGTCCAATGTCATATTATTTGTTTGAGCCAAGTATATGCAAAACCATATCCTTTTATGGGGTGGTGCCAATCTATCCTGTCTCCAAAATGCAAAATGTTGCATTGACATTGTCAACGCTATATACAGGTGAGGTGTAATGGTCAACATGTGAGTGAGCTTCATAATCCCACTCTTCTTTAACTCATCTAGGATGGTAGTCTCTTTTTCTGAGGAAATGTGAGTCCCTTGCGTGCGCAATGCTTCTCTGACCAAGTTGGGCATAAGTCTAAAATTCTTCAATGGTTGTTCTTTGACTAATAAGGGTACTAAGAAGGTGTCCTATATATCAATGCCAAGTCCTTGCTATAGTGTGTAGATCATATGGTAGCATCTCATAAGCTATGCTTTCAGTGATGCTACATGCAAATAAGCATCTAGCCTCACTTTTTCAAAATGGGTTGTGAATTCCCTAAGTTCTGAAGACCCTTCAATTTTTTGGAAAAAAATTGAATTTTACCCCACTTGTGGTCAAACTCTAGATTTGATTCGAATTTACACAACGTCTCCTAGGTGTCCTATCAAACCTTGGAACCAATGGGGATCTCCCATGGCTCCTCCACAAATTTAGGTTTTGGAGGAAGAGGGCCATCCTCCAATAGAATAGTGCATACATCAAGGGGCACGTGACTGGTTCCTGATGCTTCCATCATGCTTTACTATGAAGATGCTAGTACTGTCTATTAAAACAAGGAGAACACATCCTAATATTGTAGGAGAAACTAGATCCCAACATGGCAAGATCATGGTCCCTTTCCAATATTGACATGAGTCCTATAAGTTAGTGCTTGATTGTGCTTTGTGCGATTGGGCTTGAGTGTGTGTGATACATGTATCTCGATCAACCTATATGCATGTTATTGTCACACTTATGTGTTCCCCGGGGAGCTTTGGGGTGAACCTTTTCCCTATACATGGGCCCTTTTTCCTCTAGTGATAGCTAGAGGTCTTTTTTGCTAGGGAAGATTCAACACCTCTATGTAGCTTGTTTTAGGCCCTCAGAGGTTGTTTTCCAGAGTGATCCTGAGTCACTACTTTGTCTCTCTATAAGTTAAACTAGCTATCAGTACTATTGTCTACCTATGCGTTGAGACAGACCTTCACTATTTACAACTCCACTCAAAAATTACTTGAACTATAGTCACAAAGTTCACACCACATTGAATAGACTCTATAAGAAATAAAATGCAAGTCAAATCACTTGAAATGTATACCGGAAGAAAGAGTTACAAGCAAAACAAAATAGTGCTGGAAACTAGCTCACTCCTTAGAGAGGTAGTGAGCAATGGCTAACTATAGAGAAGAATAAGCTTACAAAATGGCTAACTAAGCAAGAGGGCTGTGTACAACAACTTTCTTACACTCCATACTAACCCAGTAGAGGTCATGTGCCTTTACTTCATGACTTTGATTCATACATATATAGGCTATCCAAAAGTGCTCCTACAATTTTGCAAGAATCTCTCAATTAGCTTCTTTAACATTTTTGGTAAGCTATGATTTAGGAAAGTGGTTGAGGCTTCATGATAGCTGAAATTTGTGATATAAAGCCTCTAATTAATAGGTCCACTTGTCATCCATGCCTCCAAAACTTTAGGCAAATATTCGGATCACTTGCAGGGCATAACATATCAAACTACTGGACTACCAAAAAAGTACTAGAACAACACTAGAGAGACGTCAAATTGCATGACCCTGAAACTTTTAGGCCATCGAAAAAATATTGAAAAAACACCGGAGAGACACCACACTACGTGACCTTGACACTTTTAGGCCACCAGAAAAATACAAGAAAAACATCGGAATAAATTTTGTTCATCTTCAAGGCTTGAATTTTAACATTTTCCCCATGTTACCACATACTTGAAACACTCATATATGGTGGTACTTTGTACGTAGGGATATTATTCAGATCTTACTTCAATTTAGTTCATCATCAATAGAGAGAGCTATTCCAACCATCCATCTTCTCGGTGTGTCTTTCTGTGTTTTTGCTCCTTGTGTGTGATTCTCATGTGTCTCTCACACTTCTACACACCCAAAAATGGTATTAGAGCAGGTTAAGCTCCTTCTCAAGTTTTTTTTTTTTGTGTCATGACATGTGTGCACTTTTAATAGTGCAAATCGACTTCAAAGCATAGAACAATGAATTTTAGTAGCCAAGAAACATTCCGACCAGTTGCACTGAAGTCCATTGCACTAGAATTTTACCCCCATTTCGAAGCCATTCGTGTAGTCAGAATCACCATCAATGTGACATTTTGTGAGCTGAAATTTCAGCATTCATTTCAGCTTTTGTCGAAGTAAAGATTTATCACATTCTTGTTCTTTAGTGAAATGGCACGCAATAATGACTTGTTTGGCATGCTTCAAGCTGAAGATAAGCTTGATAGGACCAACTATCCAATGTGGTCTTATATGATGAAGCATGTTCTTGTTGCAAAACAACTTTGAAACATAGTGGCAAATGTAGATAATAGACACGGAGGTTCTTCTACTCACAGTCTACTATCACAGATGGAGCTTCTTATTCAAGTACAGTGGTTACTCCTTCTCCACCTACACAGGAGTAGCTTAGATGGGATGGAAAATAAGCTCAAGCTATGCATTGATATAGTTCCACACATTCAGTCATGTTCTACATCAAGATAGGCATGGGACACTCTTGTTTCTTTGTATGTCATGAGTAATGAAGCACATGTTGCATACTTGAGTGTTGCAGAGCCAAAGAGCGCACAAAGCAGAGAAAAAGACGGGCCCCAAAATTTTTCCGATTTGGACCAGATATTTTTGTAACATATTCATTTCTGTAATATATTTCCCTTGTAAAGGCACTAGAGGAGTCCTCTAGATGCATTCCCATAGAAGAATAGAAGCTTATTCATGTAAAATAGTAGGAAATTAGCTCTTAGGGAATAAAGTGCTGGTCACTTATGTGAAAGGACCATTTTTAGGGCACTAGTATATAAGTCAAATGTGACTCTTTGTAAAGGACTTTTTGCCATTGTGAGAATAGAGAGCACAGAAATTCGAATTTGTGTCTTCTTCCCTCTTCATCTTCTTCTTTGTGAGCTTGTATGCATGTGTATTGCTTGGAAAGAGTGCTTGTGAGTGTGATCTATCCTTGAGAGTGTTTCTTTGCTGTAGGAGAGGTGTGTACGAGGTGTAGGAGGTGCTGAAATGTAGGAAAGTATTCCCGCGACTCAGTATTTCTGTCATAACTTGAAGTAGGAGTGTCAGAATTAAGTGAAACCACTGCCATTGGATGCGTCTTCTCGAGAGCTTCGAAACGCATATGCTATTCGCTATGTTTGGAGCTCGGAGCTAGGAGAAAAGTCTAAAATACTGACGGCTGCTGCACCAAGTATCGTTTCGTCTTGACCTACAGTTGAAGCTTGTTAGGATAAGTGATTTCCTCATTTTCACTTTTGAGTAATACTTTTGCATTGACCATTACGCATTTGCATGTCTTCATACACTCGGCTAGGTTAGTATACTCTTCGGATTGATAAATTAAAAGCGTGTATCCCCACTATATGCACTTGTGAGGGGATTGAGGTACAGTCTCTTTCTCCGCAAGTCCCTAAGTTGAAGCTTAGGTCAACATTGAGGAAGCAACTTGAGGATGTATGTATGAATGAAAATGAGTATGGCATGGATGTGTATGTGACATGCATCAAGGACTTGAAAGAGTGATTGGCAAACATAGATGAGATGATTCCGGATGCATCACTCATCTTTACATTGTTGAAAAGATTACCAGAATCTTTTCAAAGCTTTGCTACTACACTCTATTTGGTTGCAAAAGGGAATCCCAATATGTATGCATTTGATGAGATTGTGTCTCTTCTTTTGCAAGAAGAGCAATCTAGTGTGAATAGGAGTGGTTTGATTGAGGAACACAAGCACTTACTATCTCACAAAAGGAGAAAAGCAAGTATGGTTGAGTTGTGGGTTCATCAAAACCAAAACCTCAACCTTCCTGTTTGTTGGAACATCAAGCTTACACTATGCTTGAGGTGGATTTGATCTACATCAAAGGCTATTGCGTCAAAAGAATATTCGTTGGAGAGTTCTTTTTCATATGCTCATTTATTGTATTTTTTTGAGAGATTTTTGATGGTTCATTTACCATTGTGGACTAAGTGTATAGTGGATGGGTTTAGTAAAATATTTGGTTTGTGCTTAACTTTTTAATGTAGCCTTATCCATGCACACTTTAGAATGGGTTGGGAGAACTATGGTGCAAAAGGTGGGTCTTGAGCTCAAGGGCGTGTTGACAATGAGGTTTTCATATTTTACAGATATGAAGCATTCACTTGAGGTTGATGATGCATTTATCATTAATGCAGTGGACTTGAGGTGAGTGGTGTTCAACATGGTGCAAATTTGTTCCATGCTAATCCTCTTTTGAAGCTTGGTAGTTGGGAATACATCCTTGTGATTGCATTTGACCTTGCTTTTGTGTGGTATTACTTTTCTTGTTGGTAGTTGAACTTGAAGACTTTTTTTGATAAGGGGCTTCAAGCACATAGAGGCTTGCATTAGTATTGGATATTTTTGTTTAATAACAATTAGCGAAAAGAAAGGAAACTAGTATACATGAAAAATAATACATATATAAAATGGTGCCTCATGTGCATGGGATTGATAATTGTTTTTATGCACAACAATATAGTGGCTCTTGGTGATGCTTTTGCATAGGTATCCATTGTGATTGGCTCTTTGGTTTTGTGAGACCCATTGGTGTCTTTGACTTCCATACCCACTTCATCATTGATTGTTTTGATTTGCTTGTTGCTATAGGAGAATTGAGGTGATTCAACATTGACTTCTTTGCTTTGCTATTACCCTTTCTTTTCTTTGGCTTGTTTGCTAAGCTTTCGTTCTCTTTCTTGTCACCCAAACTTGCCACATTCATTAACCTTTTCTCCTACATGCTGAATGACTACTATTTGTAGCATCTGTGCACTTGCAGCTCATCATGGTTGGAACATACATTAGTCAGACATCAAAATTGCATTTTTGAATGGAGACTTTCATGAAGAATTTTATGTTCTTTAGCCTTGTGGTTTTATGCAAAAAGGCATGTATGTATGTGTGTGTCTTTATCTATGCACACACACACACACAAACACACACACACACACACACACATATATATATATATATATATATATATATATATATATATATATATATATATATATACATATATATATATATATATATATACATACATACATACATGTGTGTGTGTATGTGTTGGGGATGTGTCTGTGTTCAGAATGTAAGGTAGGAGAGCACACAATCAATCACTAAAATATTCAATTCTTGATGCATATTATACACAATTGGCAATGGAAAATCAACTTGAAGTCGTGCAATGGTGATGCACCATGGTCGATTCTCCTTTGCGAGAGCTCTATGATGATGCCCTCATAGTAGAAAATCGATCTCTAGATGATGAGCACAATGCTTTGCACAAACTGTAGAATATGTAGAACTACATAATACATGGAGAGTACGAAATCAAACTTCCTAGGTTTTACAAATGCGGTCGACCATCAAATCGGTGGCTGACCAAGCCACTATATGTTTTATTAAGGAACATATATATAAGTGACTAGTGATCATCTATCCTTTGGCATGGAGACTAACAGTCTAGTGAAGGCCAATATGGCCAAAATTAACTATGGGAAAAAAAAAAAATTGTATATTCTTGAAGACAAGATCTGCAAGAGATAGCACCTCCAAAAAAGTGAAAAATATACCCTGACGTAGACTTTTGTTTGTCTACAGAACCAGCATAATCTAAATTTGTGTAATCAACAATGGATGCTTCTCCTCTACCCAAACGTAGAAACTTGTGTGTTTAGCGCCACCCCGATATCTCAAAATCATCTTGACCACTTCCTAAATCTTGCTAACATTAGGTATATATCTGCTCACAACTCCCACTACAAATGTAATGTCTGGTCTTGTAGCTACCATAACATACATGAGACTACCATCAATAGGTTGATAAGGAGTTTTGGTCATGAATTCCTTTTCTTAATCTTATTTGGTGGGAATTATCCTTAGTCAATCTCACATATGTAGGTAAAGGTGTACTCAATGACTTGCCACCTTGCATATTGAACCTGCGAAGTACTTTGGATATGTACTCACTTTGAGAAAAATATATGCATGTTTTAATCCTATCACGAGTAGTGTGCATGCCAAGAATATGTTTGAGATCCCCCAAATCCTTCATATCAAACGTCTCACTCAACTTCTTTTTGAGCATTGAAAAGTGATCAGAGGACTTCCCAGCAATCAACATATCATGGCCATAAAGTATCAAGCATATCAAGCTTTCATCTGAGCATCTCTTAGTGTAGAGATGATGATCCTCATTGCTTCGAGACAAGCCTTAAGACTTCATAAAAGCATCAAACCTTTGGTACCATTATTTAGGAGACAATTTAAGTCCATATAAGCTCTTCTTTAATTTACAAACTAGACTCTCTTTGCTAGGAATTTCATAACCCTCTAGTTGTTCCATATAGATCTCATCTATAAGTTCTCCATGCGAGAACACAATTTTCACATCCATTTGGACTAGCTCTAAGTCTTCCATTGCAACAAATTCAAGCATCATGTGCAACATAGTCATTTTGACTACTGGAGAGAAGATTTGCTCGAAATAGAAACCACATTGTTGCTTAAAACCCTTTTGCATCCAGTTGTGCACTATCCTATGTGAATTTTATCTTATATACCCATTTACATGGTAAAGCTTTCCTACCCTTAGGCAAAGGTACCAAATCCCAAGTACCATTCTTGTGAATAAAATCCAATTCACTCTTCATGGCATGCTCCCACTTGACATGATTCTTTGTTTGCATAACCCCTTTGTAGCAACAAGGCTCACCAACATTTTTCAACATAACAAAATCCAAAATTGGAACATAGCTATCAAGTGGATGCAAGAAACATGTAGAATGTCTCAATGGTTGTTGAACACAAACATTTCCATAATGATTTGATTGAACATTCTCCTAAAATCCCTGTGTAGCATTCCTATGCATGATAAAAAAAAACCATTCTTCTCACTTCAACCTCCTTAATGGGTTGTTTATGCATCTTAGACTCATTGAAAATCACATCACTACTTCTGATCATTGACCATGTTTTAGAATCCCATAAGCCATTATATCTGAGAAAAATGCATTTCTTTGACTTATAGTCCATCTTTTATCTAAGATTCTTGAAACTCTAAGATGATCATAATATGTTGGATTCCCTTTTCATTTGTCTTGTGCCTGTTTCAAATCTTTCACAGTATAGGTGAAAGATTGATCACATGAATCAACACAACTTTTTCCCAAAAGCCTTGTGGAAGGTTTGCATGATGTAACATATAAACCACTATATCTTGAATAGTTCTATTCATCCTCTTAGCTACACCATTTTGCATTGGGGTATAAGGGTTTCTAAAGTCTCTATGAATTCCTCTAGACTGATAGACAAGGCTGAAATTCGTGTGAGGTATACTCACCTCCATCATTTGAACGTAAAACCTTGAGCTTAGTTCCTTTTTTAGTCTCACTTGAAGCAAGCCATTTTTTGAAAGTATGGAATACCTCATCCTCCCATTTGATAGGATATACCCAAACTCTTATGATAGCATCATCTATGAAAGTGGCAAAGTAAAGAGGACCACCTAATGAGGACTAGACACATCTATATGAAGGAGATCTAAAGGTTGAGCTAAAAGTCAACATGTGTCTTATGTACATTCTATTTTGCTTTCCATATAGAGAATGCTCACAAAATGAAAATTCAGAGAAAGATAACACAAGTAAGTAGGCAAAACAAGAAAGATTTTCCATTCCACTACAAGATAAGTGGCCCAAACAGGCATGCCAAATACAAGCTATAAGCTATTTAGTAACAACTAACAAGTGTTCTTTTTGTGATACAAATAAAGGATAAAGTGATCCAACTTTGCTTCCTTTTGCAATAGCCATATTCCTTTTGATATGAGAAAGGACTAAACATAGAAAACCACTTTGTAACCAAGGTCATCAAGTTGACCAACCGACATCAAACTACGTGATAACTGAGGCACATGGCCTACATTATGCATAATGAATCTTGAATCATCAATGAACTTCACAACCACATCTCCAACCCCAACAATGTCACATTGGTAAGAGTCACCAAGTCTCATAGTACCAAGAGATTTTGCTACATAAGTAGAGAACCATTCTCCATGTGGTGGAAAGAAGCAACAAAATCTAGTAGCCATGTGTGGGAAAGAGAATTAGCCATAAGAGCCTCAATGGGCATAGTATGGTCAAGTTTCAACACATTAGCATCATAAAAAATAACATTAATTTCATCTATCTTCACAATCAAAGCAGATGGTGGTGCAGGTAAGTGTTTAACATGCCCATTAACATTTTTTCATGTACCTTTAGCATTCTTTAATGCAAAACAATCTTTCTTCATATGTCCTTTCTTATGACAATAATGGAACTTTATATCCTCTTCAAATACCTTTCTTGAGTTACATACACTCCATGTTGAGTGTATGAGATCTCCATGCCCAAGAAATATGACAAGTCTCCCAAATCACTGATCTTAAATTCTTTCTCCATTTGCTTCTTTAGGCTTTCAATACCTTTCTCATCTGTACCTGTAAGAATTATATCATCAATATATATGCACATGTAAATAAATCCATCATCACTTGCTTTAACAAGCAAGCTACTATCTGCCTTTGATACTTGAAATCCAAGTTCTTTCAAGAACTTCACAAGTCTATAATTCCATGTCCTTGGGGTCTGCTTCAAACCATACAAAGCTCTCTTGAGCTTGCACACATGATCTGGATACCTTCCATCTCTGAATCCTTGTGGTTGCTCCATGAAAACATCATCTGAAATATAACCATTTAAAAAAGCATTCTTCACATCTAATTGACATAATTTCCAACCTTTACATGCAGCAATAGCTATGAGTGTCTTGATAGTTGTCATCTTTGCCACAGGACTATAGGTCTCATCATAATCTATGCCATAAGTCTGAGCAAAACCCTTCACAACAAGTCTAGCTTTATATCTAGACACACTTCCATCTGCAAACCTCTTTGTCTTGTAGACCCATTTGCATCCAATGATCTTCTAACTATTTGGTTTAGGAACTAAATCCCATGTCTGATTCTCCATCAATGCATCATATTCTTCCTGCATAGCTTTCTCCCAAATTTCCTTACCTTTTGCCTCTTCATATGTAGAAGGGTCTTCATCTGCCTTTATCATATAAGCATAATCTTTGGTAGCCAAAAAAGAAGTGTCATAGCTATACCTTGTAGGTTTCCACTTGTGTCTTGATGACCTTCTAAGTTCTCCACTCCTTGAGGTTTCTGGTTCATCACACTCAGGATCAAATCTTGGCATTTCTTCAACTTCAACCTGTACTTCATTATTCTCCTCTTCATCAAATATCTGAACCTTTGATTTACCTTTCTTTTGATTCACAACTTCTTCATCATCTGGATTAATATTGATTGTACCTGCATACCAAGTACCTTGCTCATCAAATGTAACATCCTTTGATACATGTGGATGGACTCCACAACCTATATCCCATCTGCTTATCATCATAACCAATGAATACATACTTTTCAGCTTTAGGTTCCAATTTGTGCCTTAATTGAGATGGCACATATGCATATGGTAAACATCCAAATACTTTGCAATGATCTAGAGTAGGTCTCTTACCCCACCATGCCTCATATGGTGTCATACCCTGCAAGGCTTTACATGGTAACCTATTGACCAAATAAGTAGGTGTATTTACAGCCTCAGCCGACAAGTAATTTGGGCAATTTTTCTCCTTCATCATTGACCTTGCAAACTCAACAAGAGTTCTATTTCTTCTCTCTGCTACACCATTTTTTTGAGGAGAGTACCTGCAAGTAATTTCTCTTCTTATACCTGCATTCCACAAGTAATCACTGAAATCATTAGAGAAATACTCTCCCCCTCCATCTCACCTTAGTCTTTTCAACTTATGACCTGTAATTCTCTCTGCATACACATGATAATGTTTGAATGTATTGAATACCTCTGACTTATCTTTGATCACATAGATAGTGATCCATCTGGTAGCATCATCAACATAAATCACATAATACCTTGAACCATTGATACTGAAATCCTTTGATGGCCCCCACACATCTGTGTGTACCAATTCAAGCTTCTCTCAATACATAAAACCATGCTTGGAATAAGATTGCTTATGAGCCGTACCTAATTGACATGCCTCACATCTGTATGTCATATATTGACCTGCAACATTAGGCAATCCAAGTAGTGAACCATTATTAACCATATCTTTGATACCTCTTTCATTGAAATGTCCAAGTCTCTTGTGCCAAAGATCTAACTCAGAGATCTTATGTCCTCCATAGGTGAACAAGGCATGACCAACATTACCAAAATTGTTGAGAAAAGGGGAACAACAGACCCTAACCGCCTCACATGGAAGTGAGAGGCTCTTCCAAGTGGAGTTGCAAGAAGTGTAAGCAACGCACAAACACCCATGCCCACAAACAATGGCATCATGGGCAACGTCAAAAGGAGCAAGGGAGGGCAATGCTCACACACAAGACAACCCCAAATGCCAAACCCACACACATGGATCAACGCCTAGCACACAAGGAGAAATGTGGAAGCCAAATGATCCTTCTTTCCATTAGCATGGAGGCCAAGGCCATGGCCAAGGGACCTCCCTTTTACAAGAAGTGAGCCTCTATTTATAAGCTCAACATAATTCCCCATGTGCTCATTTGGAAAAGTAAAAAAGGAGCACATGGTCATATCTCTCTAGATTCTTTCTAACAACCCATTCCAAAGGAAATGAGCGCATGGGAGTTTTGTACATGGGGATTTTGAATTTGCACAAAAAAGGCTACTTTATGGAGAAGGCTTCAATACCTTAGACTAAAGGAAATATCAAAAAGGGGTTTTAGGAGAGTGTTCATATGGACATCTCCTAATTACAAAAAAAGGGGTTTTTTATGAAGGCTAAAGGATGCCATAGCATGAGAAAAATTATGGGCAACCCTTACAACAACACTCCTCCCCCTCCTAGACTTTGTCGTCCTCGACAAAGCTAAGGGAAGAGCATACATAGCTGAATCGACCCAAGGTAGAGTCTTTCAAGTCTGAAAATCTTCAAGTCTTCAAAATCTGCAAAGTTTCAAGCTGATCTTCAAATCTGCAATGTTGCCAATCTTCAAGCCGTCAGTCTTTTCTTCAATCTATACTTCTTCAGTCTTCAAAGCTGATCGACACAATCCCCTTGGGGGGTAGTCAGCCAAGCATTACTCCCACTACGCAGTCTTTTGTAAGGCTGGGAATGCCTTCTCCAAAAAGCTCCAAAACCTGAAATGACATACAAAAGAGCAAGTAGACTGCATCTCATAATGAGATAAACATTTATTTCAGATTTAGTTTCCACTTCAGGGGCATCCTCTTCTGCAAGACTTTTCTTCTAGAGAGACATCCTCTTGAAGATCTATCTTGCCATGGTGTGTATATCAGGTATAGCTACCCCTATATAATCCTGCAAAAAAAGTAGCTCCAAAGAGCCCATAGTCTTCTAGATCTCAAATAAGCTTACGTTGGCCTATTTTCATTCAAAGATGTCAATTATCGTAGTATCTGAAGATGAAAATAGGATGGCCATGCATACAGTAATCATATGATTCAATTCTCATGCACCAATGTCGAAAGAATAGAAAGCATCCAATTACTCTCTCAAGGCCAAAGTATGAACCCGAAACAACCACTGGTGATAATGTGGAGTAAAATTATGACATTAACAAAGATCAAAAGTAAGATTGGTGGAGTCCTAGGCAAAATTCGAGTTTGGCCAATCTTTACCTAATGTGATACACAAGCAGTACCTGTACCTACATATAAGCAATCTGATTATGTATTGCAAATCATGCAAAAGACGTTGCGCTCATATTACATTTAGTGCATGTGTGATGACATGTGTTGTCATGTGAACATAATACCAAGGTGATATGATCCATCAATTAAAGCAATCAGAGTATTACTATAGCATCTGGGATGGAAAGCTTAGGGACCAAAATTCCATAGATCAATCCCTAGCCACAAACATAACAATTCTCTTGAGGAATGAGCTCCAAAGAACCCCCCAATCTTAGCATCCAAATATATTTGCATGCCAACAAGCTGCAAGATATTATGGAGAAGAAAACTCAAAAGGATCATCAACTCATCCTGAAGTATAAACCAAAAAACATCCCTTGGGAATTTCTAGTCTTCTAGCCAACAATGAGAATCTTTCCCCACTATCATGCCATCGATTACAAGTCTTAAAGCATTTATTTACTGAAGAACAATACTCCTGGTGCATCTGAAAATAGATTTATTAGTGCATAGTGGTCATCAAGTTTCTCCCAAATCCTGTATACACCAATCCCACTGAGGTCAGTCACAAGAATTCAAAATGATCATAAAACCTGTGAGCATATCATTCACAAGAGAGCATCTATAGGAGTCAAAAGGATCTATGCTAAGTTCGACATGTGTTGGCCTACACTGTATTAAGTGACATTGTAAAACCAGAGAATTTCTTCCCTGACAAAAAACAAGCCTTCGGATCTTTGTGACAGTGTTTCCAGCTTTATTGGAACAAGATATTCTCCAGATATTTTCTTGATGGAATTGAGCAGGTATTGTGTAAAACATAGGGCAGTAAAGTCCCTAACAGTGATCCTCATTATTCATGAAATGCAATTGATTGTGCACAATTTAGAATTTCTTCTAGGTGTTGGTTTGGTCCACTTCCCTAGTTTAATGCACCACCACCTATCAACCTAGATACCCGAAGAGCAAAACAATAATTGAAACTGTATCAAAAACTTGCCTCTACTTTTAGAACCTGGAAGTGTGCATCCTTGTGGGCCAATACAAGTCATTTCATGTGAAAAGAGATGCAATAATTAACCAAGTTTTAGTCTCTATGACCAAGTGAGTGCTTCACACAATGAAGCATGCCTGTGACTGATAAAACATGGAGGCACTGTAATAGAACAAGGAAGTAATGTCAGTTCTATGCCCCAAAGCATACCAATTTTCTCCAAAAATTTGCGTAGAGGATAATTACAACCCCATCCTACATGGGTCAATCACAAGAACTCAAAACAACTACACCTCAATTATCAAACATGTGAGTAACCCAAAACACATCCATCATAAGAGATCAACTTCTGCAAGCATATGAATTCCCAAAGTCATACACCATGTTTTGTGTTAGCCCAGGGTTGGATTACATGTAGATATGTAGATTAATGAGTAGCCCTGAAGAGCCAAAGTTACCCTCTTTCTTCCTTCTAGCCTGTCATACACAGAGATAAGACAGATTGAGCACTGATTAGGATATACTTTACTTTAAAGAGATCATAAAAAAGAACCCATCAACCCCTTTAGTTGTAAATCATCCTAAAACTCAGAGAAAACAGAAGCGAGAACACCTGCACTTCTTCTTAGTTGGTTGGGAGGAATCCTATGTCTCAAGGATATCATAGTTATTTCACACCAATCAAATCATACCACAGTTCAGGATTGCACATTTGTCATGTGTTGTAAAAATGGTGCAGGGAGGCCTCTGATTCCTCCTCAGAGAAAGCACATCACATGCTAGGTATCATCACGAGGGAGATCCTCAGAATCTAATTTCTGAAAGCCTGGCCATCAATTGTGTGCGGGCAATCGCTTGGCAGCCACTTTCCTTGCTTGAAGAGTCCAGGTGCGTTCAAGCATGGGCAGTCAATTTCATTGTCCCAGCTACTTGAACAATCGAGGATCATCGATCACCATTTCAGTCCACTCTTGATCACCGATGCTTGTGGACTAGATGGAAAAGAGTAGCAACCGACTTCTGAATTGAAGAGATGCACAGCAACCTAAGCACAAGATAGCTTTCGATCCCTTATTATCTGCAGCAAGTCATTTTTTCAATCATTCCACTTGTTATCAGCAGCAGCAGTTAGTTGTTCTTGCTGCTTAAAAAGCATCAGCTTATGCACCTGAGAAATCTAGGAACTTACATGGTGGGCATTTAGCAAGAAGATAAGAGCAACCAATTGTCAACAAAGTAACATGTCCTAATCATCATCTTTAAGGAATTCAATGGACAACAATCATTATGACTCGGATGATCAACCATATCAGCAAGATTTTGGTTCAGCCCATTCATCAAGTGAAGGGGAAGATTCACTCACATTGATCGCCCATGATTCTCTCCCTCCAGCATCATTGGAAGAGATCATCACAGAGGATGAGTTGCATATGTTGCACCTCACGAAGATTGCCAAAGTACCACTTACCAAAAATATTGCAACAGACGAGGTGATTGACTTCTTCGAGTCCTTTCCCCACTTTACAGCACGAACTCTTACCAAGAAAATGCTAAAAAAAGTTGTGGGGATGAAAGAGTCAGAATGGCTCATGCCAAGGAGATCATACTCAGGTGAGGAATGTGTGAAGTTATTCACTGCCAACAACCTTTCAGAAAGGTATTATCATCTTTTATGTGCATGCAAGTATTTTATCCTCTTAAGAAGGGTCGAATCCAAGTTCCATTCAACAATATGGTTGCTTGCGACGCGCTTTTATGTCTTGCCTAGGTGCGTCCATATCCCTTCCATCATTTAATATGGGAATCCATTATGGAAAAAAGGAAAAGGCATGCGGTACAGGCACAAAAAGATGCAAAGAAATTTCACGTATACTCTTCTATAATACTCTTGTGGCTAAAGAATTTACCATCGAGGCTTATGGAAATACAAAAGAATATGGTTCAAGCATCTTCCATGAAGCAAAATCCATCCACTCTTGTGAGAAAGAAGCTCCCGATAAAACGAGCACGAGTAAAAGGAGACGCATTAGAAGACATCCGAGCCCTTCCAATTGGTGAGCAAGGTTATGCTGCAGTAAAAGGTACTCATCCCCCTTCATCTTCACGTACATATGCACGGAAAAAGGCTCCTAATCCTCAGGTTCGCACTCACCATAGTGCTTCATATAATCCACCCACACCACCACCATCTCCTCCTACTATTTCCACTCCACATGCATCATCTCCTATCCAAATTCCTTCACCACGTATGTCACCTTCGATTCAACCTCATCATACACCTATACATGTCCCACCTATCCCCATACCTCCCATACCTCCTCCTATGCCATCACCAAGTTCACCTTCCCCCACCATCTTAGTTACCCCTTCAAGTTCACATATGCACTCCACCTCCACCCAACCCATGCATTCTAGCACGCCTCCACTCGCATCTTGTTCTTCCACTTATGCACTCCCCGCATTAGAAAACATCCACATAGCGAATCTTCATACAAGCAACACATTATAATCTCTCTCACTACTCAATGACTATTATAAAGAGATCTTTGCATATATGGGGGTGGCAAACCAACAAGTACTTTAGCTTCACAGACAGATCGCAGACTTAGAAGACCGCAACAAGCAACTAGAGCAGAACAACCAGGAACTCAAAGAGGAGAACGAGAAGTTACTGAAGGAAGCAATGTTCTATAAAGACATCCACGACAAGGCAAAAAATCTCTTTATGGTGGCACAAAATGCACCCTAGATAGGAATGGTGGTGGATAGCATTAGATGTTTCTTTCTACTAGATGTTTCTTTCCACTTTGTATTGGCCATCTTTTTGTTCTAGTTACTTCCTTTGGTAAGAAGCATGTATTGCATTTTACTTGCAAATGTCTCCCTTTTTTCCATATTATATCTCACTTACATTATTTAACAAAAAAAAAGAGAGAAGAAGAAGAAGAAGAAGATGAAAAAAAGAAAAAAAAGGAAAAAAAAGAGACAAAAAGAGAAAAGAAAAAAAAAGTATTATTTTTCTCCAAGGACGGAGAATGTCTAAGTGGTGGGCAACCTGTAGCGGGTACTTTGATACATCCTTAAAATAATGTATTTTATGTTTTGCTTTTCAAGATGCAAAAACCAAGCACAAGGCAAGGAGAAGCAGAAGAAGCAAAGAGCAAGAAAATGGAGAAAGGGGGATCCAGCTCATCAGTTCATGAAGAAGGCCAGATTTCCCATTTCACCTATTTTCCCAAGTTGCCTAATTTCCATTTCACCTATTTTCCCAAGTTGCCTAATTTCCCATTTCACCTATTTTCCCAAGTTGCCTAATTTTCCATTTCACCTGTTTTCCCAAGTTGCCTAATTTCCCATTTCACCTATTTTCCTAAGTTGTCTAATTTTCCCAATTCACCAATTCTCTAAGTAGTCTAAATTCCTAAGTTGACCAATTTCTCAAACTAGTCTATTTTTTAGTCAAATTTTACAAGTTAGTCGACTCACTCAAAAGTTCACCATTTTTATGAAGTTAGTCTACTTACTTCAAAAGTAGTCTATTTTTTTAAGAAAAGGGTGTACTTTTGATTTAGTCTACTTTTTCACTTGAAAAAAGCGACTAAATTTTCTAGATCTCCATATGGTCTAAATTTTTAGCCACTTGCACGCAGAGAACTCATGGATGGTGGACGACGCCAAATACCAGAATTTGGAAGATAGTGACGGCACGGAAAAGTGTACCAAAAAGGAAGCTTCCAGAGTACCAAAATTGTCAGAGGGCCTGCCAAAGAAGAAACTAATTTTGTCCCCTTTTGCTATCCTTCACTTCCAGGAAAACTATATAAGTAGACCTCTCCTTCAACAAAGACAAGCTCAGAGAGAGACTCGAGGAAGGAATGCACTCCTGCAGCTTTGCCTTCTCTTTGTATGTAGAGCTCTGTAGCTCAATGATGAGTAACACCTCCTTTAATGTCAATCCGGGAAGACGTGAGGATGGTATGAAGACCTCGAACAAGTGATGGCACAAGTGTGTGAGTGAGAAGCACATCAACATGCACACACATACACACACGTGCACACACGGCAAGAGCAAAGAGAGAGACAATGGTGTAACTTCTATTGCAAAAGGGTTCTCATACAAGTTTAAATCTACAACAAGCTAAACCCAAAAATGATCTCTCTAGCTCTTTTTATAGTTTTTGACTAGTTTTGGCCGCTCCAAACCTATTTGTATACATGTATTTGATGATATTTCTAAAATCACTAGTATCTTGAGTTTCATTTGTCTCATTTAAATAGCTCCATGTTAATTGTATGTCCCAATTCCCTTTCTTGAAATTCACTTGATTGTATCTCCTCCCCTATTGACTCTTGTGTATGAGCTATAGGGAGCTTGTTACCAGATCTCAAAATCATCCACTCATTTGGGTTTGATTTCTTCAAGAGTTGAAATGTTCACAATTTTCAGACAAGAGTCATGTTTTTATATGATTCTGAGCACAATATGAAGATTTTAGTTTAGTGATCAAACACTTTTGATATTAACACCATGTTATCTCCCTTACTTTCACTTATTTAGTACAAAATCGTGTTTTCCACGATTTTGTGAGAAAATCGTGTTTTTCACGATTTTGTGAGAAAATCGTGTTTTTCACGATTTTGTGTGAAAATTTTGGTTTTCACGATTTTGTGTGGAAATCGTGGTTTTCACGATTTTTTTTGAAAATCATGTTTTTCCCGATTTTGTGTGAAAATCGTGTTTTTTCACAATTTTGTGTGAAAATCGTGTTTTTCACGATTTTGTGTGAAAATCGTGTTTTTCACGATTTTGTTTGAAAATCGTGTTTTTCACGATTTTGTGTGAAAATTGTGTTTTTCACGATTTTGTGTGAAAATCGTGTTCTTCACGATTTTCAGTGAAAATCGTGTTTTTTCACGATTTTGTTTGAAAATCGTGGTTTTCACGATTTTGTGATTTCCAGACAATCGTGATTGCTCACAATCGTTTAAAACACGACTTTTTGATGAAAATTGTGTTCTAGAAATCACAATTTTGAATCCTTGCACAGAATTGTGATTTTGTGCAAGGACATGCGATTTTTTTGGATTTTTATTTTTTATGTTTTACTCACACCACTAGAAGTGCCTAACTATAAAAGTAACATGCAATAAAAGAATCCTAAAAAATAACAACATATAGTGCAAGAAATCAAAAAATGTGAAAAACTCGATTGTGTATTTTTTGTGGTTTTTCTGATTTTTTCTTTCAACAAAAAATTTCTAAAACCCAAAAGTTCTTAAGTTTGCTGGAAATCATCGGGATTCTTCTACTCTCCCTCACTCACTCTCTCTCACAATGACTTTTTTGAAATGAATTTGTGTTTTTATAGGCTTCAGACAATCGGGATTGTGAGTAACTTTTAAAAAATCTGAGTTCCAAATTTAATAAGTCCTACTTCCACGCAAAATTGTGACTTTATTTATGAGATCTTGTCCTTTTAAGCAAAATTTTCATGCTTCTTCACATTGATAAAAATCACCATTTTGTGTCCACTACCCAGGTCTGATGATTTGGTGCTCAAAACTTACTGAAATTTTGATTTCCTTCAATTGTGCAACTTATCAAACCTTAAATGACTTACCTTGATGCCCAAAAGTGCAATTGAATCAAATTCATCATCTTACTGATAATCACGATTCTGAGATGAGAATCGTGTTTTTCTGGAATTCCATGCTCTTGAAATTTTTTACTCTTCTTCCCACTTGATCTTCTCCAATGTTCTTCAACAACTCCAAATCAATTGTCATTGCAATTGTTCACAACTCAACAATTCAAAAGAAATTAGAACTGGAAAAAGAAACAACAATTTTTTTATTTTTACTTGAGATTTTGATTTCCTGATTTTTTCTTCAACTTATCCTTTTCCACTACTCAACACACACCTCATACAATACTTCATTAAGAAAAAGAAATTTGTTTGTAGTTTTACTAAACTTTTATGATTTTTTTAGTAATTTTTACGCTAAATCAAGGAAAACACTTCACCTAGGGTTTTCTTTTTTGAAGATCCATTGATCTTTTGAAATATGATTGGTTGTACTCACTATACTTGCAATCTCACAATGGAAATAAAGCTTCTTAAGAAAATATGTTTTGGCAAGTGCAAATGTCAATTTATGCAAGGATAAACTCAACACCTTTTCTTCAAGTGATCAAAATAATCTTTCCACAAGACAAACAATTCATTTGGGACAAGCAAATGGAACAATCAATTTGCACATAGCTACTTTATATGAATTTCCTCATTGCAACTATGTCATCTTTTCCAAAGATCAACAAAATCGCTTGGTACTTGTCAAAAACAAATCTAAATATGCAAAGATAATCACATTTCACTTTCCTTTCAGCAAATTAAACCATTTTTTGCAAACAAAACCTGCACTTTACTCTTAAAAAGTATGAGCAACTATCAATTTGCATAAATTTACATACTTCTATGTCTCAAAAGGTTAATTCATGCTTTCTTTTCCCAAAAGACAAGCCTAAAAACCTACCTTCTCAAATTTTCTTACTTTATTATAGAGTAATACCTTCCCAATGTGTTTAAATACCATCAACAATGGAAGATCCAGCAAGGTCCAAAACTTCAATGAAGCTTTTGCTTTGTTCCCCGAAAACAGCGCCAAAAAATGTTTGTGTCAACCTTTGGAGTTGTCTTCTCCAATCATTAGAGCATAAAAGATTAACTACACATTGTTAAATTGTCAATCCGAGAAGTATGCAAAAACCACAGCCCCTTCTAGTCAATGGAATCCAAGAATAAGAGTTACCATAGCTATTTTTCTAAGAAGTTGTGAAGAAGAAAATGAAGAAACTAGGGTTTTGATTATCTTGAGTTATACAACAGTAATTTCCTACAATCTTTGTGCCTAAAGTGTGCCATTTTTCCTGTAGATCACAGATATCAACTCAAATTTCCAAAACAGTACCTATATCACATAGACGAGACAATCACGATTCTATAAAAACTAAGGAATTCCATTTCTAGCATTAATCTCTTGCAATATCTTGCTCAATATATTAATATCAACCTCCCTTCATACACTTTACTCAGAAATACACAAGAAAAGCTCACAAATTACATGGATTTCACAATAGGAAGACTCAACAAATCAAGAAGATTATCATGAGAAGTAGAAACACGATTTTTTGCAAAGAAGCTCTTCACATTACTTGGATAGTATCAGAATAATACAACCAACCTCTACAAAGTAGAAGAAAATATCTTTTATACTTTTTCAAGTGTCCCTTTTCACACTTGAAATTTGGTCCTTCTACCTTCTAGTCTAAAAACATGCTACTAAGGAGCTTCCAAACATTCTAAGAAAAATACATATGCATCTACTATACATGAGGAAGACTCTTCCTCAATTTTACATCATTTGGATAAATATAACTACAAAAAAATGTAAAATTACAAATAATTTCCTTTAAAAAAATGCTTCTTCCAACAGTATTGCATATGTTAGTCAACTTTTTCCTAAAGCTATCTTGAAATGATTACATGAACAAATAGAATATCTTCAGTTCTGAAATATGCTCATGATAAAAACAAATATACTCCTGTGTTTTTCTATTGACTACTAGTATTCATATGTAGTGATTGGTAGATAAGGGTATTTGTCCTTTTTGTGCCTACCATATGTATCTATGCAAACAATTCATGTCCATGTTTCCGCACTGAGTAATTATACACATGATTTTGTAAATATATTCCGAATAAAAAAGAATTTTGAACATCTCAAAGTGTTGCAAACTTACATAGAAGCAAACTATGTAATGAATTAACTAGCTGATGGAAATACAAACAAGAAAAAAAAAATAAAACCATTAGACACCATAATGAGATTCTTTTCATTTATGAAAGATAACTAAATGTGTCTAAATGGTAGGAGAAAGGTTTGTCCATGTGCATGTGAAGGCACAAGGGTATTATTTGCAAGGGTACATATATGGTATAGCCCATTCTTTAGATAAGTATGTATGTATGTATGCATGCATGTATGTATGTATGTATGTGTGTGTATGTATGTATGTATGTATGTATGCATGTATGTATATGCATGTATGTATGTATGTATGTATGTATGTATGTATGTATGTATGTATGTATGTATGTATGTATGTATGTATGTATGTATGTATGTATGTATGTATGTACGTATGTATGTATGTATGTATGTATGTATGTATGTATGTATGTGTTGGGTGTGTTAAAAGTCAAGCTTCAAGCTAAAAATTCGTGGGGAATCTTTTATGGACATGTGGAGCAATCAAAGGAAGCCAAAAGCCACGAGATTCCATCAAGAAAAGTCACTCAACCACTCCCCAAGTCATCTCAACTAATTCCTCCAAGTTAGGAGGCTGATTTGGAAAGGTAGTTCCTAGATTTTAGGGGCACACCTCTCACTATAAAAGGAGCATGTATCCCGACTTCTTTTGGGCCATCTTCTTGGAGTTTTAGCTCATGTAAAGTGAGCACTAAGTGCTGGAGAAGCAAGCCCCTTGCTTAAGCAACCCCCTTGCTTGCTTGTTTGTTTTCTTTTAGTAGGCATATCTATGTGTGTGTGCAAGCAGTGTTGCAACTCTCTACCCCTGAGTTGTTAGCATTGGTTCTCCCTCATATGGTATCCATTTGATGTAATTCTTGTCTCATTGGATAGCTATAAGAGTCTATTTTATGCTTACCAATTCTCTGGAGCATTCTCTGAGTAAGCTGGGAGCAACATTCATTTTAGTGAAGTTGTGTGATTGATATCTCTCTCTTTGTGTAGGCTCTGTTGGAAATATTTTGCTCTCTGTTGTAAGGACTGGTTCTCCTTCTCTATGTATCCATTTGCTATGATTTTGGTGTCATTGGGTAGCTATTAGAGTGCTCTAAAGTTGACTCAAGTTTGAGATTCATTCTCTGTATAATCTCTGAGAAAAGTTTGCTGGAGTGAAGTGAGGTCTCTGCTTGACTAGCAGTTGTGAGCATTCAACTAGCTCATGTTGTAGACATTGTTTCTCTTTGTGTAAGCATCCATTTCAAGTGAAATTTGTTTTGTTGGAAAGCCCTTGGTGTCTACTACAGGTCTACAAAAGCTCACTGGAGTTCTCTACATAAGCTCTGAGTAAGAGCATTTTTGGCGTGCAGAGTTCAAAGAAGGATACATGTGGAGGTCATTCGCGCTTCATCGTTGCTTAGGGGTTGAGATACTTCCCCCATCAGTGGTATCAGAGCATTTGGGCATCTTGGAGGTATCACATACAAGCAAGAAGACCTCTTGGAGTTGGTGGTTGAAGAGTTGCATCAACAAAAGCTTCTTGGAGGTAGCTCACATCAAGGGGGAGCTATTCTACTCAAATTTGCAAGAGCACAAGGTGTCCATCTAAGAAAAGCTTTGGATTGAGGTAACCTCAGAGCCTCATTTTCATTTTACACACATTGGAGCATTAGCCAAGGGCTAGGTCAAGTATCAAAGACTAGATATGGGAGACTTCAACACTCAAATTGAAAAGCTAGACAAAGGTAACTATCAACCATGGAGATTTAGGGTCTCCAACTATCTTATGGGCAAGGGCCTTTGGGGGTTGATTAGTGGAAGTGAACCAAGACCTAGGTTGGATGAGAATCCAACCAATGACCAGAGAAGGGCCTTTAGGGAATGGAATGAAAGAGACAAGAGGGTTATCTTTCTTCTTTCCCAACACATTAGCAATAGCATGATCGGCCATATCCAAGACCTGGATTCAAGCATGAAGGTATGGGAGACACTTGAAAGGCTTTATTCAACAAGCACCAAAGCAAGGAAGATCCAACTCAAGAATGAGCTCAACAACCTTAGGAAGAGCTCAGGGAGTAGCATAAATGACTACATACTTAAGGTCAAGGAGTTATCAGATGCATTGGGATCCATTGGAAGCCACGTAGACGATGACGATCTTGTGGCTTATACTCTCAATGGTTTGAGAGATGATGAGAAGTGGAAACCCTTTACCACTTCAGTTTATGTAAGGCATAATCTTCCCGATTTTGAGCAATGCTTCTTGGTTTACTAATCTACATGTTCCCAAAGGTAAAGGACATGTAGAAACAGGTAATGATACAGCCCATGAGATCTCCCATGTTGGAGATGTAGCTTTGGATGACAAGGAGGAAGGAAGATGTCTCAAGGATGTCTTGCATGTACCTACCATCACAAAGAACTTGGTGTCTGTTGGGCAAATGGTTGAAAGAGGCTATCAAGTAAGGTTCAACAAAGGTGGATGCTTTGTGGAGAACCCTAAGCAAGGTTACAAGGTCATAGCAAGAGGAAAGAAGCAAGGGAGACTCTTCACTTTGGAGGTAAATTCTCATTCTACTCAACATGTCTACTTCACATATGGAAACAAGAGGATTTTGGAGTTGGACTTGTGGCACAAGAGGATAGGTCACATCAACATACAAAGAATGAAGGAAATGCAATTCAAGAGGCTGGTTGAAGGTCTTCCCAACTTCCAAGGACAAGGTATGAAGCATTTATGTGAATCTTGTCAAC
Source organism: Ceratopteris richardii (assembly GCA_020310875.1). Lineage (NCBI taxonomy): Eukaryota > Viridiplantae > Streptophyta > Polypodiopsida > Polypodiales > Pteridaceae > Ceratopteris > Ceratopteris richardii. The sequence goes on along the minus strand of CM035409.1, from coordinate 203,855,752 downwards.
TAGGGAAGCAAGCGAGACTTCCATTCAAGAAGAGTGGCTACATAAGCCAACATCCATTGGAGTTGATACATACAGATGTGTGGGGGCCAACGAAAGAGCAATCCATTGGAGGTAACAAGTACTTTGTCACTTTTATAGATGATTGCACAAGGATGGTTTGGGTTTATTTCATCAAAAATAAATCAGATGTGTTTACATGTTTCAAAGCATTCAAGGCAATGGTAGAGAAGGAAACAGGTACATATATCAAGAAGCTAAGGTCCGATGGAGGGGGAGAATATTTCTCAAATGAGTTTTCTGATTTTTTAATGGATCAAGGCATCAAGAGGCAAGTAACATGCAGGTACACACCCCAACAAAATGGAGTAGCAGAGAGAAAGAATAGATACATTGCCGAGATCGCTAGAGCAATGCTTAATGAGATGAATGTACCTAACATGTTTTGGAGTGATGCAGCAAATACCGCCGTGTATCTAATGAATAGGGCTCCTACCTCAGGGATCCATGGCTTGACACCATATCAAGCCTATTATGGTAAGAAACCTGATCTTTCCCACTTGAAGATATTTGGATGTACTTGTTATGTACATGTGCCAAGTGAATTGAGGCACAAGCTACAACCAAAGGCAGAAAAGTGTGTGTTTCTAGGATATTCAAATGATCATAAAGGTTACAGGTGCTTCAACCCAAACACAAAGGACTTGAGGATATCAAGGGATGTAGCATTTGATGAGCTACTCCCTTGGTATAAGAAGTATGATTGTATGCAGGACTATGAAGAAGAAAAGCATGGACATGATGAAGAACAAATCGACCTAGAGCTAAGCGGCCCAAGGTGTTCCATCAAAGAAGATAGTTCAAGCATGAACTCACCATGGAGGGGGAGATCTTCATCAAGCTATGAAGCACAATCAATCAACAAAGGCAAAGCAACATTGGTGGAGTTGGATGAAGAAGGTAATGAAGTTGAAGATGATGAAGGACACATGATGGAGAAAGAAGCCACGTCAAAGAAAGAGATCAAGTTCCCAAGGCAAAGGAGGTTTATTCCTCCAAAAGGTGAAGAAAGGAAGTCTTCTAGAGTTAAGTATCCAACTCAAAGGTTTACTTATGATTCATACATGGCAACACATTATGCATATATGAACAAAGTAGTAGAAGATCATGAGCCCGATTGCTATGAAGATGCAAGCAGGTACACCGAATGGAAAGAGGCAATGCAAGAAGAGATCGACGCACTTGAGGAAAATCAAACATGGACTCTAGTGCCCAAGAAGGAGAACATGAAGGTAATAGGTAATAAGTGGGTGTATAAAGTAAAGAGGAATTCAGATGGATCTATTTCTAGGTTCAAAGCAAGATTGGTGGCCAAGGGTTTTGCACAAACCTATGGAGTGGACTTTGAAGAGACATTCAGCCCCGTGGCAAAGATGAGCACCATTAGGACACTCATTGCAATGGCTGCTAGCAAAGGATGGAAGCTCTTCCAATTGGATATCAAGAATGCCTTTCTCAATGGAGACTTGGAAGAAGAGGTATACATGGAGCAACCACTAGGTTTTGTTCATAAAGAGTTTCCACATCATGTTTGTAGGTTGAAGAAGGCACTTTATGGCCTAAAGCAAGCTCCAAGGGCTTGGAACCAAAGATTGGTGGACTATTTGATCAAATGTGGTTACAATCAATGCAAGGCGGATCCATCTCTCTTCATCAAACAAAGAGGAGAACTTGTGGTCTACATGTGTGTGTATGTAGATGATCTTATCATTAAAGGTAATGATACAAAGGGCATTGAGGAGATCAAGGCAAAGCTTGGAAAGGAGTTTAGGATCTCTGATCTTGGAGATCTTAGGTATTTTCTTGGCATTGAAGTTGTATACAAAGAAGAAGGTATTATGCTCATACAAAGGAAGTATATTCTAGACCTACTTGAGAGGTTTGGGATGCTACATTGCAAGCCTATTTCAAATCCCATGGAAGTTAATGTAAAGCTAAGCTCCATTGATGGAGAGCCATTAGAGGATGTAACTTTGTATCGATCTATTGTAGGCTCTTTCAATTATGCCACAATAACCAGGCCCGACATAGCATATGGAGTTGGAGTGTTATCACAATTTATGCATAGTCCAAGGACTACACACTTGCAAGCTGCAAGAAGAATGTTGCGATATCTCAAAGCCACTATAAATGAAGGATTGTTCTACTCATTTGATGATGATATGCAGGTCAAAGCTTATTCCGATGCCGATTGGGCCGGTTCGAAGGAAGATAGAAGGAGTACAAGTGGTTACCTAGTCATGCTAGGTAGCAAGATCATCTCATGGATTTCAAAGAAGTAACCCACGGTGGCATTATCTTCCACCGAGGCTGAGTATAGAGCTTTGGCTCAAGTCACATGTGAGCTAATGTGGATTAAGAAGTTATTTATGGAGCTTAATTTGCAGGTTGACACATATCCAATTTTTTGTGACAACATGAGTAGCATTCATTTAGCATCGAACCCTGTCTATCATGCAAGAACCAAGCATATTGAAGTGCACTATCACTTCATAAGGGAAAAGGTGATATCCAAGGAAGTTTCAGTACATCATATTGGTACCAAGGACCAAGTTGCGGACATGTTTACAAGGGCTTTGGATGGGATGAAGATTTCAAAATTCAAGCAATGCATCAACATGAAGGAGCTTGGATGAGGATGAAGAATTGAAGCTTGAGGGGGAGTGTTAAAAGTCAAGCTTCAAGCTAAAAATTCGTGGGGAATCTTTTATGGACATGTGGAGCAATCAAAGGAAGCCAAAAGCCACGAGATTCCATCAAGAAAAGTCACTCAACCACTCCCCAAGTCATCTCAACTAATTCCTCCAAGTTAGGAGGCTGATTTGGAAAGGTAGTTCCTAGATTTTAGGGGCACACCTCTCACTATAAAAGGAGCATGTATCCCGACTTCTTTTGGGCCATCTTCTTGGAGTTTTAGCTCATGTAAAGTGAGCACTAAGTGCTGGAGTTGTGATAAGCAAGCCCCTTGCTTAAGCAACCCCCTTGCTTGCTTGTTTGTTTTCTTTTAGTAGGTATATCTATGTGTGTGCGCAGGCAGTGTTGCAACTCTCTACCCCTGAGTTGTTAGCATTGGTTCTCCCTCATATGGTATCCATTTGATGTAATTCTTGTCTCATTGGATAGCTATAAGAGTCTATTTTATGCTTACCGATTCTCTGGAGCATTCTCTGAGTAAGCTGGGAGCAACATTCATTTTAGTGAAGTTGTGTGATTGATATCTCTCTCTTTGTGTAGGCTCTGTTGGAAATATTTTGCTCTCTATTGTAAGGGCTGGTTCTCCTTCTCTATGTATCCATTTGCTATGATTTTGGTGTCATTGGGTAGCTATTAGAGTGCTCTAAAGTTGACTCAAGTTAGAGATTCATTCTCTGTATAATCTCTGAGAAAAGTTTGCTGGAGTGAAGTGAGGTCTCTGCTTGACTAGCAGTTGTGAGCATTCAACTAGCTCATGTTGTAGACATTGTTTCTCTTTGTGTAAGCATCCATTTCAAGTGAAATTTGTTTTGTTGGAAAGCCCTTGGTGTCTACTACAGGTCTACAAAAGCTCACTGGAGTTCTCTGCATAAGCTCTGAGTAAGAGCATTTTTGGTGTGCAGAGGTCAAAGAAGGATACTTGTGGAGGTCATTCGCGCTTCATCGTTGCTTAGGGGTTGAGATACTTCCCCCATCAGGGTGTGTGTAGAAGTTCGAGAGACACACAAGAAGCACACACAAGTAGCACAAATGCATCAAGACATACGGAGAAGATGATGGTTGGAATAGCTCTCTCTATTGACGAGAACTCAACTTAAGTAAGAGTTGAATAATATCCCTAAGTACAAAGTACCACCACATGTGAGTGAATCATGTATGTGGTAACATGGGGAAAAAACCTCTAGCCATCACCAGAGTAAAAATTGCCCATGTATAGGGAAAAGGTTCACATCAAAGCTACTCGAGGAACACATAAGTGTAACAAACCCCCTTGGAGCGAATGATGTGAACACGTACAGGGAGTAACATATACACTCCAATGTAGCTGTGAAAACTGCCTTGTACTCAACTTCACAACTCGATGTCGCCAGTGTAGGTTGCTTCTTACTCAACCAAGATATGCATGAGTGTCCAAGGAAAAAGCAATACCACTAGTGGACACGCGAGTATCATAACAACCAGCCCAATCACTATTTGTAAAAGCATGCAAGCATGGCTGAATATCTCTGCCATAAAAGAAACCTAAGCTCAAAGTGCCTTGGAGATATCTAAACACATGTTTCACCACTTGCCAATGCTTAACGCCAGGGCTATGCATGAATCAACTCAACTAGGACACTGCATACTGTATATCCGGCTTTGTGTTGCATGCATATATAAGACATCCCACAGCTTGCTGATAAAGGGAAGTGTCAAATGCATCACTGGAATCCTCAACTGAGAACTTTAATCCTGTCTCAACTAGAGTGGAAACTGGCTTGCAATCCTCAAAGTCAAAACGCTAAAATAGTTTTTCAACATACTTTGCTTGATGCATAACAATTCCCCCCTCAACGGATACAAACTGGATACCAAGATAGTAGCTCAAAAGACCAAGATAAGTGACATCAAAAGTATGCTGAAAATCAGCCATAACAATGTCAAGTTTTGCATCATATGAATCAATCAAGAGTATGTCATCAACATAAAGAACACGCACTATAAGATCAACCCCATTTTTGCGTACATAGAATGTGCTTTCAATCGGACTAAAGCCAAGAGCAATCAAGTGCTTATGGATTTTGTCATACCATGCACGTGGAGCTTGCTTGAGACCATACAAGGCTTTATGCAAGCAACAAATGATATGCTCTTTCCCTTTCATAGCAAATCCAGGAGGTTGCTTCATATAAACCTCTTCTTACAAATCACCATTCAAGAAGGCTGTTTTTATGTCCAACCGATGCACTTTCCAACCTCGATGGGTAGCCAATGCAACCACGGTACGAATGGTAGTCATGTGTGAAGTAGGTGCAAAAGTTTCCTCATAGTCAATGCCATATTGTTGCGCATATCCTTTGGCAACCAATCTAGCTTTGTAGTGATCAATGCTACCATCATATTTTCTCTTAATCTTGTAAACCCACTTTGTACCAATGGCATTCTTTTCTTTTGGCAATTCACATAACTCCCAATTACCATTCCTATGTATGGAATCCATTTCTGATTGCATAGCACTCATCCATTGTGGATCTTCACATGCATCTTCAAAAGAAAGTGGCTCTTCATTACATGTTGTGGCAATAAGAGAATAATCCACAAAATTACTTGATGCATGGTGAGAGCTTGATCTTGTTCTACCAAGTAAAGGTGCACTCAATTTGCTATCCTGCAAAGTTTGTTTCAGCCACTTTGGCATAGTTTGTGCACTCTTGATATACATGTGTTCATTATGTAAAACATCTTCAATATGTACATCATGTGTGGGCTGAATTTCATGCTCATTTTCAGCCATATTTTGACACAAATGCTCAGCCATATGTGGTGGGAAATTTCCAACAATTTTGATCATTTTTGGCTGAAAAATTTCAGCCATGTTTGGCTGGGAATTCTCTGCATTCTCAACACTATTTTTCTGGAATTTTTTAGCCCTTTGAGCCTCAGGTGCCTGCTCTACATGGCCATAGTCGAGCGCACCGTTTTGGAACAAAGGCATGAGTGTATCGAACACATCTTGTGAGCTAACTGTTGGCCATTTTTGCATTGAAGTAGAGGGAAAACTAAATTTTCCGCAAATACCACATCTCAACTCACAATAATTGTGTTCGTCAATGGATGGTACAAACGATATCCCTTACTTTCAGCACTATAACCAACAAATATACAATTCTTTGTCTTGTCATCAAGTTTGTGACGTTGTGATGGCACAAGAGCATATGCCAAAGAACCAAACACACACATATGACTAACCATAGGCTTATGACCATTCCAAGCTTCATAAGGAGTGTGGACTCTCAATGCTTTTGTAGCGCAGTGATTCAACACATAGTTTGCACACATGACCCCTTCCATCCAAAACTTATAGAAGATGCTTTCCTTTAACCATACATCGTGCCATTTCAAGAAGTGTTCTATTTTTACGCTCGGCAACACCATTTTGTTGAGGTGTATATGGCACCGTACATTGGTGTGAAATACCTCTTTCACAAAGAAAAGCATTAAACTCATGTGACATGTATTCACCACCACAATCCATGTGTAGAGTCAAAAGCTTTTGTGAAGAAAAATTTTCAGCCATAGCTAAAAATGCTTTGAAGCAAGAAAATACATCATTCTTTTCTTTCATAGGATATACCCATGTATGGGGAGTAGCATCATTAATGAAGGTAAAAAAATATACATGCTTCCCAAAAGATGGAGCCTTGACGGGACCACATACATCACTATGAACAAGCTTCAATTTTCTTATAGTGTGTGTATGACTATCTTTTGGAAAAGAAGCATGGTGCATTTTTCCAAGAATGCAACCTTCACATGCATGCTTTTCAATGGACTCAAGTGTAGGCAAACCAATAACCATGTCCTTCTTTTGCAGTAAAGCAAGCTATTGAAGTTCAAGTGGCCAAAACGAGCATGCCAAAGCTCCATTTAAGCCATGGAAGAAGTATGAGCAACCAAGGCATTTGAGCCAGCCCTCTTGTATGTATCCATGCGATACAAACCATTACATAATGTACCAAACATCACGATAACATCACCATTGCTGAAATCATAAACCATACAGTTATCATCAACAAAGTGTACATGAAGTCAAGCTTTGCCAATCAACAAAACTAAAATTAAGTTCTTCTTGATACCGGGCACATACAATGCATTTTTCAAGAGAATCACACCTCCATTTGCAGTCGTAAGCTCAATTTCTCCTACTCCAATGATAGGATAAGAGGCATTGTTTGCACACACCACATGTCCTCCTTTGGATGCATCTTTCAAAGAGACAAAAAATCTTTTGCATGATGTTATGTGCTTTGAAGCACCACTATCAAAGAACCAATCCGAATTAGCCTCACTTACAACCATTCATTTAGAATGCAAAGAAGCATCATAATGACATGTAACAACACATGCTCAAAAATCCTGAGCCATGTTAGCTTCATCATTCTTTACATTTGCTGAATTTTCAGCAATAGGCATGTCGGATTCCTTCTTCTTTTCATTGTGCTTAGCAAGCTTTCTACACTCATCAATAGTATGACCAGCCTTCCGGCAATATTTGCATCGCTTCTTCTTTTTCAAATCACCGTCATTAGAGGAATGAATGGAAGAGGAAGGTTGAGGCTTTGGTTTTGATGAACCCAAAGCCTGAACCATACTTGCTTTTCCCCTTTTGTAAGATAGCAAGTGCTTGTGTTCCCTCAATAAAACCACTCCTATTCACTCTAGATTGCTCTTCTTGTAAAAGAAGAGACACAACCTCATCAAATGAATACATATTAGGATTTCCTTTTGCAACCACACGGAGTGTAGTAGCAAAGCTTTGAATATATTCCGGTAATCCTTTCAACAATGTAGAAATGAGTGATGCATCCAGAATAATCTCATCTATGTTTGCCAATTGCTCTTTCAAGTCCTTGATGCGTGTCACATACACATCCACCGACTCATTTTCAGCCATACATACATCCTCAAGTTGCTTCCTCAAGTATGCAACACGTGCTTCATTATGCACGGCATACAAAGAAGCAAGAGTGTCCCATGCTTATCTCGATGTAGAACATGACCGAATGTGTGGAACTATATGCCGCTTCACTAAAAGTGCAATCAAAGCATGAGCTTGAGCATCTTTTCCATCCCATCTAAGCTGCTCTTGTGTAGGTGGAGAGGGAGAAACCACTATACTCGAAGAAGAAGCTCCATTTGTGATAGTAGACTATAAAGTAGAAGAACCTGCAGGTCTTCGATCTACATCTGCCACTATGTTCCAAAGTTGTTTTGCAACAAGAACATGCTTCATCATGTAAGACCACATCGGATAGTTGGTCCCATCAAGCTTATCTTCAGCTTGAAGCATGCCAAACAAGTCATTGCTTCCCGCCATTTCAAAAAACAACAAGAATGTGATAAAATCTTCGCTTTGATGAAAGCTCAAATGAGTGCTGAAATTTCAGCTCACAAACTCACTCTGATGGCGATTCTGACTGCACGAATGGCTTCAAAATGGGTGTAAAACCCCAACGCTTCTGGTGGAAATTTTCTTGGCTGCTAAAATTCACTCTTCTATGCTCCAAAGTCGATTTGCACTGTTAAAAGTGATGCACGTGCCGCGACGCGAAAAACCAAAACATGAGAAGGAGCTGAACCTGCTCTAATGCCACTGTTGGGTGTTTGTGTAGAAGTGCGAGAGACACACATGAAGCACACACAAGGATCATAAACGTAGCAAGACACACGGAGAAGACGATGGCTAGAATAGCTCTCTCTATTGACGATGAACTCAACTGAAGTAAGAGCTGAATAATATCCCTAAGTACAAAGTACCACCACATATGAGTGAATCATGTATGTGATAACACGGGGAAAAAACCTCTAGCCAGCACTAAAGTAAAAAGTGCCCATGTATAGGGAAAAGGTTCACATCAAAGCTAATCGAGGAACAGTATGTATGTATGTATGTATGCATGCATGCATGCATGTATGTATGTATGTATGTATGTATGTATGTATGTATGTATGTATGTATGTATGTATGTATGTATGTATGTATGTATGTATGTATGTATGTATGTATGTATGTATGTATGTATGTATGTATGTATGTATGCATGCATGTATGCATGCATGTATGCATGCATGTATGTGTGTATGTATGCATGTGTGTGTGTGTATTTACATATGCAACAAAGTAAGTGTGTGTTGGGAGGGGGGGGTATTAGTTACGCAAAGGAAGCACTTGTGTCTAAATGTGCAACCATTTGAAGTGGTTTTTGTTTGTCTATAGTTGAAAAGCATTTATATATAAGATAAATGTGTATGTATGTTTGTATGCACCTACTCTCTTCCCGATCAATGGGCCACATGTTGGAGGGTTATCCACCATGTAGACCAGCCCCCAACCATTTGAAAGACTAGGTACCCAAAAAAGGGTAAAAGAAAACCACACTCAAATAAAGTATCAAATTCACAAGAGTTAGTATGATGGTAAATCATCATAAAACATAAGTGTCTAAAAGGTTCCTAAGACAGAAAGGGTGACGAGTCACACACTAATCAAGTGATCAAACCAATACTTTTAAAATACTTAAAATACCATCATACCTTAACATACCCATTAAGAATCTAAAAAATAATAGTTGTGCATCATATTCAAAAATCCAAAGAAAATTTGCAATTCATAGATTGTTCATAAATAGAATTTAATAAGGGCAAAAATATATCAAATACATTCTAATGAATTTTCAAGGCTTGTAAGTCCCGCGTTAAGTGTTCAAAAGTTGATTCGAGCTCCTAGACCTGTCAAAATGGAGAGCACCGCTTTAACGTACCTGCCAACCAACCCAAACAATAACGTTAGTAAGAAAAAAACATACCAAGAGGGGTGATAGCTACGAGAACCCGATCAGATCTTGACACATCTATTAAGCTCGAATGGACGTGCCAAAAAGAGAAACCCAATTTTGTGTTGAAATGACTTTTTGCGTTTGTCAATGCAAACACCTTTAGTGCTTTTATGCTTCTAAACGATGGTCCATTTATTCATCTCAACTATGCTTACAATCTATATTTGTGTTCATATCATATATTAGCACATAAGAGCTATTACCAAGGCAAAGAAATGAAAATGTGGAGAGATCAACTGCTTAGACATCCTTTAACTCCTCATTAGCTGATATTATAATATTATGTTTTAATATTATGTTTCATATTATTGAGTGTAATGGTCTAAGTATGTTATAAGTCTATTGATTTAAGAGTACACATATTCTTAATGTAGGCAATTGCTATAGTTTGGAATACTTAGTATCGGTAAAATTTTCTAGGCCTAATATTTCACATAACCACAATCATCTTACATATTTTAAAATATTAAATAACTCTATTTTACCACAAGTTCTCATCACAATTATCTAGCTATAGTATTATATGTATCCTTAACAATAGTTGGTTTTACACCCTAGTAAACTACATATAATTTAGAAGTTTTCTAATAGCACATACATTACCAAAAGCCGTTAACACCATATGTGAAAAAACAAAAATTAAAAACCATGTGCGATATGTACTAGAGAGAAAAAAGTGAGTCTTGCATGGGTCTTGTAAGGATCCCTAATCTTCAGGGATTAAAAAGCCTAATCCTTGAGTTTAAGGAGGTACAAGAAACCACTAGTGGTATTGTGAAATAAAATAATACTAGATGAAATTTCGAATTTGATGTGTCATTGATGAGCATTCGTAGCCTTTGGATTGTTTGAATCAATGGCTTACGTTCAATCTCGTTGGAGGCTAGAGAGAGAAGACATGAGAAATCATAGGAAATTCAGGCGCTCATTCTCTCAAGGAATTCAAATTTGGTCGTTGGATTCGCTAGGCCATCCAATGGCTCA
>CM035409.1:203792642-203835142 GCA_020310875.1 Ceratopteris richardii | reverse complement strand
CATCAGTATTTGTACACATCATTGGGTCCTTGATGAGATACCTGTTCTTGTCTCAGTATTACTATGATGCACAATATGGACCGTCAATCTCCCAATCGTAGTGACTCCTCTTTACACTGACTTGTCTCACAAAATGAAACAAGAAGTATCCTCTTACGTTCCTGCTTGTGCCTTACAAAAGCCCATCCCAATGCAGGACGTTTCTAAGTGCATTATAATCAAAGTACACATTACTGACCAGACACCAAAAAGACAAGGAAAGCATATTATGTTGAAGCCTGAGAGCACTTGATGCATTAGAAAGTATGCGTGACAACTGGCATTTCATACCACCAGACTAAATCCTCCTCATGTGCTGTAAGCACTAATCATTCCCTGGAGACGAGGATTTTTTTCCCACAAACTTTATCCATAAATAAGTCATAAACGATTTCTATTTATAGAACTCAATATCATTAATGGATTTCATACTCTTTCACGTCTAACCCCTTGCATTTGCAAAGAGTTAGGGAGACATGTTCACTTGCCATCCATGTGCACAGAAGGTATAATATGACCTTTAGTCCAACACATGAATTGTGTCAATGGCTTCTAAACTAACACTTGGATCGACACCATACAGTGTAAATCTCTCCAATACAGGTTCGTTTTCTAGTTAACATGCTTGAAATACACAAACTTTTTGTAGTATGCCTTCATTGAGTCACTTTCTTAAGAGCTCAAATGGCTACAAACATTATTACAGAATCCAAATCCGGCATGTGAAAAATGAAGAAAGCCTGTCATATGTAGCATATATACCAAAATATATGCATCAAACGGATGTAACACTTATGGACTACTAGTAGCCATCCATGAAATGAAAACCACTTCCACTCTACATTACGTAAACAAAAAAACCACGATACTATCTATAATTTATATTATCACATGGAAAAGATACAACAGGCTCTCAACTTGACTCATTTCACAAGTTATAAGCATGTTGTCCTCACCAGTTACAACTACACTTACTTGACCATTCGTCAAACAACAATGCTAAAGAATCTTTTTCAGCAATTAATCAGCATGTAATACGAAATAGTAAAATGAGGTCATGTGTTTTTCTAGCACTCATCAAATAGAGATGCTAAAAATGTTCTCTCTGTAATTAATCATCATGAAATTCGAAACAATCAAATCAGATCATGTGTTATTTCAGCATGTTCTTCAGTATGATCCTTTCACATACAGGGTCCCATGTCAGTGCATTTGTCTGCACATATGTGGAATGAATTTTTATTGCAGCACTCTCATCAAGAAAATATCATAGATATTTTCTGAAAAACACATCCTTGATGTATTTCATCATTAGAGCACCTGAAATATATGTTCGACTTTCATCTGTACATTCCCCTCTGAGAACAACTGTTCGTAAGAATGTAACTCTTCAGGGCACTCATCCTGTTGTTGAGCAGCATAAACTGTCAACTTCAATTCACAGTGAAATATGATATCAAGACAATAACATATTGAAATCAGCCTTTACATAGCAGAGAAGAGTTGTATTCCCAAGTGCTCAAAGAAAAAAATTAAGGCACCAGGACCTGAGGTCTGAATAGTGTACAACAAACTTCCTGTAATGTACATGACCAGAACTATCCACGTATACACACTATCAAAATATGTCCCCACATGAACAAGAATTGTCCTTGAAATGGTGGACACAAGAGCTGTCACGAAGAATGATCTCTCGTCTCTCAACCTTTGTGATTAATTTGCTTGTACTATGGCATTCAAAACACATCCTTAAGTTCTTGCTGACTCTCAGGGTAGTCCCTTCTGGAGTGTTAAGAAGCCCAAATGCTATAGCAAGCTTCTCAGCATGTACACACAATGATGCTTCTTTTTGTTCATCGGTATCATGCTTTGATTCCAAATCCAGATGTGGCAAATGCCCACTTTTTTTAATCCTGGAACTTAAATCATCAAGTAGTAATCTCATCTCTACACTAGGTTCATCACCCACCACAAAATCATAAACCTTGTGATCTACTTCTATTGATGCAACTGCTGGCAACTTCTTTATATTCAGATATTTCCTTAGCCCTTCTATTGTATCCATATCGTTCCACTTTTCTGCACCTGCATAGATATCCTCCATAAGAACATACCATGCAGAATCCTCTAAATTCATCTGTACTAGTTGTTCAAAGCACCTTGCACCAAGTTCTGGTTCTTGATAGACCTTACAGGCATTGAGAAGTGAAGACCAAATCTCTTCAGACTTGCAACTGAGCATCTCTACAAACCTCTCAGCTTCATACAAGTGCCCTGCCCGTGACATAAGATTAGCCATAGAATTGTAATGCTCAGGGGTTGGCAAAATATTAAAAACTTCCTTCATCTTCTTGAAGTAATGTTTGCCTTCAGCGAGTAAGCAGGAGTGGAAGCATGCAGTGAGAAGACATGTGAATACTATAGCATCTGGAGACACACCGTGCGCAAGCATGTCTTCAAAGTACCGTACAGCAATGTCCCCCTGGTGATTTATGCCAGCAAGTTTCACCATCAAGCTCCAGGCTGAGGCATCACGAATAGAAAGCTTCTCGAACTCGACCTGCGCATGTACAAATGAGCCACATGCAGCATACATTGTGATCAAACCCTTGATAACAGGAGGATCGTTGATGTAAATCCCTGTGCTAACTATCTCTGCATGTACTTCTCTGCCAACATTTACTGAACCTATACTGCTGCATGCACGTAGCACACAAGAAAATGTTGCACCATCTGGCTCTAACCCTTCGTAGTTAACCTGATGAAAACAATCCAGCACCTTCTGATTAAGACCATTGGCAGTGTATCCTGCAATTAGTGCATTCCATGATACAATAGTTTTATTTAAAACCCTGTCAAAGATCTCATTTGCTGCAGAAAAGTGCCCACATTTTGAGTACATCCCTACAAGAGTATTACTTACTGATTCATCCATTTCAAACTCACTACCAGTAATAAGTTGGTGTACGGCAACACCTTTCTCGATTGCTTCGGGTGTGCTGCATGCCTTAAAGATGGAGCAATAAGTAGCTGCATTGGCAGGATCACCTGATTGACTCATTCTTTCATAACATTCAACTGCCTCTTTCCATAATCCATGTTCGGTGTAACCAGAAATAAGTGCATTTGATGAAACAGTGTCTCGGACAAGTAGCCTATCAAAAATATGCTGAGCCTCTTCAAGTGAGCCACATTTGGCATACATGCTGATCAAGCTGTTACCAACAGAAGGATCTGATTCGTAAAGCCCCTTGCTCTCTATCTCCATATGCAGTTTCCGACCTCTATCAACTGCCCTGATTGCCCCACATGCTTTCAATGCACACACAAATGTGGCTTCTGTTGGGACGATGCCTTCACGTCGCATGTCATCAAAGAAATCAAGTGCATCATGGCCATGCCCATGTTCTGCAAAGCCGGCAATCAATGTAGTCCACACAACCACATCCCTACCTAACAATTTATCAAAAGTCTTGCGGGCTTCTGACAACAAGCCACACTTTGCATATAGCTGAACCAAAGCACTACCTACATAGAGATTAGATTCATAGCCATCTTGCCTGATGGCTTGGTGTAACTCTTGGCCCTTATTTGTGTCATTCACAGCTAAACACGCTTTTAGAACACATGCATAAGTATATGCGTTGGGGACAATACCTTCTTGTTTCATCTGTTCAAAGACATTTAAAGCTTCTTGGCCATGTCCCTGTTCAGTGTAACTAGAAATCAGCACAGTCCAGGCAGCAATATCCTTTACGGGCAGCTTATGAAGCACTTCCAATGCCTCCATGAAATAACCACGTTTGGCATATAAGGCAACTAAATTGGAACCTATTGATAACGATGTCTCATAACCCTTCTTTATGATCTCGGCATGAAAATGTTGGCCCATCTCTAAATCTCCCATTCCAATGCAAGCTTTGAGCATTACCATGAGCGTGTAAGGACTGGAGCACACATCATTTTCTTGCATCTGAGAATAAATATCCACTGCGTACTTGATTAGACCGCATTGCAAATACCCGTGAATTAGAGATGTCCATGAATGCTCATTAGGATCTTGCAACTTACAAAAAGCCCTGTGGCCATCGAGGACACTACCACAGTCGACGAACATGGGCACAACGTGGTTAGCGAGGCTTCCGTGACTTTCAAGCCCATGGCTGCAGATGGACAAATGTGTAAGGCGTGCAGAAAGCAAACACTTGGATGATCTGCACGTCAGCAATGATTGCACGAGATCCTCAAGAGACGGCAAGGAAGGACATGGTTCAGAGGATTGGAGTTTCCAAGTGGTTCTTGCTATCTGAACGTCCAAGCAATCCCCAAGTGCACGCGATTGTGTATCCTGTTCCATCGGGTCCTTGAGAGGAAGAAGGGAACGCCCAAGTACCTCCATTGAGGCACGCGTGAAGGTCGCATACAGGTTACTGCAATAAGGGACTCCTTCAAAGCCCACGCCCAATGCGGACGAAGAAACATCGAAGCACTTCACGCAGAGTTGCTGCAGAGACGTACAGTTGAGCCGATACCAGTGAGTGAGAGGAAAAAGCGTTCTAATCTACTGCACAACCTTGCTCGCTTGTGGCCACAAGTGCGAATAGTGCACAATGAACCATCATGGAAATAAAATGAATCACCTTCATGTCCGGAACCACAATCATGGCTGCATCATCGAAATATTAATAGTGAAGGAAAATACTAGAAATCCATTTACAGAACTATGCGATAGGTATGGAAATGAACACGAACAAAGAGTCTAGGAGCATTTGCATGATTGCATCTATTCATCTGTTCCAACACGCAGAAAACGTTCCATGGCTTCATGTACCACTTGAAACAGCTCGATGATTCACCGTAGGTACAATTGTGATTGTGCAAAAGATCATCACGCTGATTTTGTTGAACAGAAAGCAAAAGGAAAAGAGCAGTTACCGGAACGAAACAAAAACATTATCCTAACCAAAATTTCAATCTCCTCCATAATAGACTCAAGGAATCGAAACCAACTAAAAAAAGGATAAAAAGGATATTTATATAGTCAACGCCCAACCTGATATTCTGATATAGGATGTTTTAGGAAGATACCTTTGATGAAGCTACCATAGCCAGTGTGTATAAACTTCTCAACACAAAGAAAATGAGGGATTTTATCATTGGATCTCTATCATGGTACAATGACAACATGTCCAATAGAGAGCAAAAGGGACATTTTTTCATAATTCTTACTAGCACATCTTCTCAAAACTCACCGTGAGGGCGGGTAGCGCTACCTTGGCTAAGATGAAGAAGAAAACCCTCGACCAAAAATTAGTTTCAATTTTGACATGGCCCTTTCGTGATATGTCAAATTCAATTGGATCGAGTCGACTTGACTCATCCATGTTGGTATGGTGGATGGATTGAACGAAGATTCTTTCTTATAGTCTCATTTAGTTTCTTTACCAAGTTCACATTACGCATGTGTGTATAGTAAGTTCACTTATGCATTGAATCCTTGAGTTTTGGTTCATTTATGTGTGTGTATATGCGTGCATGCATCTATCTATGTACGTATGTATGCATATGTATAAAACCTAGGAAATCTGACTTCGTGCTCTTGGTATACTCTGTAGTTCTACGTATTTTGCAAGCATGTGTGGAGCATTGTGCTCATCGTCTCGAGCTCCGTTTTCTACTATGATGGTATCATTGCAAAACTCTCACAAAGGAGAATCAATTGTGGTGCATTGCTTCCTCCACCCACCTGCCCCTTGGTTTTGTGGCTTTCAAGCTTACAACTAAGGTGGCAACCAAGGCATAGACCTTGATATACCTTGTGTCATCCGAGTCATTGGCTACATGCGAGGAAGGACTTTAATGATCAAGGAAAAGAAAGTACTAGCACCTCTCTAGAGGTCACCCATTCTAGTAGTGTTCCCCCCAAGGACTGCTTAGGAGTAGGTTTTCCTACCACTAAGCCCTAGTTGCTTGGTGATTCTAGGAGTAAAGATACTTAATTTGAACATTATGTTGGAGCCTTTTAAGTGTCTTCTTGGTCTCTTTACATCCATTTTCTAAGACTTTAACTAGGTACCAAACTGGGGAAAATTAGAAGCTCATTTTGCAGTTTTGAGACAATTTCGACTACACGAGTGGAAAGATTGGTCCAAAGATCAATTTTGGAGCTAGAGATACTTGAGGTTTGTCTCCTTGGTAGTGTGCATTCAGCGTTTGGTTCTTCTTACATAATTCTTGGAAGGCTTTCAACTATGGTGGGAGTAGCCACCACAAGTTTATGTATGTTTTTTTGCCTAAGGAACGGACTTGACATACACTTGGAGGTGTTGTTGGCTATTTGGGCTATAATTTAGCTTTTCGGTGTCATTCTATTGCATATACTGAGCACATACACACTATGCATCCTTCTATGGATATCGTTTATGTACATCCATATGGTCATTGATATAGTGGTTATGTTTTTGCGTAAAGCCTTTTGACATTGATAAAGAGGT
Source organism: Ceratopteris richardii (assembly GCA_020310875.1). NCBI lineage: Eukaryota > Viridiplantae > Streptophyta > Polypodiopsida > Polypodiales > Pteridaceae > Ceratopteris > Ceratopteris richardii. Next base: position 203,828,609 of record CM035409.1, on the reverse strand, counting down.
TGGGTTTCTTAACTGGGAGACACCTAGATATCGAGATCTATTCAGTGATATAGGTGGAAGACTTACAGATCCTCGCCATAAGAGATGTATGCTAGTTGTTCATAGGTGCTCAATAAGCCTAGTTGGCTTCTTTCAGCTAAGTGGTTATGTTGTATCCAAAGGGAATTGGCTCATTACCTATTGGCTAGGAGTATTATGGGCTAACCACTTTGCCCAAAAATCCATGGTTAAGGATTAGTTACTAATCCTCTCTCTTTGGATGTGGCTCAAGCATCTTCTTCCTATCATTTCTTGAGTCTAACACTCTCTTCCCCTTCCAGAGATCATTTTCCTCAAGAATCAACCCCTAGTATCCCCTTGAATTGATATCCTCACCCTTGCATGGTCTCTTCAACCTTCTTGTTCTCAACCTTGGCCTCTTGAACTCTTTCTCTCAACCTTGGTGACTTGACCTTCTTGTTCGCAACCTTGGTGTCTTGATCCCTTGTTCTCAACATCAGTATCTTGAACCTAGTTGCCATCCATGCTAGGTATCTTGGACCCTAACCCTCAATCTACTACTTCCATTGGAAACTTCGTTCCAAGAGCTTTCCAGTGGTAGCTTACACATCTAAATTTGACCTATAGATTGGGATATACACTCAAATCTTTATTGGGCTAACTTCTCAATGTGAATGTTGATATATTTAGGTAGTGATGTGTGTGAACACTCTAGGACAGCCGGGGCACTTTTTTCCCTCTTTAGGAGGTTTTTTTCCCCGGCTTATATATATGCCTATTGCCCTAATGGGCTACCTATCTTTGTACATTCTCTAGTAATACATTCAGTATTGTGTGTTGTGCTCCAAGATTCTTCTTCTTCCTTGTGTTGTTCGCGTGCTTCTACAAACATCTAACTCCAACAATTGGTATCATAAAAGGTCATCCCTTCATCTAGGGCGCTGTAGACACTCCTCCGGTTGCAGTCTCAGAATTGCATGAATTCTGGTGAGCTCGTTTCGGCCTCCGAATGCACTATTGCAGTGCTTGTGTAGGCTATTTCGTCTTTTTGTGCCAAAGGTATATACCAGTTTCTGTTCGCCAGTATAAGCGTCTCGAAGTCTGCTACAGGTCTAGCAGAATTCGTCTCGGCAGTTGTGTTCAACTTTTTGAGATACAGTCAATTTTTTTTATCAAGGTATTTTAGTCACCGGCCATGGCTGAAAGCAGTGATGTATTCCGTATGTTGCTTGTTGAGGATAAGTTGGATGGTACCAGCTACCCGTTATGGGCTTATATGATGCGACATGTGTTGGTTGCAAAAGGATTGTGGAACATTGTGCAGGGTGTCGAAAAACATCCTATCACACCTGCAACTGTTACAACTGCAGGTACTGAAGCTGATGCAAAAGGTGTCAAAGATGATGATATTGTGCATATTCCTATTCGTGCTGCGGTTTTTGTTGCACCTACTGCAGAGCAGATTCACTGGGATGGCAGAGATGCCCAGGCACATGCATTGATAGCTTTGTCTGTCAAACGTGCCATTATTCCACACATTCGCTCTTGCAGAACAGCTAAGGATGCTTGGGATACACTTACCACATTGTACCAAGCTAGGAATGAGGCTCGTGTTGCTTACCTTCGAAAACAGTTGGAGAGTGAGCACATGAATGAAGGTGATTCTATGGATAGTTTCCTAACAAAGATCAAAGACTTGAAGGAACAGTTGATTTTTGTTGATGAGGTTATACCAGATAGCTCACTTGTGCAGACCGTTCTAAATGGTCTTCCTGATTCATATCAGAGTTTTGCTTCTACTCTTTGGATGATGATGAAAGGCAATCCAAATGCCTTATCATTTGAGGAGTTAGTCTCTGTTCTGTTGCAGGAAGATCAGTCCAGGCAGAACAGGTTCATTATGCGAGTTGCAGATCAAGCTTTCCTGGCTACTCAGAAGGGCAAAGGAAAATGGAAATCTTCAACTAGTAAGCAGAAATTTAACTCTGCATATTCGAAGAAGGAAGATAAAGATGAGAAGAAATCGGAAAAATAGAAATTGTTTTGTAAGTACTGTAAAGGGAATGACCATATCATAAAGAACTGTCCAAAACTGGCTGCTAAAGAGGCAAAGAAGAAAGAGGCTGGAATGGTTGTTGCAGAGGCCTCTACACCCAAAACAGTATGCTAATCTTGTGCAGGAAGAAGAATGGGCATTTACTACTGTCTGCAGTTTTGACCCACCTTCTCATGAGGAGTGCATGTCTGCAGTAGACTCAGATGTTTGGTATTTTGACAATGGGGCAACCAGTTTCTTCTCTTCACTCGAGTCTACCCCTACAGGAAATATTGTTACATGCGCCAACACCTCCTCTTATCCTGTTATGGGAGTTGGTAAGATCATTCTGACTACTACTGATGGTAGTTCTTTCACTCTGTCAGATGCTTTATTTGTGCTAGGGATCAAGAAGAACCTGTTATCAGTTTCTGCATTAGCCAAGATTGGCTTGGTTGTGAAATTTGTTGATGACAGGTGTACATTTCATGATCTGTCAAATGGCGATGTGATTATTGCTTCTGGCATTTTATCTCATGGGCTGTATAAACTCATAGACTATGAAAGATTTGTAAATGATTTTGCATGTGCAGTAAATGATTCTCAGGCTATGTCAGATGCAAAGCTTTGGCATGCACGCTTTGGTCACCTGAATTTTGCTAGTTTGCTACGCATGCAGAAATCTGAAATGGTGTCCTCTTTGCCCAAACTTGAGGCACCTAGAAAACATGTTTGTGAAGGCTATATTTTGGGCAAAATGCAGCGTTCATCCTTTCCAAAACATGGTTCAGTTCGAGCTACTCAGAAATTGCAGCTTGTACATAGTGATGTCTGTGGTCCTATGCAGACACCTTCTTTTGGGAATTATCTTTACTTCGTGACTTTCATCGATGATTTTTCCAAGCATGCATGGGTATATCCATTGAAGGCAAAGTCCAAAGTGTTCATGTGCTTCAAACAGTTTTTGGTTTTGGCTGAAAATCTATCAGCATGTAAAATGGGCACCCTCCATTCTGATCGAGGGGGGGCAGTATATGTCTTCTGATTTTAATACATTTCTGGCTGAACGTGGGATAAAACACCAGTGTACAATGCCATAAACACCTCAAAAAAATGGAGTTGCTAAACGAAAGAACAGGTCACTCATGGAGATGGCGAGCTTACCACATAAATTCTGGCTTGAGGTTGTCATGTGTGCAGTATATGTACTGAACATGTGTCCCACTAAAGTGTTGCAGTCTATCACTCCATATGAGGCTTGGCATGACCGCAAGCCATCTGTTGCTCATCTGCATGTTTTTGGTTGTTTGGAATATGCATTAGTGCCTGAACATCGCAGAAAATTGGATGATAAAGCAGTAAAATGTATTTTTGTTGGGTATAGTTCTAAAAGTAAAGGCTATCATCTGTATCATCCACAAACTAAACACATTCTGGTTAGCCGTGATTTTGTGGAAGATGCTATTCAGCCATTACTTTCATGTACTAAGGAGACATTTGTTAACTCCAAAGACATGTATGATACTTTGCTGCCTCTTTTTACAGGTGGACAGTCTAGTGCTAGTCCTAATGAGGCAATTTCTCAGCCTTTGCAGGTTTCATGTGATGATGCAAATAATTCCATTTTTGATGCAAATGTACATGATGCACTTATTGATGAGAGAGCTGATATTGAGCAGGCAAGAACTATGCCAAAATGGCTGGTGTAGACCTTGCGTGACAGCAAATTAGATGCACCTCTGTTATAGCGTACTCGATCAGGCTCTCATAGTGCCTCTTTTGCATCAGATTGCCATGCTATGGCTGCATCTAGTCTTTGTGATGAGAATGAGCCTGTTTCCTTTGATGAAGCACAAAATTCAGAAAATTGGATGGCTGTTATGCAATATGAATATGATGCAATAATGAAGAATGGTACTTGTTCTTTATGTGACTTGCCTCCTGGCAAGAAGGCCATTGGCACTAAGTGGGTATACAATTTGAAGCGTAAACATGATGGTACAGTTGACAGGTATAAGTCTAGGCTTGTTGCAAAGGGTTATGTGTAGGAAAGAGGCATTGATTTTTATGAGTCCTTTGCACCTACATGCCGTATGACTACTGTTCGGAGCATTTGTGCACTTGCAGCCCATCATGGTTGGAATGTACATCAGTTGGACATTAAAACTACATTTCTGAATGGTGACTTGCATGAAGAAGTGTATGTTTTTCAGCCCCATCGCTTTGTGCAGAAAGGGCATGAAAACTAGGTGTGTAGGTTAAAGAAGGCATTATATGGTTTAAAGCAAGCACCACGTGCTTGGTATGAGAAGATACATGCCTATCTGATTGCACATGGTTTTGAGAAAAGTCCAACTGAAAGCACCTTATATGTTAAGCGTGCTAATGATGTGCTTCTGATCATTGTTGACTATGTTGACGACATCTGCTCACTGGTCCTATTGAGAAGCATATTGCTGATTTTAAGGCTGATTTGCATGCCTCATTTGAGATGTCTGATTTGGGGCATTTGCATCATTATTTGGGCATTCAGTTTATGCAAGTTGATGGTGGAATGGCTTTGTGTCAAACAAAATATATTGACACATTATTGCAGTGTTTTGGCCTTGAAGACTATAAGCCTATTGCCACTCCTATGGAGACATGTTTACGATTGAGTCTTCATGATGCTGGAGATGCATTTGATGATGTCCTCTATCAGCAAGTTGTTGGATGCCTGATTTACTTATGCATTACTAGGCCAGATATTCAGTTTGCTGTCTCACAGATGAGCAAGTTTATGCATTGCCCAGGTGTCAAGCGTTGGCAGGCGGTTAACCGCATCTTTCGCTATTTGAGCGGTACTCGGCTACTTGGGTTGTTTTATCCCAAGGGGGGATCACTACCACCAGATTTGCATGCTTTTTCTGACTCAGACTGGGCTGGTTGCTATGACACTCATGTGTCCACTAGTGGCTTTTGCTTCATGCTTGGTAGCTCATGTATATCTTGGTTGAGCAAGAAGCAGCCTACTGTGGCCACTTCCAGTTGTGAGGCTGCATATAGGGAAGCTTTCACAGCTACTGTTGAGTGTGTGTGGCTCAAACACCTTATGGCTTATTTGGGTGTTGGTCAGTCTTTTGCCACCACCATCTTCACTGATAGTCAGAGCGCATTGGCAGTTGCAAGGAACCATGTGTTCCATGCTCGCACTAAGGACATTGAGGTGCATTATCATTATGTCAGGGAGAGGTTCTCTGCTGGTGAGATTAGCTTGGCATATGTGCCCACGCAGGAGAACATTGCAGACCTTTTCACAAAGGCTCTGCCCAGGGAGAAGTTTGAAGCTTTCTACAAAGCTTTGGGCTTACTTCCTTTTGTGGAGTGATTTCCACATAGCTTGGCACTTCCTTATACATGAGTGCTAGTTACTTGTTCACCGCATCACTCCCAGGGGGGATTTGTTGATATATTTAGGTAGTGATGTGCTACTTATCTTTGTACACTCTAGTAATACATTCAGTATTGTGTGTTGTGCTCCAAGCTTCTTCTTCTTCCTTGTGTTGTTCGCATGCTTCCGCAGACGTCTAACTCCAACAGTGACGTGTGCTACTTTTTTGTACCATTTCAGATGCAAAGTGCCCAAGCTCCTTTTCTACACGCCATTGGGTGCCAATGAGCCTTTTGGAATCTACCCACCTTGCCTAATCCTACTTCCTAAGCTCTAATACCAATTAAATCATGACCTACTGGTTATGAGTATGATGGACTAATCACTTGCCCCAAAAGTCATGGTTGAGGATTACTTCCTAATCTTCTCTCTTAGGGTGAGGTTCAACCATCTCGTATTTATCATTTCTTGATTCTAGAATATTATATGTAGTGGATTCAGTGATTCATCACAATTCTCAATTTTATGAGTTTTTTTTTCATTGGTCATATGCTCATTTTGGAGAGGAGAATCTAGGGAAAAAGAAAATCATATTTTAGTTTTTCAACTATACAACGGTTGTCTTTTCTATTTGACACACTTATTGATGTGAGCACATACATTCTCACATAATCTCTTTGATTGGTCATTATTGTTCATTGATCCATTTCCTGGGGAGACTCTATCAAAATTCTCCTTGAATTTGACATTTGGTCATCTTTTTTTAGCCTTAATGATATTTGGACTATTCTAGTTCCATTATCGTTCTAGTCAATTCTTTATCATCATGGCATTAGAGGTCTTAGATACATATGGTGGATCAGGGTCTAGTGCCAGTGATCCCAAGATAACTTGCAAGGCAAAGATCATTTTGATATTTGAAAATTTGATGGCACAAACTCTACTCTATGGAAGAATCTGATTAAAGATGCATTGATTCAAAGGAGGTATTGGAATCCAGTAAATGGAATCTCAAAGGTGCCTTGATTGGAATGATTTGGATGAAATGGATAGGTTTACCATTTGAGTGCACATGGCATAACAATGTTTACCTTACTATATTGGACTGTGAAATTGTAGAGGAGATTTGGTAGAAGTTAAGCAATACATATGAAAAAGCAACGTTATGAAATAAAGTGTATCTGATGAGAAAGTTATACGACCTTTGTATGAAGGACATGAAGGGCTTTGGTGTGCAGAAGAAGAGGAGGAAGGAGGAGATGGAGGGAGAGAGAAGAGAGGAGAGACGCGCCGACATGCCTGGGAGCCTCGAAACCCACATAATGAACTCTCTTGAGGCAATGCTCTATATATGATGTATATATATGAATATGGGGGTAAGGTCACATGACCCTTACATCCCCAACAATCTCCCACTTAAGGGTCAATGTGACCATAAGTGGAAAAATATACAAAGAATGATGTAGGACTATACAATAATGTACAGGAAGAGTCCGGATCTCTACCCATACCAGATCAGCCTACACCAATTGCCTCGAACAAGGTGTATCCATGCACCTCAAACCACTCTAGACTCATATCAATAAGAGTCGAGCTCACATCTGATTGATGCAAGAACTAACGAAGTTCATGCAAAGCTCCCACTCACTCCATGCCTGTGTCAATCATCGAACGACTGACAACTCCAAGTGCAAATGCTCCAAATAGCAATTGCAATGTCTGGTCTCGAGCATAACAACTCGTACATTAGACTCCCGAATACTGACGAAACATGTGCTATCCTCGCTAACCTAAGTATGTCAGCCATGCCTGTATCCAAGGCATCCAAAGCACCATCATCAAGACTAACATGTCCTGATATATCTGTGTCAACATCTGGCATGAGCGAATCCAAGAATGACTGCATGATCGCTGACTCATCAACATCTAAATCAGTCATGCTCGCAACCAAGGATGTATCTAGCTGTGCATCCTGAGAGCTAATATGCTCTACCATACACTGTGTACCATGAGAGCAATCCTGCTCTACCACACCAAGTGTACCATCATGCTCCACCTGAGCTAACTGCACAACATCAATACCAAGATCAAAGTGATGATCACACTCTAACTGAGTATCATCATAATGTTCTACATAAGAATCTACATCATGCTCTAAAGCATCCAAGTGATCATCCAAAGTGTGCTCCGCATGAGCATCCATGTGATCAACAAAATTATGCTCTATATAAGCATCATGAGCATCCAAAACATGCTCTACATGTGCATCCATCTGAGCATCTGAGTCATGCCATACATGTCCATCAAGAATGTCCATAGACCTATCTGTAGGTAGAAAAAAATGAGACATGACGAGTCTCACATCGCACATAAGGCTGAACTCCCACTGAGAGGAGACTGTCTCTCACATGAAGTACCTGCAGTGGATACATGTGCCCAATCCTAGCACCTCTAACAAGCATAAGCTGTCCCAATTGCGACTGAAAATGATGCTCACCAAGGACGCATAACATCTGCTCTCCTGTAACTAGCTAACTGAAATGAAGCTCATAGGGAATGAAGGCACATAACGTACATGTCTGAGTATAAGTGATGCTCCACTAGGTAGCATAAGGCATACATCTCCTGCACTCTCAATGTCATGTGTCGTACCATCAGGCAAGTGTACACATCCACAACTCTCACCTGAGAATCCGCAAAACCACTCACGATGTGGAGTAACATGAAAAGTGGCTAATGCATCAAGCAACCAAACTATATGTGTGCCATCAAATGAGCAAGAGGAATCTTGAGATGAACCATAGGAGAAAGTGATATCACCATCACTGGCATAATCAACTACCATAGGCTCTCCTGAAATCACTACCTGCCCTGCATCACATTCATATCTCTGACGTCATCGTCGCATCCGCCTGAAGCAACGTCGTCGAATATGGCCCTCATGATCACAATGCCAACATCGAAGTCGTCGATGTAATCTATGTCTCACATGAGTCAATGGACTCGCATACATATCATGTAGTCTTTGCCATAATGCACCACTCGTCTCCTCATACATAACAGACTCATATATAGAATCCACAAGCTGTAACCGGATAGTGGAGCTGGCCAATGCATCCATATCCATCCATACATGGTCGGGCATGTCACGAGGCCTCTGTGCATCTCTATGCACATACATATGTAACCTTGCATGAACCAATGTATGCCACATATGAGCTTTCCATCTCGGAAAGTCAATACCATCAAATCGAGAAGACAGCATGCTTGCGATCCAATAGACTAGCAATGTAATAAGAGACTGGAACAATACTCTATCTTCAATAGGATCACGCCTGCATATCCATATGCATAACTCACATCACAAATGTCTCGATGGAGAAGGAACCATGTGAACCACATGTCACATAACCATGCATCTAGCATGCACATAAAATCATGAGCATAAGCCTGCTCTCCAAGTCTCCAAATAGACAAAGTAGATGTGAAAGAATCCTAAGAAAAATTCGATAGAGTATCCCCTGTAAACTTGAGCGATCAAACAAGATAACCAATAGCAAAAGAACAATGAGTAATCTATCACCACCTGTCACTGATCCAATCAAAGATATTGGCAAATACACATGCCAAAAAACTAATGGCAATACATGCCAATACAACTCCCACTCAAGAATAAATCATGTAAGATAGTCCAACCTATCACGAACAATGTGTGACCAAATCCAACTGAATGGAGATAATCAATGATCCAAAGCTATCACACAAGCTTCAAGATCCACTAGAGCTCTCTTCTAGCATAAAAGCTGTCAAAATTTCGATAGCATCTCCTCTGTAAAATGGACTCTGAACCAAATAACCATCAAGGAAGACAAAAGGAACATTATTCAAAGTAAAGGTACAACTATTACTCATAAAGTTTGAATAATTCAATATATAGGTGAAGAAAGGATGGGAGATTCTCTTCAAATAGAGTTGGATAGAGAGAACTATACAACATGGTCAATGAGGATGGAAGCTCATCTTAGGAGCAAAGACTTGATAGCTTACATTACAGGTGAAGAAGAAAAGCCTCAATTCAGAGATCCTAGTGTTCCAACTAGGGAGGAATTATCAGATTTGAAGAATTGGATGAAGAGAGATGCTGAAGCTAGGAGCATTATCTATATGGCAGTCAATGACTACTTGCTACCTCATATTAGAGGTCTTGAAAGTGCAAGTGATATTTGGAATGCTTTGGAGGAGCATTTCCAAAACACTACAAAGTCAAGGAAGGCATCCTTATGGGCAGAATTTACCACTTTCAAGAAGAAGGCCTCTCAATCCATCTCAGACTATGTAACAAGGATGAAGGACATTGCAGATGCATTAGGAGCAGTTGATGAAGACATTGAGGAGGATAAATTGATAAGGCAAATTCTCACAGGGTTGAGAGGTGATGACAAATGGAAGCCATTCATTTTGTCTACTGAATTATCACTTGACTCCTGACTTAAATCAGTTGCTAGGACATATGTTAACCTTTGAGCAGGATGTCAAAGGTGAAGGTGACAAGAGTACAGGTCATGCAATGTATTCAAAGGATAAGAAGAAGAATATCAAGGGAAATCAACAAACAAATGAGGATGAAGGTACAACTAGCCAAGCTAACTTCCTAAGAGGAAGAGGAGGTGGCAAAGGTAGAGGAAGAGGCAGGAGTAATAAAGATGGAGTCAAAGCTTGCTGGATTTGTGGCAAGACAAATCACTTAGCTAATGATTGTTGGCATAATACTCAGAGTAATGGTGGATATAATCAGAATTTTAATTCAAGAGGAAGAGGTGGCAGAAATCAAAGAGGTAATTTCAAAGGTAGAGGTAGTAGAGGTTACTTTGGAAGAAATGCAGGTAGAGGATTCCAAAGTCAACAATACAACAATACCTACTACAATTATGCTTCAGATCAGAAGGAGGATTCAACATTGATAATGAATGCAACTTGTAAGAGGCAAAATGAAGACCAAAGAGTTTTTTACATTGACTCAGGGTGTAGCAATCACCTGAGTGGCAACATAGCTTTGATGACAGATTTGGAAAATAAGGTAACTAATCATGTAGTTCAAACAGGTGATAATACAAAGCACAATGTGAAGTCAATTGGATCAGTGAAGGCCAAGGATGGTAGCACCCTCTTGAGTAAGGTCTTGTATGTTCCTACAATTCCTAAGAACCTGATAAGTGTAGGACAAATTGTTGAAAAAGGTTATGAAGTTAGATTCACTAATGAAGGAGTGTTTGTGGAAGACCCTAGTAATGGGTATAAACAGATTATTTCAGGGAAAAAAGAAGGAAGATTGTTCACATTGAAGATCCAAGGTGTTGTTATAAGGGTTGCCCATAATTTTTCTCATGCTATGGCATCCTTTAGCCTTACCCCTTTTTGATATTTCCTTTAGTCTAAGGTATTGAAGCCTTCTCCATAAAGTAGCCTTTTTTGTGCAAATTCAAAATCCCCACGTACAAAACTCCCACGCGCTCATTTCCTTTGGAATGGATTGTTAGAAAGAATCTAGAGAGATATGACCATGTGCTCCTTTTTTACTTTTCCAAATGAGCACATGGGGAATTATGCTGAGCTTATAAATAGAGGTTCACTTCTTGTAAAAGGGAGGTCCCTTGGCCATGGCCTTGGCCTCCATGCTAATGGAAAGAAGGATCATTTGCCTTCCACATTTCTCCTTGTGTGCTAGGCGTTGATCCATGTGTGTGGGTTTGGCATTTGGGGTTGTCTTGTGTGTGAGCATTGCCCTCCCTTGCTCCTTTTGACGTTGGCCATGATGCCATTGTTTGTGGGTGTGGGTGTTTGTGCGTTGCTTACACTTCTTGCAACTCCACTTGGAAGAGCCTCTCACTTCCATGTGAGGCGGTTAGGGTCTGTTGTTCCCCTTTTCTCAACATTTTGGCGCCATTGCTGGGGACGTCGGCCTTTAGCCATTGGGTTTTTTCAAGCTTGCCGTGCCTACACTTTGTGGATGCACCTCACACTTGGATTGAGTTGTGGATCCGTGTGGCCTTCGGTTGGTCAAGAGTACCCCTTATTTCTCAATTTTTGGAGTAGTTATTGTTCATTTTTTTGTTTGTTGCACAAAAACATCCCCCAACCCCCCTTCTCTTTCTTTGTCTCTCACACACTCATAGGGGCATCACTTTCCACCACTGTCATTTCCTTTTTGTGATTGCCTTGGGTAGGGGGATGGGTAGTATTTCTTTATCCCTTCCCTCTCTTCAAAGAAACTATATGTATACACGAAGAAAGTGGTAGTCTAAGTATATCGGCGGAATTCCAGACTCTTATGAGAAGCTTTGGATACCTTTCATGTCTATGAGGGGAAGGAACCCCAAATTTCTATCCCTCCCTTTTCGCCTTACGAATTTAAATTGAGACTAAGACTTGTACTTGACTTCTTTCAGAACGCCTGCGATGGGGGTAGTTTCCCTCTCTCCTCTTACTTCATTAATAAGTTGTAATGATAGTTGCTTCCGGTTGTTGCCATCTTCAATTCGCACGATGTGGGGGGAGAGTCTTTTCTTCCCTCCCAAACTCCCTATCACATTTTTCCCAGGTGGAGCGCCTGCGGGCTCTCCCATCTCACTGTTACAGCTTGGCGTCGAGCTCTGTTTCGAAGGGTTTGAGCTCCATAGATCTACCCTCCTCTCCTTGCTGGTGTGGTCATGCCCATCGAGTGCAGTCTTTTCTTAATGTCGGGGTCGTGCTCCATCGAGTGCTACTTGTCCACTCACAGTTGGGGTCTAGCTCTATTAAGCTTTCCATCTCCAAGTACTACCCGGGTTGAGGTCCACGATGGCCGCTCTCTGTGTGCACCTTCAAGCTCGCAATTTTCTGCCCAAAAAAGTGTGTGGTCCGGATGGGCAGCTTGGATACTATTCCGTGATTTCTCAAGTTATTTCTTGTTTCACCAACACGGAAGGTGCTTGAAGGTGATTCATTGCACCTTCTAAATATCCTGTAGTGCTGCTCTTTGCCAGATATGGGCCTATGTGTATGCCTTCCATGCCTCCAAAGAAGTTTTGTGTGTTTTACTCAGTTGCAGATGTGCTCCCTGTGGAGCAAGTTATGAGCTCCTTAGTTCTCCAAGTACGCTATGGCTTCAGCAGCAAGGATCATCGGAAGCTTCTTGCACCAACGATTCGGGGAGGACAATCGGCTTCCCTTACTGTTTGGCTTTTCAGGAATGAGTTGGTATGTCTGCTGATCTGGTTTTTTCCAAACCATGGGGGTGCATCCTGTGGCTTGCCAGATGATGGTACTTTCGGGCCGATTGATCTTTTGAAAGGAATAGATTTTTGTCAGAAAGATTGGTAGCATTCGTTTCGATTATGGTAACACAAAAGCCTGTGCAGGCTCTGTCTTAATGTATTAACTCTGATAATACTACCTTCTCCCATCTTATTCTTCGGTGAAGCAAGGATAGATTTGAGGGTGGCCTAGTTGTCCTTTTCGTTTGAACAAGGATCGGTACATCGAGCTTTCTGTGATTAATAATTTTATGTTAGAAGTGTGAGCTTTGGATCCCTGATTACCTTCATACGGGCTTTTTGATTTGAATGGCTATCTGCATATCTAGCTTTGTAACCACCAGGGACATATGAAGCACATGAATTTATGGAATGTTGGGCCTTGTAGTTTATTGTGATGCATTTCTTCAGTCGCTCACATATCGTGCTAACTCACCTTTGTGTTGGAGTATAACAGGCATGAAGGAATACTAAAAATTGTAGCACGGGCATATCATAATTAGTGTTGTCTAGGAAGAAAGTGTTGCAAGATCGGTACTCGTTGTGCTCAGGCTGCTTATTGGCTGTGACTTCCCTATCTAAGGATTATGTCTAAACCCACCAGATCTTCCATATTGAATGATGGATCCCCTTCCCTACTTGTTAACACATGAATATCAGAAGCTCATCTCGAATTTGCTGCAAACCTAAACTTTGTTCATTACATTCATGATCATAAGTTGTGCTAGGAAGATAGTTTTGACATTCCCTAGGATCTTGGATAAGGCGGTAATTGCATTACTTGTTCTTTCGGAGGTTACCCTTTATGAACATTAAAAAAAAATTGACCTTTTTTGTTGTGACATCTTAAAATATTGACCTTATTGACATATAAATATTGAACAAAAACTTCGACCCAAACACTTCAAAAAAAAATCGATAAAAAAAAAAATCGACCTAACAACTAAAAAAAAAAATTTGACTTTTTTTTTTGAACTTAAAAAAATTGATCTAAACACTTCAAAAAAATTGACTCTTTTTTTTTATAATGAACTTAAAAAATCGACCTAACAAAAACAGTCGACCTTTTTTTTTAGACTTGGAAAAAATTGACCTATCAACTTGACCAAAATGACTCAGTCGACTTACTTATAGGAAGTGGACTAATCGACTTATTTAACCCACCAAAAAAACTGAATGACCTGCTCCAAATCGACTCATTAGACAAAAAAAACTTATGCACTATCTAAAAATCAACTCGGACTTTTGTGATTGAGAGGTATAGTGGTAGGTATCCCGAGCAAGATAACAACCTGGTGTTACTATGTTTGGGTTATACTTGTCAAGAAATGGGTCCCTCACATGCTAGACTAGTTCACTTTAGACCGTTTGGTAAGATTCTATTTTATACGCAATGGTGAGTGAATCCTTCAGGTGATGGATTGGATGGGATTTATTGATGCGGACTAGAGTAAGTCTAATAGAGCATAAGGAGGGGACATGGTATGTAGAGAGTTCCTATAGTAATGATTCAATATCTCATTCTGATTCATGGTAGGGGTTTGAGACGTGAACGGTTCACCAAAGGAATTTGGGTCCCTTCAAGAGTGGAGAGACGTACCGCACCTTGGGGAAGGATCTGTGTTACCTTGTAAGGACCTATCCATCCGATGGATAACTTCTTTTCTTTCTTGTTGTAAAAGCTTGGTTGATATAGCAGGACCAAGGATCCTTCTTTGATCTCTACCTTCCACAGATTCCTGTCGTGCCATGCTTTTCGCTTCATCTGCTCTTTCTTGAGAGTTGAGTCTGCTATTGTTCTCTTTTCCTCCAGTTGATGTAATCTGTTCATATTGATGTTATTCATGAATTGGAAATTACCCGTCCTTGGATGTCCCACTCTGCTTGATCCTTTTAGAAATTCTAATGGAGCTATTGCTTCAAGACCATATACTAACTGGAAGGGATTATGTTTCGTGGTTACCTTGAATGCCGTCCTTTATGCCCATACCACACCTAGGTAGGTAGTGCACCATGTCAAGGGATGGAGATAGCACATTTTCCTCAAGAGCAAGATGAGTACCTTGTTGGTGTTTTCCGCTTGACCATTGGCTCGTGGGTAATATGCAAATGATTTTTTGTGGAGAATTTTGTATTTCATAAATATTTCCATTAGGGTTTTGTTGATAAAATGAGATCCTTGGTCACTTGTAACTTCAATTGCATAGACATACCTGCAAAAAATATTTTCATACAAGAAAGAGGCTATCGTATGAGAAGTGCAATCTTTTGTTGCTAGAACTTTTGCCCATTTGGTGGCGTAATCAGTGGCTACCAACAAGTACTTCACATTCGAGGGAGAAGTGATGGGATAGATTGGACCCACAAAATCTAATCCCCATTTTTCAAATGGTCTCCATCATATCCTACTCGGAAAAGAGTATTTTGAACGATTGAAAAATTCTTACTTTTTAGGAGCAATCTTCTTCGTTCGAGTGGTGTGAGGTTAGGTGGGCAGGTACCCGTAGTTAACAAATGATGGACGTTCTGGTATCAAGTAGGGTAAGTGCTTACTTGAAATAAAGATTGATCTGGGAGGTTGTCTTCTATGCCCGTAACTCTTTCCGGATGTCCTTTAATCCTTGAAAGGTGATCTGCCATCACTAAAATCTGCCTTCCACAGATTCCTGTTGTGCCATGCTTTTCGCTTCATCTGCTCTTTCTCGAGAGTTGAATCTGCTATTGTTCTCTTTTCCTCTAGTTGATGTAATATGTTCATATTGATGTTATTCATGAATTGGAAATTACCCGTCCTTGGATGTCCCACTCTGCTTGATCCTTTTAGAAATTCTAATGGAGCTATTGCTTCAAGACCATATACTAACTGGAAGGGAGTATGTTTTCTGGTTACCTTGAATGCCGTCCTTTATGCCCATACCACACCTAGGTAGGTAGTGCACCATGTCAAGGGATGGAGATAGTACATTTTCCTCAAGAGCAAGATGAGTACCTTGTTGGTGTTTTCCGCTTGACCATTGGCTCGTGGGTAATATGCAAATGATTTTTTGTGGAAAACTTTGTACTTCATAAATATTTCCATTAGGGTTTTGTTGATAAAATGAGATCCTTGGTCACTTGTAACTTCAATTGCATAGCCATACCTGCAAAAAATATTTTCATACAAGAAAGAGGCTATCGTATGAGAAGTGCAATCTTTTGTCGCTAGAACTTTTGCCCATTTGGTGGCGTAATCAGTGGCTACCAACAAGTACTTCACATTCGAGGGAGAAGTGATGGGATAGATTGGACCCACAAAATCTAATCCCCATTTTTCAAATGGTCTCCATGATAAAGGAATTGGCAAATGTCGCATGTCTTTGCATATTCTGTTGCATCTTGAAAAAGATAGGGCCACCATAATCCTCCATGTAAAATCCGATGTGCTGTTATGTGACCTGAATAATGGCATGCAACTGTTCCTCCATGGGCTTCTTCTAGTATTTGTGGTACTTCATGTGGCAGAACGCATCTCCTATAGATCCCATCATATCCTACTCGGAAAAGAGTATTTTGACCGATTGAAAAATTCTTACTTTTTAGGAGCAATCTTCTTCGTTCGAGTGGTGTGAGGTTAGGTGGGCAGGTACCCGTAGTTAACAAATGATGGACGTTCTGGTATCAAGTAGGGTAAGTGCTTACTTGAAATAAAGATTGATCTGGGAGGTTGTCTTCTATGCCCGTAACTGGTTCCGCATGTCCTTTAATCCTTGAAAGGTGATCTGCCATCACATGGTGCTTCCCAGGTCATTGAACTAGTTCGAAGTTGAATTCTTGGAATACGAGTAGCCACCTCTACACTCTTCCATAGATGTTCGGTTTTTTTAGCAAACATTTGATTGCCGGATGGTTAGTGATGACTGTGAAGTGAATTCCCAACAAATAATGATGGAGCTTCTTGAGGGCGAAAACAATAGCGAGGGCTTCTCTTTCAATAGTACTATAGTTGCGATTTGCTTTGGTTAAGATTCTGCTAGCATAGTAAATGGGTCGGTCAAGTTTATTTTCTTTGTTAGGTTGCGTGAGTATGGCTCCTACCGCTATAGAACTTGCATCCACATGAACATGGAAGGTAGCATTCCAATATGGTGCTACTAAAATAGGTGCACTGATAAGTTTGGTTTTTAGAAGGGTGAATGCATTGTCTTCTACATCAGTCCACCGAAAGGGTACCATTTTGCTAATGAGCCTAGAGAGGGGCTTAGTTATCTCAGCATACGATTTTATGAACTTGCGGTGATAGCCGGTATGTCCTAAGAAACTCTGGATTTCTTTTGCATTAATTGGTTTGGGCATATGAAGTATTGCTTTGATTTTGTCAGGATCGGGAGCCATACCTTTTGCTGAGACTATGTGACCCAAGAGTGTCCCTTCGGTCACCGAAATGTGACATTTGTTTGGATTGAATTTCAATTTGGCTTCTCTGCAAGCACTAAAGATCTGTTCCAATTGACAAAGATGATCAGTGAAGTTTTCTACTGGAGTAGAACATCCAGTGCTTGAAAAGGTGGAGAAGTCATCCATAAAGATCCTCAAGAATTTTGGCAACAATGATCGGAAGATTAAGTAAACCACTCGATTGAAAGAGGCAGGAGCATTGCATAATCCAAAAGCCATCTTAGTATATACATACGTACCCCATGGAGTTACAAATGCAGTTTTAGCTTGGTCCTTTGGATGTATGAACACTTGGTTGTTTGATGGCTTTCCTGTACTATCATCTCGAAATAGATCCAGGTCCCAATAAACCCAGTGCCATATAGCGGCGTTGGAGATAGATGTCTGCAGAAGCATGCGAACAGCACAAGGAAGAAGAAGAAGCTTGGAGCACAAACACACAATACTGAATGTATTACTAGAGAATGTACAAAGATAAGTAGCCCATTAGGGCAATATGCGTATATACAAGCCGGGGGAAAAAAACCTCCTAAAGAGGGAAAAAAGTGCCCCGTCAGTCCTAGTGTGTTCACACACATCACTACGTAAATATATCAACAAATCCCCCCTGGGAGTGATGCGGTGGACAAGTAGCTGGCACTCATGTATAACGAAGTGCCAAGCTATGTGGAAATCACTCCACAAAAGGAAGTAAGCCCAAAGCTTTGCAGAAAGCTTCAAACTTCTCCTAGGCAGAACCTTCGTGAAAAGGTCTGCAATGTTCTCCTGCGTGGGCACATATGCCAAGCTGATCTCCCTAGCAGAGAACCTCTCCCTAACATAGTGATAATGCACCTCAATGTGCTTAGTGCGAGCATGGAACACAGGGTTCCTCGCAACTGCCAATGCGCTCTGACTGTCAGTGAAGATGGTGGTGGCAGAAGACTGGCCAACACCCAAATTAGCCATAAGGCGTCTGAGAGCCACACACTCAACAGTCGCTGTGAAAGCTGCCCTATACTCAGCCTCACAATTAGAAGTGGCCACAGTAGGCTGCTTCTTGCTCAACCAAGATATACATGAGCTACCAAGCATGAAGCAAAAACCACTGGTGGACACACGAGTGTCATAGCAACCAACCCAATCTGAGTCAGAAAAAGCATGCAAATCTGGCAGTAGTGATCCCCCCTTGGGATAAAACAACCCAAGTAGTTGAGTACCACTCAAGTAGTGAAAGATGCACTTAACCGCCTTCCAATGCGTGACTCCTGGGCAATGCATAAACCTGCTCATCTGTGAGATAGCAAACTGAATATCTGGCCGAGTAATGCATAAGTAAATCAAGCATCCAACAGCCTGCTGATAGAGAACAACATCAAATGCATCTCCAACATCATGAAGACTCAATCATAAACCTGTCTCCATAGGAGTGGCAATAGGCTTACAGTCTTCAAGGCCAAAACGCTGCAATAATGTGTCAATATATTTCGTTTGACACAAAGCCATTCCACCATCAACTTGCATAAACTGAATGCCCAAATAGTGATGCAAATGCCCCAAATCAGACATCTCAAATGAGGCATGCAAATCAGCCTTGAAATTAGCAATATGCTTCTCAATAGGACCAGTGAGCAGCATGTCATCAACATAGACAACAATGATCAAAAGCACATCATTAGCACGCTTAACATATAAGGTGCTTTCAGTTGGACTGTTCACAAAACCATGTGCAACCAGATAGGCATGTATCTTAAAAAGTTGAACAAAACTGCCTAGACGAGTTCTGCTAGACCTGTAGCAGACTTCGAGACGCTTAAACTCGTGAACAGAAACTGGTATATACCTTTGGCACAAAAAGATGAAATAGCCTGCACAAGCGCTGTGATAATGCGTTTGGAGGCCGAAACGAGCTCAGATCACGATTTCGGCACCACAAAGCGAAGCTGTTTTGATCTCGAAAACACACTGAGTATGCTCACCAAAATTCGTGCGATTCTAAGACTGCAAACGGAGGAGTGTCAACGGAACCCTAGATGAAGCGACGACCTGCTCTGATACCAATTGTTGGAGATAGATGTCTGTGGAAGCACTCGAACAACACAAGGAAAAAGAAGAAGCTTGGAGCACAAACACACAATACTGAATGTATTACTAGAGAATGTACAAAGATAAGTAGCCCATTAGGGCAATAGGCGTATATACAAGCCGGGGGGAAAAAACCTCCTAAAGAGGGAAAAAAGTGCCCCGACGGTCCTAGTGTGTTCACACACATCACTACCTAAATATATCAACAGTTGTATCCGCTAAATCCATCCATGAAACTGTATAAAACATGACCAGCCACATCTTCCACAACTTGTTTTGAAAATGGGGTTGGAAATCGAGAATCGTAACCTTGTTGAGAGCCCAAAAATCAACACAAACGTGTATCTTGTTGGATTGCTTCTTTTGGACTATTACCATCGATGATAACCATTCATAATGCTCCACTAGAACAATGATCCTTGCTTCCTCTAGCTTTTCAGAATTTTTTTTTGATTGCTTCTGCATACTTTGGATTAAGTTGATAAATCCTTCCTCTTACTGGCTTAGCATCATGAATCAGTGGAATAGAATGCTCTCCAAGATGAACAAGAATTCCTTCTAAGTCATGGTAACTCCATGCAAACACATCCATGAAATTTTGCATGAAAGTGGTTACCTGATGGAGCAAGGATGGATGATCCCAAAGCCATGTTGCTAGTAAGATTGGTTGTGAATGCTCCTCGTTTCCAAGATTGACTTGCCTTACAGGTTGAGATGTCATGGCTGATTGTTCATTTTGATCTTCATTGTGGATAGGCTGGAGATTCCTCTGTGTTGATTTTTGATTCCTTTTCTTGCATCCATGAAGGTGAAATCTCTTTGATCCACTGTATGTCGGATGATATTGGTAAGTCATCTACTACAACTCTTTTCTCCTTTCCTTGGGTCATATCCTTCGAAACTCCTTTCTTTCCCCTCCTCAAGTCCATGGTCAGTTCTCCAAGCCCAAGAGTTTTTACCTGTTCAGACTCCCCTTCACAAATAGATATGCCATAACATGGAAAGGCTTCCATCCATTCCAAAAGATCTTGGTCATCGTTTATTTCAATTTCATTACATGCTTCAGCGATAGGAATGTGTTGTTCTTCGAGAACAGTGAAAGAATGAGCATTACCTCCATGAGATCCTTTTGGATCTAAATGTACTTGTTTCTGTACTTGCTCCGATAGGTTAACTAAAATAGTATCATTTCCCCGATCATGCATGGCTTGGATGTGCCTTAGCCATGGCCTCCCTATGAGTAGAGGAAAGCCTCCATTGACTTGCGGTAAATTTAACACCACAAAATCTAAAAAGAATGTCAGCCCGTCCGTGTCTATCGGTACCTTTTCTACAATACCAAAAGGTTTAACTTGACTTTGGTCAGCCAAGGTGATTGTGAACTTCGCTTCACCTGAAAGTTGGAGTCCAAGTGATATGAGGGTAAAATCTGGCCTGAGATTTATGCCTAAACCTCCATCGATTATTACTCCATTTATAGTTATTCCATATATAGTGATTGATAGACATGGAGTCCTAAAGTCAGTTAGAAAGTTGGTTGATACCTTTGTGAAGTTCTCAAAAATTGAATCTTTCATCAGGTTCGTTGGAGTGTGCCCACCACTTATTGCGAACATTGTTGGAGGAGACAATGTCTCTATGATCCCTATAACTTCACTTGTAAATCTTTCATCCATTCTTAATAGATCATACAATGATACCTGCTGGAAGGTGTTCTTTAATATTTCCTCCGTCTTGATGATGGATGGTATTGGTGAAGGTAGAGGAGGCTTGTTACATGAATGGAGTTCCCTCATCGTTTCTTCAAAAACTTTGTCTATTTCTTGCAAAACTTCAGAATTTTTCGTACCTGAGTCTTTTTCTTGGAGGACCCTTGCTTTTGCTTTCTTTTTCTGGGCTCTAGTCTGCACCCCTTGTTCTTAATCTAATCCATTTCTTGCAACGCTACCACTCTAGCTTTTGGACTTGGGCTGAAAGATGGGTTTGCATTGAGTTCTTGATTTCCTTCTTCTCTCTGTTGTGAATCACGTTCTAACTCTGGAGCATAGCTTGGGGTTTCTTTTTCTAGTCCATGATTGTGCAGGGAATCATCTCCATGAAGTTGACCAAGATCACTTAGTGGAGTGGCATGAATCTGGGAAAAAGAGTCGATTTCAAAAAATAGTCTATTTTCTTGAATTGGGTTATCCTGGGAAAATAAGTCGACTTCAAAAATTTGACCATTTTTAAAAGTTTGGGCAACTTCAAGTTGACCATTTTCCAAAAATTGGTCTACTTTATGAACGTGGTCATTTTTACAAAATTGGTCAAAGTTTTTAGTCACTGGCCCATCTTTAAAGTCAACTTCATGAACTTGACCATTTTTAAAAAATGGGTCAACTTTTTTAGGTGAAAGAGATCGTCCATATTGCCTAGGGGCATCACGCCTATTCAGGTCCTCTTTTTGAGATAAGTGCCACTTTGAGTGTATAGGAGAAGTTTGGATACCTGGAAAATTGAGAGTGCTGCTCTCTTCTCTCTTACTTGAATGAATTGCTGGTTGCTTTCCCTTATTGACAGAGATAACATTGACTTGGTAGGATGGAGCTGATACACTTGTAGAAGCCTTCTGCTTCCGACAGTCCTTCGAATAATGATCCATTGTATCCGAGCAAAACTTGCAAGGTGGAGAACCTTCTAGGAGGGAGCATTTTCCTTGAAAATGCCCATATTTGCCACATCTATAACACATGATAGGATGAGCTGGTCTTCTAAATGGAGGTTTTCTTTCGTTAGAAGAGTTTACCTAAGGAGTGGTATACATGCTTTCGACTTGAAATCTTGGAGTTGGTAATAAGGGCTGATGTATGGATACACTTGATGATGCCCAATTTGCTTGCATCCCCTTGAAAAAATAGCAGTCCCTTGCTTCATGGCCTGGTTTTCCACAAAATTGACACACCAAACTCTCCAGGCAATCTTGAGAAGAATGTCCTGATTTCTTACATAAGGTGCACCAAATCGATGTTTTTACCTCTTTTTGCATTGTAAGCTCCTCCAATTCTTGTCGTAGCAGAGCTAGCGCTTCATCCCTTCCTTCCTAGGTAGCTTTTTCCTCTTGCAAGGTCTTCTGTAACTTCAAGGCTTCTAACTCTCTTTTTAGTTGTGCAAGAGGATCACTTGTGAATTCATCCATACCTTCATGTTCTTTGAACTGGACTCTTGCTTCTTCGATCCTTGAGGCTGCAGCTTCGAATTCTTCCAATGATGCATCAACTTGTAGCAACTCTCTAAGCTTTTGATAAGAGGTTTTTGGTAGAGCCTTCTCTACCCATTTCTTGACTAGAAAATCCCCAGGACTGTGAGGAAGACAAGAATCTAACGACTTCACTCTGGTCATTAATTCAGAGAATGCCTCTCCTTTTTGTAGTTTAATATTTTCCAATTAATCAAGAATGCGTTCTGTGGAGTTACCTAGGGTAAATGTAGTTGTGAAGGCAGTTTTGAGGGCATCCCACATAGTGAAGTGTGCTTCATCGTGTTGATTGTACCATCAATCCACGAGCCCTTCCAGAGTGGCCAGAAACAAGGCAAGGAAGGCATCTTCTCGCTGATGTAAACCCCTACTCTTACATAGGGAAAGAAACCTCCTGACATGATCATCCGCATTCTCATGAGGGGCTACCTTGAAGGAAGGAAATTTGATGTTGATCGGAGAGAGCAAGTTAGCCAAATCATCCCCCATCACTGCGGCTTGTGGTCTTTGGTTGTCTGCCATGTCCGTGGAAGGAGGCGTTGAGTGCCGATCAGAGATGCCTCGCGATGGTGATGCGTCGGGAAATGGAAATGGAAAAGGTGGAGCTCTAGGAGGAATGTAGTGTAGTCTTTTCCGTTGATAACTCTTTATGGGAGTCTTTACGGGACTAAGGGATCCTTCCTTACGGCTAGAGTGAGTATGAGTCATAGACTGTCGCTCTAACGCTCTTCATCAACTCGGTTCTTCTAAGGGCTGCACTTTTAATAGTTCAAATTGCAACCAAGATCACATTGGATGTACCATAATGAGCACCTGTAGATAAATTTCTTGATCTATATGCTTGATGTGGTGTGTCCTCTTAAGTGCTATATGCACTGTGGGTTACAATTTGAAGACTCAATGGGGAAGAAAATTAGCATATACAATGACACAGTGAAATAAGAGAAAGAAGCTGAAATTATGAGTACAAACAGCTCAAAAGAGGATTATACAAACTTTGGGCAATTGGCAGGAGGCATAAGCATACACCTTCGTTCTAAGTGCTAGACTTTGCTTCCCTAAACATACATGCTCAAAATCTAGTTTTCCAACTAGCTGCTCAAGAGAAGATTGGCCAATCACTGCTTGCCCACTACTCACTCAGAGTGCCAAGCTAGCTGATTCCAAATCTACCAAGTGGAGCACTAGTGGTAAGCTAAGAGCTCTACACACAAAGAGAAGGCAAAGCTGAAGGAGTGCATTCCTTCCTCGAGTCTCTCTCTGAGCCAAGTTAAATCTTCTCAAAAGATTTAGTAGATCCTGAGAAATGATCCAAACAATCTACCCATGTTTGAAATTGTCCTCCTCTATAGTCGAATTTGACACTTGCAACTTCTAATGCATGGTTCTCCCAAACTACAACTTGTTTAATCAAATGCTTTTAGCCATAGATGTCTTACCTTCCATCTTAGATTTTGACTCCTCATTTGTGTAAAACGTTACACTAAGCACTGAGATCTGATCAATTCTTTGACCATGGAGATTGCACCTGTTTCAGAAGACACTCATCACTTCTTCACATACAAATGTTCCTACACATAATTCTCTCAGCCTGTTTACAATTAGGCTCTCAAATCTTAACCATAGAAGCATTAACTATGGAGTTAGACATCTACAAAAGGATTCCTCAAATGATCAAACACAGAAGGAGAACACAACAAAATATCGGGCACATCTTATTCTTCTATTTAGAAAGTTTTCATCTGAATGATGAGAGAGATCTACTTCACTTTTAAAAGTGTCTAATGACTCTTAAAACTTCTAATTCTTCTCATATCATACTCTCTCATACTTGCCCCGACTTTCTACTTGTATATATAGGCATATATATACAAGCTCATAACCATAATAAAAGTATAAGTGAGCTAACTACAAGTTTAATATACATATGTATACAAGTCTTCATTTCCTAAATATGCACTATCTTCAATCTTCATTTGTTAGTCTTTTCTTCATCTTTTGACTTCAACCCTTTGTCCAAGACATCAATTGATGGTTGATTTGCACCAAGATTACTTAGATGCCTGGGTCAACCCAAAGTTACAATGTCAAAACAATATCCAAATTAAATAGAAATTCTCAAGTCTTGATACTACCTCTTTTGCTACGTCCATCCACAAGTGATGCCCAATAATGGACTAGTATTTAAATCCACCCATTTGACATGTTAGTGCCAAGATAACACATAATGAAAACAATGAATTTTCTAGGGATGTGTTTTGACCCACCCTTATCATTCCTTCACATCTTTACACTAAGTTTAACTTATCAAATGAAAATTCAAAGGATGTTTTGAATCATTTGGGCTAGGACTAGACACTAGATTTTCCTCTATTCATTTTGATTATGATGTGAATCTTACCACAAAGATGAAACATGTTCTTCTAAACTAGAACATGAGCATCGATGGTATGCCTATAGTTTTTAAATAGCTCTATTTTCAAGGAGGAAAATGTTTTCCAAGGTGGAAAGAACATTATAAAGTAAGGTTATGCCATGAGCATTTGACTGGTTTAGACATATATGAAATCAGACATTGTTTGGCCATTCTCATGTAGGGCCAAAGTTTGGAGGTTAGACTTAAGCATAAGTTCATGTGCTCTCTAAACAAGCAAAGGTGCTTGGTGTCATGGTTAAGTCATGTGGATGGGAAAGAAGAGGACTTGGGTTCAAGTCATATAAGAATCATGGGAGAGTGCTTGAGTTAAATCCAATTAACTAGGACACTTCACACACATGTAGTTACATGGCCAACTTTTGGATGTTTGGTATCCACTTGCCATACAAAGAAGACCCTTGGAGAGAGCTATATATAAAGGCATAAGGTTGGGAGAAGATTCATCTCTCTACCATGTCATGGTCCGAATGCTCTTAGTTCTTTGTACATTTGGACTAGAAGCAAGGCCAAAAATATAAAATTAATGAAGGAAAGTGTACATTCTGTGACAGTGAGGAGTGTCATGGACAAAGGAAACCATTATGAACCTTATATTCCATGTGACTTCTATATGTCATGATTCGTTCAAAGTTTGGAGAAATCAATGCTTTCATTGCATCCAGAACGTGCCAAACCCTAAGACTGACTGTCTTCTTGCTTGATTCAGCTAGTATCTAGAGGTCATATTTTGAATTGATGACATCACTAATTCATACTCGCCATTGATGAAGTACCCTTGAAAACCTTTATAAGGAGGGGTTTTCCACATACATACTCAGTCTTGCCAATGTTAGTCTTGGGAGCTCAAGGAGTCATGATCATGAAGTAAGTACTTTCAAGTTCTATTCCTTGTATCTAGCTCATCTCCTTGAAGGGAGTTCTTGTAATCCAGAGATCTTGCTTCATACCGATGGTCCCAAGTTGTGGGATCTTCTGTATCATCTCTAAGGTAGTTATCTATACCTATCAGTCCCAATTTTTGTGATATTTCTTGTATTAGTTATATATTCTTGCATTATTTCCCTACATGGGTGATCTTGTAATGGAAAGTGTAATTCCGAAATTTTATCTAGTTTAGACAGAGGACATAATCTAGTGTTGTCCTGTCATTTTGGCAAGACTAGCTTTTATCCAAGAATAGGCATCATGGAGAACACTTATGGACAGATTGTGGCATCACTTCAGAGTCTCCAACAACAATTTGAGGACTTAACTCATTGACAAACACAAGTCAAGATGGGAAATCTCGTGTATATAGCTGCACTCATCCAAGAATTATATGAACGAATTGGGAGTCTTCAAGCAAATCTTCTATTTACAAGAAACTGAGTTGAAATAATGGCTTGAAGTGCTTTGTTGATAGTTCCTCCCCCTCCTAGATGTTTTGATGTCCTCATCCAAACTTGGAATTATGTACATCTCCTGTGGTTGTGGTGTTTCTCATTTTTTTGGGTATCTATCTTATTCTATAGTCTACCTCTATTTGTGCATTTCCTGAAGGTGCTTGTGGTGTTCCTCTTCTTCTATGTTGATATTGCTGATTAATTCTATTAAAGCTTTCCTCTAATTAACTGCCACGGATGGTGCATCTATAGTGTTTCGGCTCTGATACTCAAGGTAAGCTACTTCGTATGCAAGGATGCATGCCTTAGAACCCAGAGAGACTCTTCCAAAAATCTCTGAGTCTGTTTCAAAAAATCCTATTGTGAACACATGCTCGAAGGTTTGTAGGTGGATGCTTTGCATAAATATTACACGGAGATAATATGCCATTAGACATTGTCTGTTTGACATCTCATTGAGATAAAAAAGTAACATGTTAGTGCTTGAATGGAAGCCCAAAACTCCTTTGAAAAACTTTCCAAACAGGTTTTGATCATGGTTAGTATGAAACTTTCTACAATGATGGTGTAATCCTGTACATCTCTCATATCTTCCAAAAAGGTATTTATAACTTGAAGCATATATGATTTGGTTGGCCAACAGCGTGGAGGATCTATTAACTTTGCAAAATTTAGCTAGGTTCTGGGTATCTGCCTGCTTCTCTGACGTTCCCAAAACATTGGCCAATCCCTTCGATGAGCACATGGACAATATGTTGGGTTGAGCTTGAGGCTGATCGGAGCATTTTTCCACACGTGCCAACATTGTTTCTGCTTATTTAAAAACTATCTGTGCCATCTAGGATTAACATTATGAAAAAATCCTTTGGTAAGTACGAACCGACTCTCTGAGTATTCCAAAAATTGATCAAGATCCTTCTACAAAATGCATGTCTGGTACTCTTTTATTTATTCATGAAGATAAATAAGTGGCATGTCTAGGATATCAAAATTGGACAGTGTCCTAGGCGGCTTCTTTAGTTTGTATAGAAAAAAACTTTACTAACTTAGCTTCATATCTATCATACAATTCTTTTAGGTACCTGATCCTATTGCTCCTATCCTTAAGTAATGTACATGAGAGGGGTGGTTCCTCTTGATCTAGTTCATCAAATTTTCCCTGCACTTCATTTGTGATTTTTGCCTCCATCTCCATGTATCTTATGGGGCTCCTTTCTCCTTGCTCTATCTCTTGAGCTTCCTCTCATATGTGTGCTTGCACCTCTGAGACTTTGGTTTCCCACATGATGAGTTCTTTCATTTGTGATTCCACCTCAGCCTTGCATCCTTGTAGTGTTCGTTGTACCTGAGCCTTGATTGCTTTGCAATATTCAAACATTTCCTTAGTGTAGGCATGCAGTTGTTTTACCTTTTCTTCTAAATTTCCCCTTGTTGTCAATTGTTCTTTCACCTTTGATGCTTCCCTTTTGGCTTCCTCCAGCTCCTTCTCTAGTTCTCTTACCCTATCAACATCTTGGTTGCTCTGGAAAGCTGTGTTACTATCCGGATCCAGGATGGACATCAGCTCATCATTTTGTTCCTTGATCTTCTTGAACGAGAAGTAGAGCACAACGTACTTCTTTTTGTGTCTCTCTATCTCCTTATCCTTTCCTGAATACTTTTGTTCCTTTTGTTTCAATTCTTCATGGAGCTCTTGGATGGCCAGGTCTCTCACCTGAGCGACCTCTTGGATTTCTTTACATTTCTCCTCCAAACTTTGTTGTTCAATTATACTAATCTCTAGATCTTGCATATATTTTTCTTCTTCCTGCTAGAGCTTCTTCACTTTGGTCTTCTTGCTTTGTGTTGAGTATCATCACCTATTTCAACACATCGTTTTCCACTTGGTACCTATATATTAGTGAACAAACTTCCTTGGCATGACATATGGTTACTAAAACTTGAATCAATGTACCAATTTTTGTCTTCACAAGAGCTTCTATACTCATGTCTCATTGCAAGCATTGTGTCCTTGCTTCGTTCACTTGAGGTGCTTGCATAGTTTCTTTGGCTCCTTTGATTGCCTCCATTTGGTCTTCCACTCTTCAGCCAACAATCACTAGCATAGTTTCCTACTTTACCAAAATGATAGCATAATATACCTTTATGAGAATTGTAGGAGCCTCAACCTCTTCCTCTACTTCTACCTCGACCTCTTCCTTGTGTGTTGGCATGTGATGCATCCTTGTTGTCTTCCGAATTGTTTTGATTGTAATTGGAGTTGTTGTGACCTCTTCCTTTTCCTCTTGAGCCTGCGCTTGAGTTCCTTCCTTTACATTGACATGCATATAACATTTGGTTGTGGCTATCCTTTCCTTTGGGGCCACCAAAACTAAGCTCTTCTGTGACAAGATGAGGGATTAGTTGTTCAAAACCTGGATATGCATCTTTCAAGTTAATGGAAGTTATAAAAGGCTTACATCTATCATCTTCTCTCAATCCATTGAAAGTATAACATGCATGATCTTCCTCTTCAACCGTTATGCCAATAGAAGCTAAAGCATCACTTAGCTCCTTAATCTTCAAAGTATATTCAACTATGGATTGACTCCAACTTTTCTTGATTGTGCTCAACTCATTCTTGAGTTGAAGTTTCCCGCTTTGGTATTTGTTGAATACATCCTTTCAAGAGCTTCCCAAGCATCCTTAGCTTTCTCTAGATTTTGAATATGTCCTACCATGGCATTAGTAATGACTTGTGAAATGAGGAACATGACTCTCCTATTCCTCTCTTCCCATTCTTTTGCTTGCCTCCTTTGGACTTCGATGGCCGTAGCTTGATTGATTTGAGGTTGACCATCATCGCCGCTCACAATACCCCACAAGTCTTTGCCCATTAGGTAGTTGGTCATTATAAACTTCCACACGAGATAGTTATCCTTATCCAATTTCTCTACTTGTTGACCCAATTCAACCATTAAAGACTATCAAAAACTTTGAGATTTACCTCATATATATTTACAACATGAGGACCATGTAACCAAAGTGAACCTAAAGAATGGCACTTACCATGATATATCTACCAAAGACTGGAGAAAGGTGCATCCCAAAAGAACCACCTCAGTGAACTCGAGTTCACTAGGAGAAGTGGGTTCTGAGGAGTCTGCCCAACTATGGATGTGCAAGACTAAAAGGGAGGACATGTACAAATTAAACAAAGAAGAATACATTCTAGATAGAATCGTAGAGGACTCTAGCTAAATTTCAAAGTTGTTTAGAAGGACTTTGAGCCCTGTGGTTGGAACCTTGTCAACCCTCGAAGTAGCTGTCAATGAACAGAGCCTGTCTCAGATCTGTGATTTAGAAGGATATGACAAGATACCATTCAACATGATTTAGGCAGGGCCAGACACAAGAAGGAAACACAAGACCAAGACTAGCTCTAGGATACCAAAGGAAGAAAAAAGAGAAGAAAAAGTTGAGACACAAATGGATGTCCCAGAACATTTCAAGAGGTATGAAGTTGAAGAAAGAAAAGTAATATTCTAAAAACCGCAAAGAGAACGCAGAACAGATCAAGCCTACGATAACAAGGAATAGGTAAAACAAGTGGTGGTCACAGTTGAGGAAGGGGAAGAGAGAAAGATAGTCATAGCCAATGATATACACAAGGAAGAAGAACAATTGGTAGCCTTAGTCAGGGAATTTAGGGAAGTGTTTTCCTGGAGTTATAAAGATCTCAAGGGAGTGGACCCAAGTATTTATTGCTCATAGAATACCCATTGCCCCTGATTCTAAACCCTCCAAGCAAAGGCACTACACATACAATGATGTTTATGCTACCAAGATCAAGGAAGAGATTGATAAACTACTATCAGTAGGGTTTATCTATAAGATAGAACACACAAAATGGATATCTCCCATAGTGGTAGTACCCAAGAAGAATGGAAAACTTAGGGTTTGCATCAACCTCAAGAAGCTTAATGCTGCTACCATTAGGGACAATTATCCACTTCCTATAACTGACCATTTGCTAGAGAGAGTAGTTGGCAAAGAGGTATACAACTTTCTTGATGGTTTCTCGGGACACAATCAAGTGGCTATAGCTCCAAAAGATAACATAAAATTGCTTTTGCAACTGAGTGAGGAGTATTTGCATTTAGCATCATGTCATTTGGTCTGACAAATGCACTAGCTACCTTGCTTATGTGTCATGTCCTCAAAGAAATTTTGAGAACAACAATGGAGGTATATGTAGATGACTTATGTTCTTTCACTTGAAAAAGATGAGCTCATCTTGGGGAACTTAGGCAAATCTTTGAAAAGTGTAAACCTTACAGAGTCTGTCTAAACCCTGGAAAGTGTGTTTTCTTTGTTAGATAGGGAAGGATACTTGGTCACATTGTTTCAAAGAATGACATATCTACAGATGAAGAAAAGACCAAAGTAATTGTTGAGATGCCTAGACCCACAACTGTGAAGGAACTACAAGCATTTATGGGACATTGTGGGTACTACAGGAGATTTGTACACAATTATGCTATGATTGCTAAACCTCTATATGCCTTAAGCACCAAATTTGAACGGACAAAAGAATGTGAAGAAGCTTGCAAGAGATTGAAATACTGGTTGAGCTCAACACCCATTCTGAAACCACCCAATTGGGAGCAAATTTTCCATGTCCATGTAGATGCTTCCAATTTTGCATTGGGATGCATTCTAGCACAGCCAGGGGAAAATTCAAAGTTGGATTTCCCAATTGCCTATGCAAGTAGACAAATGAACCAAGCTGAGAGAAACTACACCACCACAAAGAGAGAGGGATTATGCATGGTGTATGCAGTCAAGAAGTTCATACATTATCTCCTAGCAAACAAGTTCAAGTTCTTTATGGATCATCAAGCCCTATTGTATCTAGTAAACAAGCCTTGTAACATGGGGAGGATTGTCAGATGGTTTTTGCTTCTGATGGAATTTGATTTTGAAGTTTTTATAACACAGGGGAGGTGGATAATGAAAAGGTGAATATGGGGGATATGGAGGCAGGGAAGCCAAAAATAAAGATCCAAAATGAGGATGAGGGTGTAATCTTGGCAAGTAATGAAGAAGAACATCAAAATAAAGAAGATAAGACTACCATGCTCCCGCCAAGTCCAATTAAAGTGAAACTGGAAGTAGTGATGGTACTTGAGAAGAAAGGAGTGGAAGTTGATGAAGAAAAGTTGAGAGAGCTAGAGCATGAGGATCCAGAAAATGAAGCTAAAGAATTATAGCTGGCTCTAGTCCAAGGCCAAGATGAGGACATGCAAGAAGACACCTTGGAAATGAAAACAATGATCAAACAAAGAATGGAGCACTTCTCTCAAGGATCAAGGTGGGCTCTACTGGTAGGGCTCAAGGTGGAAGAGGAGAAGAGACATCTCTAGAAAGCCTGGAGGATGGAAAGAAAAGACCTTATCAAGCAAAATGAGGCTCTAACTAGAGACAAATAGGCACTTCAAGGAGAAATCATAAGAGTAACGGAAGAGATAATAGCCACTGGGCACCATATGAATGACCAAGAGAGAGTGTCATGAACTCAAGAGTAAGTTCAAAGAAACGGTGAAAGCTAAAGACAAGGAGATAGGAGGAGGAAGGAATGGACTATAACTAGTCAAAGAAGAACTAGAGGAATGCCAAGTCATTGAACATATTGGAGATATAAGGCTTGGAGATACAAGTAGAGCAAAGGTACTATCTAATGTTCTTCATGTTCCTACAATTTCAAAGAACTTGATTTCAGTAGGACAAATGGTAGAGAAGGGTTATCATGTCATATTCAATGAGAATGGGTGTTTCATAAAGAATATAAAGGAAGGCTTCAAGGTCATTGCTCGAGGTAGAAGAGAAGGAAGGATGTTCACTTTGGATGTCCAACATCCACATGGAAAGGTCATGTACATTCAATGTGGGAACAAGAAGATTTCAGAGCTAGACTTATGGCACAAAAGAATAGGACACATCAACATTCCAAAGCTAAAGGACATGAGCAAACATGAAGTGGTAAGAGGTCTTCCAAAATTTAATAGCATTGGACTACATGAGTTATGTGAAGCTTGTCAACTAGGAAACCAAACGAGGTAGCCATTCAAGAGGAGCAATTATGTGGCCCCAAATATCTTGGACTTGATACATACGGATGTATGGGGACCAACCCAAGAGGCATCAATGGCTGGTAATAGATTTTTTGTCACCTTCATTGATGATAACTCAAGAAAGGTATGGCTGTTTTGTATGAAGCAAAAATCAGAGGTGTTTTCTATATTCAAAAGATTCAAAGTTGAAGTTGATAAAGAAACAGGAAGATCTATCAAAACCTTAAGGTCCGATGGTGGAGGAGAATACTTCTCCAAAGATTTTTTAGATTTTCTACAAGAGAATGGGATCAAAAGGCAATTTACTTGTAGGTATACACCACAAAAAAATGGAGTAGCTGAGAGGAAAAATAGGCAAATTGCTGAAATTGCAAGATGCATGCTCAACGAGATGAAGGTACCATTGTGCTATTGGGTTGAAGCTACCATGTAAGGAATTGAACTCACAAACTCTTGGTTAGGAATGTGATGGGCTAACCAAGAGGTTGTGAGTTCAATTCCTTACATTGGTATCACTAGGAAGTAGGCTTGGGAAAGGTAGAATGATTCAATGGCCTTTGAAAAAGGGGCTTGGGCACTCTATCATGTGAAAGGGTAGGAATTGTGGAGGTGGCACTTTGAGAATTGGACCCAACAAAGATTCAAGTGTATCTCTCAATCCGTAGGTCGGATTGAGGCATGTAATATACCATTGGAAAGCTCTCAGAATTGATTCCCGTGTGTGTGCATCACCTGAGGTGGAAGAATCTCTTCTTTTCTTGTTTATTCTCTATATAAGTTTATTCTCTGGAACATGCCACTTGAGCGCCTCTAGATCTAGTATGCGAGTGCTTCTTGATCTAGTGGATAGACCATAGCTCTCAGCTCCACAGTGTCACATGCTCGAACCTTGTCTGCCATGTTCTAAAGCAGCTCTCTACCTTCTTTTATATGAGAAAAGCTTTTGTAGGTTCAAAACTGAACAGTAGAATAAGAAGTCCAACATTTGGACATGAACGAGCGCACTATTTGTGTGTAGAGGAGTTCTTTGCTAACCCGCACGTCACGGGTTTGAGATTGGAAAACAGTCAAAGATATCTTGCTCTTTTAGCTTAGGATTTTTTGTCTGCTGCGGCTGAACAAGCTATGAATAAGTTCTCTGCATATTCTTGTACTTGACGCGACTGCACTCGTGGGTAGACGAATGACCTCCTTTCGACGAGGTCGCGAGATCGATCATGGATTGAATCATTGGGAGAAGTCTATAAATTTTGCTCGTTAGAGCAACCTGAAGGATAGTGTTGTTCTGACGCACGGAGAAAAAACATCGAGGATGTTCATGATCTCACGCACTGAAAAAACTCCTTTCTATGGAGAGAATACGTAAGAGTTTTATATAGCGAAGAAGATGAATGATCTACAAGGTCATCATGGAACCCTGAGGAAGATGATGAAGTATCAAGCTTTCCATAGAAGCTCAAGCTTGGGAGGAAGATGATGATGAATCCTACAAGGACTCCATGAGAGCTTAAGAAAGATGATGAGCCCCCAAGGTCACCATGAAAGCTTGCTCTGATACTAATGTAAGGAATTGAGCTCACAACCTCTTGGTTAGGAATGTGATGAGCTAACCACTTGCCCCAAAAGCGATGGTTGAGGATTACTTCCTAATCCTCTCTCTTAGGGTGTAGTTCAACCATCTCCTATCTTTCAAGGGTGTGGTTCAACCTTCTCCTACCTATCACTTTATTACATACCACAACCACCATTTACTTGATGAATAGGTTCACAACATTGGGAATACATCACTTGACTCCAGAGGAGGTATATTCCGGTAAGAAACCTGATCTTACACACCTCAAAGGGTTTGGATGTGTTTGCTTTGTTCACATTCCATATAGAACAAAGATGGAACCAAGGTCAGAAAAATGCATTTTCATCAGGTAATTGACGGAGCAAAAAGGATACAAGTGTTACAACCCTAGAACAAAGGAAGTAAGAGTCTCGCAAGATGTGTTCTTTGATGAACTAAGACCATGGTATGCAGATAAAGGAAAGGAACAGATTCTTGAAGAAGATTATGATGATTATGCAGGAACAAATCAAAGAGAAGTTCAACAATCAAGCACAAAGGTTTCAGGCCCAGAGGGGAACATGGAGGGAGAGTCATTCTTTGTCTCCAAATTCAGCTCATAGTAGAGCTGAAGAAGCAAGTGCTACTCCAAAAAGTGAGATAGATGCAAGTGAAGAAGAATATGAAGAGGTAATCACTCCGAAGGTAAAGCTGAATAGGTTAAAGAAGCAAGTTTCTAAAGGCAATGAAAGAAGATATTCAAGAACAAGGTATCCAACTCAAAGGCTGAGTTATGATAGTTTCATAGAAAAACATTTTGCATACATGATGCAGGTTATCAAAGACAAAGAGCCTGAGACATATTAAGAAGCTTGCACACAAAAGGAATGGAAGCAAGCTATGAAAGAGGAGATCAAAGCTCTCAAAGATAATCACACATGGGAGCTAGTGCCAAAGAAAGAAGGTATGAAGATTGTTCCAAACAAATGGGTGTTTAAAGTAAAGAGGAATGCTTATGGATCACTAGCTAGATATAAAGTTAAATTAGTTTCCAAAGGATTTAAACAAACACAAGGCATAGATTATGATGAAGTTTTCAACCTTGTTGCAAAGATGGGAACAATCAAAACATTAATAGCAATTGGTGCTTCAAGGAGATGGCCATCATATCAACTCGACATCAAAAATGCTTTTCTCAATGGAGAACTACAAGAAGAGGTATACATGAGTCAACCGGTTGGATTTGAAGATGAAAACCATCCAGACTTTGTTTTAAGGTTGAAAAAGGCACTTTATGGCTTGAAGCAAGCATGAAGGTCATGGAATCAAAGATTGGTAGAATATCTAACTAAGTGTGGATACAAGCTAGGTAGTGTAGATCCTTCATTGTACATGAAGAAGGAAGAAAATAGAGAGGTATATATTTGCATATACGTTGATGACCTCATCATAACATGAAATGATGTTACAAGGATTAAAGATATCAAAAGGAAGCTTGGTAAGGAGTTTAAAATTTCATACCTTTGAGAGCTATTTTTTAGGAATTGAAGTTGTTTATGGAAAAAGTGGCATCTACTTGATGCAAATGAAGTACTTGTTGGATGTTCTTTCCAGATTTGGAATGAGTGAATGCAAACCACTCACTCAACCCATGGACACAAATACAAAGATTTTCTCAAATGATGGAGAACTATTGGAAGATGTAACGACATGCAGAAGCATTGTAGGATCATTAATCAATGCAAACATTACAAGACTTGATTTATCTTATATTGTTGGTGTACTTTCTCAGTTAACGCAAGCCCCGACAAGTGAACATTTAAATTCAGCCAAGAGAGTGTTGAGATACATAAAGCATACAGTTAATCATTCTTTGTTTTACAAGTTTGAAGAAGAATTGCAGGTCAAAGGCTTTAGCGATGCTAATTCGGGAGGTTCAAAAGAAGATAAGAGATCAATATCAGGTTATATGTTCATGGTAGGAAGCAAACCTATCACATGGAGCTCAAAGAAACAACCTACTATTGCACTTTCATCCATGGAGGCTGAATAT
>CM035409.1:203772642-203785142 GCA_020310875.1 Ceratopteris richardii | reverse complement strand
TTGCTACCTAGCATGACTAGGTAACCACTTGTACTCCTTCTATCTTCCTTCGAACCAGCCCAATCGGCATCGGAATAAGCTTTGACCTGCATATCATCATCAAATGAGTAGAACAATCCTTCATTTATAGTGGCTTTGAGATATCGCAACATTCTTCTTGCAGCTTGCAAGTGTGTAGTCCTTGGACTATGCATAAATTGTGATAACACTCCAACTCCATATGCTATGTCAGGCCTGGTTATTGTGGCATAATTGAAAGAGCCTACAATAGATCGATACAAAGTTACATCCTCTAATGGCTCTCCATCAATGGAGCTTAGCTTTACATTAACTTCCATGGGATTTGAAATAGGCTTGCAATGTAGCATCCCAAACCTCTCAAGTAGGTCTAGAATATACTTCCTTTGTATGAGCATAATACCTTCTTCTTTGTATACAACTTCAATGCCAAGAAAATACCTAAGATCTCCAAGATCAGAGATCCTAAACTCCTTTCCAAGCTTTGCCTTGATCTCCTCAATGCCCTTTGTATCATTACCTGTAATGATAAGATCATCCACATACACACACATGTAGACCACAAGTTCTCCTCTTTGTTTGATGAAGAGAGATGGATCCGCCTTGCATTGATTGTAACCACATTTGATCAAATAGTCCACCAATCTTTGGTTCCAAGCCCTTGGAGCTTGCTTTAGGCCATAAAGTGCCTTCTTCAACCTACAAACATGATGTGGAAACTCTTTATGAACAAAACCTAGTGGTTGCTCCATGTATACCTCTTCTTCCAAGTCTCCATTGAGAAAGGCATTCTTGATATCCAATTGGAAGAGCTTCCATCCTTTGCTAGCAGCCATTGCAATGAGTGTCCTAATGGTGCTCATCTTTGCCACGGGGATGAATGTCTCTTCAAAGTCCACTCCATAGGTTTGTGCAAAACCCTTAGCCACCAATCTTGCTTTGAACCTAGAAATAGATCCATATGAATTCCTCTTTACTTTATACACCCACTTATTACCTATTACCTTCATGTTCTCCTTCTTGGGCACTAGAGTCCATGTTTGATTTTCCTCAAGTGCGTCGATCTCTTCTTGCATTGCCTCTTTCCATTCGGTGTACCTGCTTGCATCTTCATAGCAATCGGGCTCATGATCTTCTACTACTTTGTTCATATATGCATAATGTGTTGCCATGTATGAATCATAAGTAAACCTTTGAGTTGGATACTTAACTCTAGAAGACTTCCTTTCTTCACCTTTTGGAGGAATAAACCTCCTTTGCCTTGGGAACTTGATCTCTTTCTTTGACGTGGCTTCTTTCTCCATCATGTGTCCTTCATCATCTTCAACTTCATTACCTTCTTCATCCAACTCCACCAATGTTGCTTTGCCTTTGTTGATTGATTGTGCTTCATAGCTTGATGAAGGTCTCCCCCTCCATGGTGAGTTCATGCTTGAACTATCTTCATTGATGGAACACCTTGGGCCGCTTAGCTCTAGGTCGATTTGTTCTTCATCATGTCCATGCTTTTCTTCTTCATAGTCCTGCATACAATCATACTTCTTATACCAAGGGAGTAGCTCATCAAATGCTACATCCCTTGATATCCTCAAGTCCTTTGTATTTGGGTTGAAGCACCTGTAACCTTTATGATCATTTGAATATCCTAGAAACACACACTTTTCTGCCTTTGGTTGTAGCTTGTGCCTCAATTCACTTGGCACATGTACATAACAAGTACATCCAAATATCTTCAAGTGGGAAAGATCAGGTTTCTTACCATAATAGGCTTGATATGGTGTCAAGCCATGGATCCCTGAGGTAGGAGCCCTATTCATTAGATACACGGCGGTATTTGCTGCATCACTCCAAAACATGTTAGGTACATTCATCTCATTAAGCATTGCTCTAGCGATCTCGGCAATGTATCTATTCTTTCTCTCTGCTACTCCATTTTGTTGGGGTGTGTACCTGCATGTTACTTGCCTCTTGATGCCTTGATCCATTAAAAAATCAGAAAACTCATTTGAGAAATATTCTCCCCCTCCATCGGACCTTAGCTTCTTGATATATGTACCTGTTTCCTTCTCTACCATTGCCTTGAATGCTTTGAAACATGTAAACACATCTGATTTGTTTTTGATGAAATAAACCCAAACCATCCTTGTGCAATCATCTATAAAAGTGACAAAGTACTTGTTACCTCCAATGGATTGCTCTTTCGTTGGCCCCCACACATCTGTATGTATCAACTCCAATGGATGTTGGCTTATGTAGCCACTCTTCTTGAATGGAAGTCTCGCTTGCTTCCCTAGTTGACAAGATTCACATAAATGCTTCATACCTTGTCCTTGGAAGTTGGGAAGACCTTCAACCAGCCTCTTGAATTGCATTTCCTTCATTCTTTGTATGTTGATGTGACCTATCCTCTTGTGCCACAAGTCCAACTCCGAAATCCTCTTGTTTCCATATGTGAAGTAGACATGTTGAGTAGAATGAGAATTTACCTCCAAAGTGAAGAGTCTCCCTTGCTTCTTTCCTCTTGCTATGACCTTGTAACCTTGCTTAGGGTTCTCCACAAAGCATCCACCTTTGTTGAACCTTACTTGATAGCCTCTTTCAACCATTTGCCCAATGGACACCAAGTTCTTTGTGATGGTAGGTACATGCAAGACATCCTTGAGACATCTTCCTTCCTCCTTGTCATCCAAAGCTACATCTCCAACATGGGAGATCTCATGGGCTGTATCATCACCTGTTTCTACATGTCCTTTACCTTTGGGAACATGTAGATTAGTAAACCAAGAAGCATTGCAACTCATATGGTTGCTACATCCACTATCAATATACCAAGTGTTATCTACTTTGCTTGAATTCCCATTCATGTGCATCATCAAGAGATTGTCATTTTCTGAACTTGTAGAAGCATAATTACCTTGGCCTTTGTATGAAGAACCTTGATTATAGTTCCTTTGGTTTCCTCCTTGGTAGCAATCTCTAGCATAGTGGCCAAACTTGCCACATATGTAACATCCTTCGCCATCTTGATTCCTGTTTTGTTGATGTCGTCCTCCTCTTCCTCTTGATCTTCCTCTCCCTCTTTGTGATGAGGTGCCTTGGTCATGTCCTTGATTTCTTGAGTGGCCTTGCCTTCCTCCAAACCTTCCTTTGCCCCTTCCTTGTCCTTGTCTTCCTTTGCCCCTTTGATTACCTGCATAGAAAACTTGTGCATCTTTGCTTTTAGTTGAACTTCCACCTATGTTCATTTCTTCGGTGACCATGAGAGCAACCAATTGCTCAAAATCGGGAAGATTATCCCTTACATAAACTGAAGTGGTAAAGGGTTTCCACTTCTCATCATCTCTCAAACCATTGAGAGTATAAGCCACAAGATCGTCATCGTCTACGTGGCTTCCAATGGATCCCAATGCATCTGATAACTCCTTGACCTTAAGTATGTAGTCATTTATGCTACTCCCTGAGCTCTTCCTAAGGTTGTTGAGCTCATTCTTGAGTTGGATCTTCCTTGCTTTGGTGCTTGTTGAATAAAGCCTTTCAAGTGTCTCCCATACCTTCATGCTTGAATCCAGGTCTTGGATATGGCCGATCATGCTATTGCTAATGTGTTGGGAAAGAATAAAGATAACCCTCTTGTCTCTTTCATTCCATTCCCTAAAGGCCCTTCTCTGGTCATTGGTTGGATTCTCATCCAACCTAGGTCTTGGTTCACTTCCACTAATCAACCCCCAAAGGCCCTTGCCCATAAGATAGTTGGAGACCCTAAATCTCCATGGTTGATAGTTACCTTTGTCTAGCTTTTCAATTTGAGTGTTGAAGTCTCCCATATTCTAGTCTTTGATACTTGACTTAGCCCTTGGCTAATGCTCCAATGTGTGTAAAATGAAAATGAGGCTCTGAGGTTACCTCAATCCAAAGCTTTCCTTAGATGGACACCTTGTGCTCTTGCAAATTTGAGTAGAATAGCTCCCCCTTGATGTGAGCTACCTCCAAGAAGCTTTTGTTGATGCAACTCTTCAACCACCAACTCCAAGAGGTCTTCTTGCTTGTATGTGATACCTCCAAGATGCCCAAATGCTCTGATACCACTGATGGGGGAAGTATCTCAACCCCTAAGCAACGATGAAGCGCGAATGACCTCCACAGGTATCCTTCTTTGACCTCTGCACACCAAAAATGCTCTTACTCAGAGCTTATGCAGAGAACTCCAGTAAGCTTTTGTAGACCTGTAGTAGACACCAAGGGCTTTCCAACAAAACAAATTTCACTTGAAATGGATGCTTACACAAAGAGAAACAATGTCTACAACATGAGCTAGTTGAATGCTCACAACTGCTAGTCAAGCAGAGACCTCACTTCACTCCAGCAAACTTTTCTCAGAGATTATACAGAGAATTAATCTCAAACTTATGTCAACTTTAGAGGACTCTAATAGCTACCCAATGACACCAAAATCATAGCAAATGGATACATAGAGAAGGAGAACCAGCCCTTACAACAGAGAGCAAAATATTTCCAACAGAGCCTACACAAAGAGAGAGATATCAATCACACAACTTCACTAAAATGAAT
This sequence comes from Ceratopteris richardii, assembly GCA_020310875.1. Classification (NCBI taxonomy): domain Eukaryota; kingdom Viridiplantae; phylum Streptophyta; class Polypodiopsida; order Polypodiales; family Pteridaceae; genus Ceratopteris; species Ceratopteris richardii. The sequence continues at coordinate 203,780,555 of CM035409.1, read as the reverse complement.
GTTGCTCCCAGGTTACTCAGAGAATGCTCCAGAGAATTGGTAAGCATAAAATAGACTCTTATAGCTATCCAATGAGACAAGAATTACATCAAATGGATACCATATGAGGGAGAACCAATGCTAACAACTCAGGGGTAGAGAGTTGCAACACTGCCTGCGCACACACATAGATATGCCTACTAAAAGAAAACAAACAAGCAAGCAAGGGGGTTGCTTAAGCAAGGGGGTTGCTTAAGCAAGGGGGTTGCTTAAGCAAGGGGGTTGCTTAAGCAAGGGGCTTGCTTATCACAACTCCAGCACTTAGTGCTCACTTTACATGAGCTAAAACTCCAAGAAGATGGCCCAAAAGAAGTCGGGATACATGCTCCTTTTATAGTGAGAGGTGTGCCCCTAAAATCTAGGAACTACCTTTCCAAATCAGCCTCCTAACTTGGAGGAATTAGTTGAGATGACTTGGGGAGTGGTTGAGTGACTTTTCTTGATGGAATCTCGTGGCTTTTGGCTTCCTTTGATTGCTCCACATGTCCATAAAAGATTCCCCACGAATTTTTAGCTTGAAGCTTGACTTTTAACAATATACATATACATATACATATACATATACATATACATATACATATACATATACATATACATATACATATACATATACATATACATATACATATACATATACATATACATATACATATACATATACATATACATATACATATACATATACATATACATACACATACACATATACATATACATACACATATACATATACATATACATATACATATACATATACATATACATATACATATACATATACATATACATATACATATACATATACATACACATACACATAGACATAGACATACACATATACATATACATATACATACACATACACATAGACATATACATACACATATACATATACATATACATACACATACACATACACATACACATACACATACACATACACATATACATATGCATATACATACACATACACATATACATAGACATATACATATACATATACATACACATACACATACACATACACATACACATACACATACACATACACATACACATACACATACACATACACATACACATACACATACACATACACATATACATACACATACACGTACACATATACATATACATATACATATACATATACATATACATATACATATACATATACATATACATATACATATACATATACATATACATATACATATACATATACATATACATATACATATACATATACATACACATATACATATACATATACATATACATATACATACACATACACATACAAATATACATATACATATACATATACATATACATATACATATACATATACATATACATATACATATACATATACATATACATATACATATACATATACATATACATATACATATACATATACATATACATATACATATACATATACATATACATATACATATACATATACATATACATATACATATACATATACATATACATATACATATACATATACATATACATATACATATACATATACATATACATATACATATACATATACATATACATATACATATACATACACATACACATACACATACACATACACATACACATACACATATACATATACATATACATATACATATACATATACATATACATATACATATACATATACATATACATATACATATACATATACATATACATATACATATACATATACATATACATATACATATACATATACATATACATATACATATACATATACATATACATATACATATACATATACATATACATATACATATACATATACATATACATATACATATACATATACATATACATATACATATACATATACATATACATATACATATACATATTGTTGCGAACATTTGTTTTATGTAGGGTACAAGTTTCAAATTATGTAAATACCTTTGGGAAGTCTTCAAATACTTCAAGAAGGCTCATATTATTCATAAAATGTAGCAAAAATACCACGTGAGTTATAGAACATGGTGAGTCAAATTAGTGAGTCACAAGGGAGCTTCAGTGGTGTCCTAGTGGAAGGTCGATGTGGCTAGTTCTCAAAGTCCATCAATACTTTGCTTATTTGAGCACTTGAGTCATGTAATACCTCCATCCAAGTGTCTACCACGAATTTAGATGTATTAGGAAGGTTTTAGATTAGTTTCCCATGCTATAAAAAGAGGAGAAAAGTCGTGATCTGGTGGGATGTCCAAGAGAGTATCTCTATGCTACTCTAGTTTTTGTATGCAGAGCTTGCAGAGCTTGTATCTCCCTCATTATATATCCAAATTACACGTTTGATAGCTTATTTGAAAGCTCTTCTTGTCTACTTTCATAGTACCAATTTTCATAATCATTGGATTTGTGAGCTGAGAGCAACACTCTCTGCAAGTAGTGTGTGTTCTCTGTTTTTTATCCCTGCTGAAGGTCTCCATTAAACATCCAACTTGCAGAGGTCATATCTCCTTGTGTATGTATCCAAATCATGTGTTCTTTGGCTTGTTAGAAAGCTCTCCAAGTCTATTTGTATTCTGGAAATTTGCAGATTCATTGGAGTTGTGAGTTAAGAGCAGTAGTCTCTGCAAGTGATGTATGTCCTCAGGTTCATCTCTGTTTCAAGGTCTCCATTAAAGCTGCATATTGCAGAGGTCATAGCTCATTGAGTATTTATCCAAATTGAGTGTTCTTTGGTTCATTGGAAAGCTCTTGGTCTCTAGTATATGTGGTTAAAACAGTTTTAAAAAACTTTTGAGTGAGTAGAGAGTAGTAAGCTCTGCAAGCATGACTGGTTTTCTATGATGAAGTTTGTGAGAAGGTCAACTTGTTCCTAGGGGGTTCCACCTACTTCCTGCTATACTTTGGAGGTCAATAAACTCCAACATTGGTATCAGAGCAAGTACTTGGAGGCTTGGAGAAGGTTATCATACCTTGACGAAGAATTTGAAGCTATCAAAGAAGCAGTTCATCATCAACACTACACAAAGGTAGAAGAAGATTGCAAGGAGGCATCTGAAGCAACATCCAAGCAAAGAAAGGTGCACATACCTCATTTACAAGGTAAATATTATATTTCTTCTCATCACACACATTGGAAAGGAGGCTTAAAGGAGGAAGCTTAGCATTTGTATTATGGGAGACCAACATGCACAAATAGAGAAGCTTGATAAGACCAATTATCAGGCATGGAATTTTAGAATCACAGCATACTTGCAAGGTAGAGGCTTGTATGGTTTGATTGACGGCACAGATATCAAACCCACATTACCAGAGGACCCAAATCAGCAACAATTGAGGGAGTTTAGACTTTGGAATGAGAGAGACAAAAGGGTTATATTCATTTTATCACAAAATATTCAAGATTCAATGGTAGGACACATACAAGATCTAGACACAAGTAGAGATGTTTGGCTTGCATTGGAAAGGTTGTATGCTACAGGTACAAGAGCAAGGAAGATTCAACTCAAAAATGAGTTGAATAACATAAAGAAAGATACAAGGACATCGGTCAATGATTACATATTGAAAGTTAAAGAGATTGCAGATCAACTAGGATCAATTCAAGCTCATGTGGAGGACGACGACTTGGTTGCACATACTCTCAACGGACTCAAAGATGATGAGAGATGGAAACCCTTCATTACTTCAGTTTATGTCAGAGGAGAATTACCAGATTTTGATCAACTTATTGCCCTCATGGTCACGGAGGAGATGAATCTAAATGGTTCTACTTCAAATCAAAAAGGATCTCAAGGACAAGCTCTTTATGTAGGATCATCAAGAGGTGGAAACAGAGGTGGAAGAGGTTCAAATAGAGGTCGAGGAAGAAGGAGCGATGATCAAAGGACTTCAAGTGGCTTCTTCAACACAAGAGGAAGAGGAAGATCAAGCGCTAGAGGTACGAGAGGCTACTACAACTACAACCAAAGACAAAGGAGTGAAGATAATAAGAACAATTGCTATATATGTGGAAGGTATGGACACTATGCCAAAGATTGTTATCAAAATGAAAATAATCAAGGTGGTAATCGAAGAGGAGGCTATTCAAGAAGAGGTAAACAACAAGGAAATTATGCAGTTGAAGGTAAAAGTGATGATTATGATTCTCTTCTTATGATGAGTGTAGAAACTAAGATGAATTCCAATAGTGATGTATGGTATGTAGATAGTGGTTGTTCTAATCACATGTCTCATGATGCTTCATGGTTTTCTAATATGCATAATCCATCATGTAAAGGTCATGTTGAAACAGGAGATGATACAACACATAAGATTATGCAGGTTGGAGATGTTGTTATGCAGGATAAGAGCAAGAAAAATTGCTTGAAGGATGTACTTTATGTGCCAACGATCACTAAGAATTTGATGTCGGTTGGTCAAATGGTAGAAAAAGGTCTACAAGTGAGATTTAATCATGCAGGTTGCTTCATTGAGGATCCAAAGCAAAGGAGGCTAATTGCTAGAGGTCAAAAACAAGGTAGATTGTTTACATTCAAGGTAAACCCAAATCATACAAACTATTTCTCTTATGGTATGCATCGAATAGCAGAGCTTGATCTATGGCACAAAAGGATTGGACACATGAATGTACACAGGTTAAAGGAGCTATCAAAGAAGAGGATTGTTGAAGGATTACCTGATCTTACTAAGCAACATATGGTGCATCTTTGTGAAGCATGTCAAATGGGTAAGCAGAGTAGACAACCTTTCAAGCATTCAAGTTATGTAAGTGATGGTTTGCTAGATCTCATACACACAGATGTGTGGGGACCTACTAAAGAGGCATCCTTGATTGGTAATAAGTACTATGTATCATTCATTGATGATCATAGTAGAATGACATTTGTGTATTTCATTAAACATAAGAGTGAGGTCTTTGATTGTTTCAAGAAGTTCAAATCATATGTCGAAAAGCAAACAGGAAGGTATATTAAGAAGCTAAGGTCTGATGGAGGGGGAGAGTATTTCTCTCAAGCTTTTACTGATTTTTTGTATGATGAAGGTATCAAAAGAGAAGTTACATGCAGGTATACTCCACAACAAAATGGAGTCACAGAAAGAAGAAACAGAATCATAGCAGAAGCATCTAGAAGTATGCTTAATGATATGTGTTTGCCTAATTATTTTTGGGCTGAAGCTGTTAGCACAAGTGTTTACATTATGAATAGAGTTCCGACTGCTGGAGTTCATCATTTGACACCATATGAGGTATGGCATGGAAGGAAACCAAGTGTAAGTCATTTGAAAGTATTTGGTTGTGTATGTTATGTACATGTACCTAGTGAGGTGAGATCTAAACTTGATGCAAAATCAGAAAAATGTATATTTATTGGTTATGCAGATACTCAAAGAGGATATAGATGCTATAATCCTCATACCAATAAGGTTGTTGTGTCAAGAGATGTAAACTTTGATGAATCACTTTCATGGTATGCAGATAAGAATTGTTTGCAGGTCATGGATGAAAATGAAGAAGGTGTGGTTGAAGGAGATGAATGCATAGTTCAGCCATCAGGAAGTTTAAATGATGAAAGGAGTGGTCTAGATGAAGAAAGAGGATCACCTTTCAATGGAAGATTAAGGCAAGAGTCACCTCCAAGTGTTAAAAGTAAAGGTAAACTCAAACTTGTTGAAGTTAATGATGAAGGAGAGGAAATTAGTGATGTATGTGAGTATGGAGAATCATCAAAGGTTCCTAATAAGAAAGGAAGAGCATCTACATTGGAGGTAAGAAGAACTTCAAGAGTAAGTAAGCAACCTCAAAGGTATACTTATGAATCTTTCATGAATACTCATTATGCTTTTATGACAAAAGTTGAGCAGGAAAATGAACCCACATGTTATGATGAGGCCAAAGGAGATGAAAAGTGGGAGAAAGCAATGAGAGAAGAAATGGAAGCACTACAGGATAACAAGACTTGGAATTTAGTTCCAAGTACACCAAAGCAAAAGGTAATTGGTTGCAAGTGGGTTTTTAAGATTAAAAGAAATAGTGATGGTAGTGTGTCTAGATATAAGGCTAGACTTGTAGCAAAAGGATATAATCAAACTCAAGGTGTGGACTATGAGGAAACATTTAGTCCAGTAGCAAATATGGCAACAGTGAGAACTTTGTTGGCTTTAGCTGCAAGTAAAAGGTGGAATATATATCAACTTGATATAAAAAATGCCTTTCTTAATGGTGAGTTAAATGAAGAAGTGTATATGTCACAGGCAGATGGTTATGTGGATGCAAAATGTCCTAATCATGTATGCAGGTTAAAGAAGGCATTGTATGGTCTTAAGCAGGCACCAAGGGCATGGAATGCAAGGTTGGTAAAGTATCTTATGCTGCAAGGATACACAGCGAGTCATGCTGATCCTTCACTTTATGTAAAACATGTAGATGGCATGTGTGTCTATGTATGCATTTATGTGGATGACTTGTTGATTACAGGTAATGATGCAAAAGCAATTGATGAGATAAAAGGTAATTTGGGAAAGGAATTTAAAATTTCAGATCTTGGTTTGCTCAGATACTTTCTTGGGATTGAAATTGTGTATAGCGATGAAGGTATGTGGTTGATACAAAGAAAGTATATATGTGATATGCTGAAAAGGTTTGGTACGCAGGAATGTAAATTTGTTTCTACTCCAATGGAATGTAATGTAAAGCTGAGTGCAAAGGAAGGTGATGAGTTGCATGATATGAATGTATATAGATCCATGGTAGGATCTTTGATTTATGCAACAAAAACTAGACCTGATATATGTTATGCAGTGGGAGTATTGTCACAGTTTATGCATGAACCTAGAGTACCTCATATGCATGCAGCGAAAAGAGTGCTTAGGTATTTGAAGGTACCATGAACGAAGGATTATTTTATAGTCATGATGTTGATCTAACTCTTAAAGTCTTTAGTGATGCAGATTGGGCTGGAAGCAAAGATGACAGAAGATCCACAAGTGGATATGTGGTAATAGCAGGAAACAAGACATTAACATGGAGTTCAAAGAAACAGCCTACAGTTGCTTTATCTTCTACAGAGGCTGAGTATAGAGGTTTAGCATTGGCTACTACTGAGGTTATGTGGTTTAAAAAGTTGTTTCATGACTTGAATGTGTAGGTTGATGTACCACTGATATATGGGGATAACTTGAGCAGCATTCATATGACCTCAAATCCTATTTTTCATGCTAGAACAAAGCATATAGAGGTTCACTATCATTATGTTCGAGAGAAGACCATGAACAATGAAGTGCAGGTTTTTTTTGTTGGAACAAAGGATCAAGTTGCAGATATCTTCACCAAATCCTTGGATGGACCAAAGCTTCAAAGATTCAACTATATTCTTGGCATGAAGGAAATACCCTTTGAAACTTGAGGGGGAGAATGTTGCGAACATTTGTTTTATGTAGGGTACAAGTTTCAAATTATGTAAATACCTTTGGGAAGTCTTCAAATACTTCAAGAAGGCTCATATTATTCATAAAATGTAGCAAAAATACCACGTGAGTTCTAGAACATGGTGAGTCAAATTAGTGAGTCACAAGGGAGCTTCAGTGGTGTCCTAGTGGAAGGTCGATGTGGCTAGTTCTCAAAGTCCATCAATACTTTGCTTATTTGAGCACTTGAGTCATGTAATACCTCCATCCAAGTGTCTACCACGAATTTAGATGTATTAGGAAGGTTTTAGATTAGTTTCCCATGCTATAAAAAGAGGAGAAAAGTCGTGATCTGGTGGGATGTCCAAGAGAGTATCTCTATGCTACTCTAGTTTTTGTATGCAGAGCTTGCAGAGCTTGTATCTCCCTCATTATATATCCAAATTACATGTTGGATAGCTCAT